>JANPWX010000443.1:499237-574690 GCA_024734555.1 Trochalopteron elliotii | reverse complement strand
GGCCAGTGCAGTGCCTATTATAAAGACTACTTTCTTCCACCACGCTCTTTTTAAGGACCAAAAGCTGTCCCACCAATCCATGGACGCTATTTTCCTGATTTCTTTTGAAATGTTTCGAATTACCTCACTTTTGTCATCGATTTCCAAGCAGCATTCTGAGGTGTTGAATTTTCCACAGATGCCTCCTTCATTTGCTAATAGATAATCTACAGCTAATCTAATTTGGTACACCACTGCTTTAGTTTGTGTCAACTGGTTGCTTATGTAATCTAATGCCAATGCTGTTTTATTAGAAATTATCTCTAATACTGCTTGGAGTCGAATTATACGATTTAACATGTAAATTGGTGTTCGGTACCCCCAGGACCCATCTTGTGCCCATGTTGCTGGTCCATAAGTCTTTATAATTTTCTCTGGAGTCCAGACTTCTCCTTTCCAGGTTTGCTCACTCCCCAGGTCAATTGTGGTTCTTTTCTTTCGATTGCTTTTTCTTAAGGTGTCATAAAGGGGGATACCTAGTTGTTGTCTGGATTTGCGTGGAAGAAGGAAGAAAGCCGGCTTTATGATGCCAATAGTGCAACTACCTGACCAGTCCCCGGGGAGGTGTGTGTAAGCCCGGTTCCCACAAATCCAAAATAAGTATCTTGGTGCTTTCCAAAAAGAATCTTCTATATTGAATGGGTGTTCCCAATACTTTGAAATATCTTTCATTGCCCAGAAGGGGTTAATGTTACTAAATTTATCTTTGCATTCATGTAATTGGTAGTCGGAATGGTAAACACACCAAATTCTTTTCTTAATAGCCCAATATGTCTCTGGTTTTGTAGGGACCCATTCTTCGAGGAATTCTCTCACTGTCAGATATCTCTTACAAGGCATTTTCCCCACAAATGTCTGGTACCTTTTGCCTACTCTTCTTATACACTCCTCTCCTATTACAGTCGCCTTTAAATCCCACTGTTCTTTTGGTCTTTCTTTCCCTTTTGGAGGTTCTTCCCTTAGTTGTCTCCATCTCAGAATGTCAAGTGGTGTTAAGCTACTTCCTTCCCAAGGCTATACATCAGCCATCTGAGTGTTCCCACATATCCAGCAGTTTGTCAGGTTCAACTCATGGCTAATCTTTTCCATGAGATCAACGAACAGATTCTTTTCTAGGGGTTCACTTATTTCACTTTTGTTCCACATTACTGGCTTTTCTTTTATGAGGTCAGCAACTCCATTTAAATTGTTTAGTTCTTCAAAACAAACCCATTCTCTGACAGGGCATTCCCCAACTAGGCGCCGTCTAAAGTCGGTAGCACTTTTGGCAACCCAATATTTCTTTCCATTTTCTACACAGGTGGAAAGGGTGGCTATATCCAAACAGGTAGGATCAACGTGGGTGTGAACCCTTATCAGCGACTGCAGGTTTTCCCCATCATATATGGGCTGATAGCATTTGGTGCATGCTCCTTCTGACAGCTGAACCATTAGCGCGGCCACTATCAGCTTCTCCAAGAGTCTGATACGAACCTTTCTGGTCTCGCTCAGTCTTGCCTCNNNCAAGAGTCTGATACGAACCTTTCTGGTCTCGCTCAGTCTTGCCTCTTGGATTTGGTGGCCTTTATGGGGTACCTGTAAGGCTTCACTAGGTCCATTCATACCCACTCCTACTTCTTCAAATTTGGTCTTTGTTAGGTCATGCTCTGTGAGAGAACGGTAATAATTTTGATTCTTATCCATTATTAACTTTTAACAATAACACTTTAAAACCACTATAAAACTTGAAACACAAAACATAATAGAACTTTTTACAATACACCAGCAACTTGTTCACTGTAAATACTTCTTATCAGTCTTTAGTCTTATTAACCAGTCCCAGCTTTCTTTTTCAAAGTAAATTTGAGTGGGTTCGAGCTCTTGGACACAGTCCACTCAGGTAGATTGGTGGTTGCAACGGTGGGTTCCGCGTCTGGGGTATTATTTGGAGGTGAGAGGGGTCCCTTGACTCGAGTGAAGTGGGTCCAGCCCTTCTCTTGGGTTTTCACAGCTGTATGTGTGGTCAGCAGGACCTGAAAAGGACCCTCAAATTTAGGGGTTAGTGGGGCATTGGTCCATGTTTTTATGAGCACCCAGTCTCCAGGTTTTATCTGATGGAGGTCAGTGTCCAGAGGCGAGGCTTGAGGAAGATGCCCTCTTTTTCTAAGGTCTGCTAACGTGTTGCTAATTGTTCTTATATAATTTTGGGCTTCTGCCTCCCCGTCTAGGTAATCTCCAGCGCTGTAGGGAGTTAACAAGAAGGGGAGTCCAAACATCATCTCATAAGGTGATACTCTTATATCAGACCTGGGACGTACTCTGATCCGCAGAAGGGCTAGAGGCAGGCACTTGAGCCAATTCATGCCTGTCTCGGCAATTAATTTGGTTAATACATTTTTGAGGGTCTTATTCATCCTCTCAACTCTTCCTGAACTTTGGGGGTGCCATGGGGTATGAAGCCTCCACTTAATTCCTAAAGCTCGTGTAGTTTCTTGTACCACTTGCGCTGTGAAATGAGGACCTCTGTCAGAATCTATGTTGTTTACTAGACCATATCTGGGGATAATATTTTCTAGCAATATTTTTACTACCTCTTGGGCTGTTTCTTTTTTTGTAGGGAAGGCTTCGACCCAATGGGTTAAATGATCTGCAATCACCAATAGGTGTTTGTAACCTTGTACTGCTGGCATCTCAGTAAAATCAATTTGTATGTTCTGGAAAGGCCTAAGGGCTATTGGCCTTCCTCCCAATTTGGTTTTTCTCATAACTTTTTGATTTATCTTTTGGCAAAGGGGGCATCCTTCTGTGATCATCTTAGCCAAATTATACACTCCTACACACAGATGTTCTCGTAGAAAGTGGTCACAGAGCCCCTGCGTACCCCAGTGTGTCAATGCATGTATTTCTTCTAATACTTTTCGAGCTAGCGCTTTGTTCAAAAACTTCCTCCCATCTGGGGCTAGCCATTCCCCTTGTTGCCCCTGTTGCAATTCTAGGTCTTTTATGGCTTTTAATTCTACTTGATCATAAATTGGTTTCCCTACTTCGTTGTCTGGAGTGCTGTGAAGGGCAAAGATCTTCACTGCATCCCCAGGACTCTGGGCCGCTAGTTTGGCAGCTTGATCAGCAATTTGATTACCTTTTCCCTCAAAGGTATTTCCCTTCTGATGTCCTCTTACATGCACAACTGCAATCTCTTGAGGTTTCATCAAGGATTCCAACACCAATTTAATTAGCTCTTTATGGATCAAGTTTTTCCTTTAGAATTGAGATACCCCTTTTTTCCAGATTTTGCCAAATGTATGCACTATCCCAAAGGCATACCGGGAGTCTGTGTAGATAGTTCCTTGGTCTTGTTCTAATACGTCCAATCCCCTCTTGAGGGCATAAATTTCACAACACTGGGCTGACCAGTTAGATGGTAATTTTCCTTTTTCTATGACTTTTAAATTGTCTTTGTTAGTACCTTCTACTACTGCATAACCTGAGAATCTTTTCCCTTTGTCCACTCTAGAGGATCCATCTGTGAATAACAACCTCCCATATGGCAACAGTGTGTCTTCAAGATCCTCTCTTGTTTTTGTTTGTAAATCAACAACTTCTAAACAGTTATGTTCTAGGTCTGGTGTAGGTTCTCCTAAAAGAAATTGTGCTGGATTTAAAATTTTTGATGTGGTTAGTTCTACATCCCTAGCTGTGGTTAGAATTACTTCATACCTCAGCATTCTAGAATCGGAGAGCCACTGGGCAGCTTTTTGACTTAACAGCGTAGTTGTTGCTTTCTATGTGTTTCAGGGCACTCTCATTTAAAAGCAAACCAATTGCGGCTTTCTTGGGCCAAAGGACAAGACCAGAAAGCGTCTTTTAAATCAATTACGGTAAACCAGGCATGTTCAGTATGGATTTTACTCAGCAAAGTGTACGGATTAGATACTACAGGGTAGTTGGTAATAGTTTTTTTATTTACCTCTCTTAGATCTTGCACCAATCTGAATTTGTTCTCTCCTTTTTTGACAGCTAGGATGGGTGTGTTGTGAGGGGACCTGCAGGGCTCGAGGATTCCTGCTGCAAACAAGTTTGTTATAACTGGGGCTAATCCTTCCCTCCCCACTGCTGAGAGGGGATATTGTTTAACCCTTATTGGTGGTGTTCCCTCTGGTATGTTTATTTTTATAGGGGTGATGTCTAAGTAGCCATACTTTCTTTCTTCTGCCCATACGTTTGTGTTAATCTCAGCTAGATCTTCAATGGCTAACCTCATCATTTGTACAACCATTTTTCCTTCTTTTGGAATGATTCCCACCCTCAGCTGCACTTGCAAGTCTCGTCCTAACAAGCTCTTCTCAGTGTTTGGTAGGTATATCAGATCTATGATATATTTCCTTGAATTTCCCCTGACTTCTACACACTCAACTATAGGAGCTTTAAAGGGCTTCCCTTCTGCACCTATAACATCACATAATCTTTTTCCTATTGTCAATCCAGCAGGAAGCTGTTTAAGACTAGATTTCTCTGCCCCTGTGTCAACAAGAAATTCAATTTCTTCATAGTGGGGACCCACTTCTAGGTTTACAATGGGCTCTTCATGATATTTATTTGGGTCCCCCATTTTATAGAGCCCATGACACCCCTAATCTTCTTTATTTTCTTCTCTCAACCGCTTCTTGAGGGTTTCCTGTTCTCTTACTATCCTTTCATCAAGGATGGCCTTTTTGCATTCTCTCCTGAGGTGTCCTTCTTCTCCACAGTAAAAACAGGTTCTTGTTTCTCCTGGTCTCGGGGCAGTATTCCAAGGTAACACCCCTCTTCCCCTTCCTTGTCCTAGTGGAGGTCTTGTGCTGTCTCCACTCTGAGGGTTTTTACTATCATCTTTATTGTTCACTAAGTCTTTTACACTCTCTCTTGCTACTGCTACCATAATCTTGGTTTTTGTTCTAGTTTTCTCTCCTTCTCTTCTCAAGTACACTTTCAATGCCTCTCTCGCTAATTCATTTAACTCCCTTTCTTGCCAATCTTCAAGCTTCTCTAGCTTCCTCCGGATATCTGGCCAGGATTTTGTTGTTTGTTGGTGTAACACGTAGGGTGAAATGAAAGGGGTTAGTTTGTGAAATGGGGGAATTAGGTTGTGGGGGACATGGTAGTGATGGGGAGGGCAATGGAGGGGCTGAGGAGGCAGGGGTTGGAATCATAGGGGACACCCCTATTGTGGAGCTGGCAGATGGAGGAGTTAGTAGCAGAGGGGCTGGGAAGGCAGGGGGTGGAATAGCTGGCAGAAGGAGGGGTTAGTAGCGGAGGGGCTGGGGTTGTTACTGGGGAGGAATAAAGTGGAGTGGTTGGGGGCAAAGTTGGGGGACTAATGGGTAACAGGGGAGGGCTGCTAGGTAGTATTTGTGGAAGTTGTGGGTATATTGGGGAAGGAGGAGATAGATGATCAAGGGGGTCCCACTGCTTATTTTCTTCTTTCCTCTTCTCTTTCTCATCTACTTTCTCTTTCTCCTTCAACTTACAAATTTTTGTCACCTCTTCTTTAGACGTGCTGTTCTGCCAACAAGTAGCATAGCGTATTTGCTCACTACAGGTGTTCTCCTGAGCTTTCAAATATTGATTTAACTGATCACACATCCACAAATCTGTGGTTCCACACCACGGCCACTGGTTAGATAAATTTAAAGTTGGCCAAACTTCAACACAATAATGGATCATTTTGATCCTACTTAGATCTTTAGTTTTATCATTACTTTCCCACGATTCTAACATTTGCCCTAGTGGGCTTTCTGGTGGGATGTTCTTAATCTTGTTACTTCTCTCCACTTCTCTCTTTTTTTGTCTTGCTCTTGCATCCACCCATTTTCACTCCACACTCACACTGGTACCCGTAGGTAGCCCGTAAGACTCGCCCTCAGAGCCTCGGCCACTACCCCTGCCAGTACCCACACTCAGGAGCCCCGGAAGCAGTCTGGAAGACCCGCCCTTAGGGTCTCAGCCCCTGCCCCTGCAAGCCCCGTGGTACTCGGGAATGGTCTGGTTCCTGCCCCCCACTTTTTAGGGCCCAGCCACCACCCCAGCCAGTACCCTCTTGCGCCCCTGTACACCAGGCAGTCCCCGTTAGACAGCCGATATGCCCGGGCCCTGGGGGTCAGCACTGCCCACTGCCAGGACTGGGTGTACAGTGTGTAGCTCACTCACTCACCCTACTGCCAAGCTTCCTACACCAGCTGAAACTTGTTTCCCTACCTCTCATGTTCGGTCGATACACCTCTCTCTAAGTGCCTATCGACCCCTGTCACGCTGCACCCCGTGTAGGTCACCCCAGCCAGTATCTACGGGCTCTGAAAGATCAAGCACTCCTCCCGCCTTGAGTTACTCTGAACTCCCTGAACTTGCGCAGTGTGTGCCTATCCCCGACACCCGCAGACCCCCGGGCCGTGCCTCGGCCAGTGCTCTCTAACACTCCCCACACGTTGAGCTATCCTAAGCTCCCGGTACTAGTGTGGTACGTGCCTCACGCACTTGCCCTCAGCCTTCCCGCACGCTTGGGACGGCCTCGGTGGCCCACTCCCGTTGGGAGGGCCTGTCCCACAAACAGCCTCTCACGGGCCACTCACACCCTAGGTTTCCCCCGCCCACTCGGAGGGGGGCCTCTAAGCCCCTGGGAGCACTTTATTCACTCGCTTCCTCCTTTTCCCGATGGGCTCCTTTGCAGGAGTCACCACACGGTACTCAGAAGCCACACTCACTCGGGGGGGCCCAGGATGGTCCCTCCCCACACTCACTCGCCTCCCGTCACTAGGTCTTACCAAGTGCTCCTCAGCAGTGTATAGCTCTTCCCGGTGCTCCGCAGCAATGTCCCACGATGCTAGAGAGCGATGCTAGAGAGCGTGGTTTTCTTGATCCGGGGGGCCAGCATTCCCAGAGGTTCGGAGCCAGATGACGTCCACTTCTGTCCTCTTCTGTCCTCTTCTATCCTCTTCTGGGTGTGGCCACTCCCGGGTTTCGGCACCATCTGAGAAAAATTGGGCAGGAGACGATGTTTCCTCCTTTAAATGCCTTTATTAAAGTATCAGCTCTTTTAGAAGCAGGCGGCTCGGGGCGGGGGTGGGGTGGCCTCCACCGCAGTGCTGAGAAGGAGGGGGAGGCTGGACACTCTGCTGCTGCACACAGCCGAGTGGGGAATTAGCCTCCCCCCTCACGGGAGCATGCTCCCGACAATTCCAGTCCAATGTAATTTCCACTGCTGAGTCGGATGTTCAGATTGCTCTTCTGGTCACGGCGAGATCTAAAGGTCCTGGTATCAATTGGCTTGTACTCTTCAGTCTTCATGGTTATTATCCTTTTTGTTTTAAGTTGTTGTTAAAGAGTCTTAATTACTGTTTGTTTTGGAAGTTGTCCCGATTTTCCTGAGGTGTTGCATCCTGGGATCTTTAATTACCATAAGGGGTGTTAGAGTAGGAGACGGGGGGCAGGGGGGTTGAGATAGCCAGGCCGAGTAGAGAGGTGTAGGAGTCTTACGTTGCCATGGAAACGACATTCTTGCTTGACAGGTCACGATATATTACAAACATGAGTACAAAGAGTTTTTAACATCTAACTTTACAATTCTATAACTAATATAACTAATACTTTCTAAATTTATACTTTAACTTTTAGGAGTTGTTTTAAACTTTATTTTTCACAATAAGGAACAAATGGATCTGTTGGAGCAGATCCAGGGAAGGACCATGAAGATGATCCTTTGTAAAGAAAGTCAGAATTGGGGTTGTTCAGCCTGGAGAAGAGAATATTCCAGGGAGACCTTGTTGCAGTATTTCCATATGTAGAGGAGGATTATGTGTAAGATAGAGACTTTTTACCAGTGACTTTTTTCACTATAGTGACAGGACAAGGGCCAATAGTTTCAAACTGAAAAGAGGTTTGGAAAAACTGTTCAGAAAAACGGAACCCTCGGAAGTGTTCCAAGCCAGGGTGGATGGGGTTTAGAGCAATCTGATCTAGTGAAAGATGTCTGTGACCATGGCAGGGATTTGGAATAGATGATCTTTAAAGAGGTTTTCCAATCCAAAGTATTCTAAAGTATGGCATAGCCCTCATGCCATTGATAATGATATCATTATTAGCCTTCATGCCAATTGATAGTGGTTGATAATGCCTCAACCATTCCCTGCACTGCCTCATGACAGGTCTGTGGCCATGGAAGCCTGACCTTGGGGTCCTGAGCAACACGAGGCCAAAGGACTGTTTTTACTAAATCCGTCCTAGTCGGATGTCATAATACTTTGAGCTCTTTGAGCAAATTCAGGAGGAGCTTTCCTGTGGAGCTGCTGGCAAATAGGCCCAGGCTCTGCAGGTTGCCCTGCAGATCACCTACAAACACAACAAAACCAGGAAAATACAGGAATTCAGTGGCAGCAGTATCAGCACCTGCCTCAGCCATCACAACCACAGGCTGCTGTGTGCTGTCCTACATTTTTTGCCCTGACACTCTGACTTTGTCATCTGTGCTCTAATGGGGTAGCCACAGAAGTCACTTCTAGCATTGCATTTTTAAATGGTTCACCATGAGATGTTTTATTTCATCTGTGTTGATTTTTGTGATTTGTTTGCCTGTGGTCCCACTCTTGCTTACGCAGATCCTACTCCAAATTGTACAGCCAAGGAGTTAAGTTTGGCTCTAATTTACATGGGGCCACTCCATGAGGCCCCAGCATCATCTCCCTCCTTTACTTGGGCTTCCCCTGGGTGCTGCCTCACCCAGCCTGCTCTGGAGATGATACACTTTATCCTGCCCATTTTACTGCTGTCTCAGTTGATAAGCAGAATCTGGGGCGTCCTGTTAAGTGTTTTAACATGTACAGTGTGTGTTTGTTTACCTGCAAGTGTGTGACAAGTTGCACATGCTCTAGGGCTTTTTATCTTCTAATAAAACACTTTGTGAGAAAACGACCAACTGTTCTGAACCCCAACTGCAGCAGCCTGGGGCTAAGCACCACTGATGATTTTTTTTTTTCCTCAAGTATCAGTTGATAAATTTGGCTGATTTTCCACAATTAACGGATTCATTTTGAATTACTCGAGAGATCTTCTGGGCTAAATCAAGTCTTTACTGAAGTACAGCTGTAGATTATATTTATTTTTGCAGATACAAAACAAATATTGCAATACAGCCTTTACTTGAGATTCAATAAAAAACATTGGAAATCCAATCCATCAGTTATTGCCTGCAGGCATTGTGCCTTTGTCTGGATCAACATTAATTTTCTAAAGTGTGTTTCTTGATAGCATTATTGTGATTATCCCACTTTTCTATACAAGAGCAGCAATTTGATTCAAAGCATATTTGTAAATAAAATACCATGGCTTTTCGCATTTAAGGGTGTTTTCTTTCCAGTGCTGCACAGCTGGATCACACACCTTTTCTCTCAAGTAGGCTCAGGATGTTATCAAGCCTTGCTTCTCCTGTCTGTGTCTTAGAGAAGTGAAGAGGGACCAGAAAACTTGCAGAAGATTTAAACTTAGTGAGTTGTGTCTGTTCTCAGCTATGTTTTGGAGAAGTGTCTGTCTGATGCCCTAAAGTGCCTCATCAAAGCCCAGCCTTGAGAATATGCATTTCAGCCAGTGCTGAGGTAAACATCCCACCTTGTTTCCAGAAACATCTCACCTTATTTCCAGCTGGCCCACTGGAAGTCAGGAGATGGTGTTTACACCCCTGGGCCGTGAGGTCAGGTCACACGATTAGAAATACCAGGGCATGAGCAGAGTGGTGTAAACAGCCCTGTTGCAACCTGAGCAGTGTCTCTGTTTCAGCTGCTGAGCTGACTTTCCTGGGATCCCACCGTGTCCTGACTGTTGGGGTGAGGGTTCACGCTGGCTTTTGGGCACAGCCTTGAGCAGGAGGATGTGAGAGAAGCTGTGGATCAGTGATCCCCCTCTGCAGGACAGTGCCACGCTCAGCAGCCCCTCAGAGCTCCAAGGTACAGCGTGTTTGTGTGGCAGGAGTGGGGTCAGGGACCCTCTGTAGTGGCCTTGCCATAGGCACCCACCCTGCTCCCGGCACTGCTTTGTTCCTGCCGTTCACCGTCTGCTTCCTGTGCCGACCCCGCGTCCGAACACCCGGGGAATCACCTGGGCACACACTGGGGTCAGAGGCAAGCGGTGACAGTGCGGTGACACTGTGAGCTGGCAGGAGCCGCCGTAATTGTAACTTCCCCACAGAGGAGAAGGAAAGCACAAAGTAACTCCAGCTGTTCCCTCCTCCTGCGGCTGCAACAGTGCCGGAGCAGGGGTATCCCACCCACGACATGCTTTTCCAGTCACAGAGCTGCTCTCTCTCCCTGGACAGAGTGCGGGGAGGCGCAGCGCAGGACACTGCCCAAGCCTCGCGTCTGCAGTTGTATCTACAGCCTGTAAAATTTAAGGACTGCTGATCTGCAGCCAGGATTTATTGCCCCAGTGCTGGGGAGGAGGTTCCTTCCCTTTGAGCACAGCTACTCAGGCTGTGCCTCTGGGTAAAATTTGCCAGTGGTGTTTCAGGATTTAGTGAAACACTTGAGCACACTCCATTACCTTAAATTCAATCTGATCCTTACACATTCTGCTGGATCCAGATATACTTTCTTCTACTTTGAAATTCCTCAGCTCCCATAGATCTTAGGTGAAACATAAGGACACTGAACAGCTCAGAAAATTCATCACACCTCAAAGGCTTTGTCCCTGCATATGTAGTGCTTGGGTTATCTTCATCATTATCAGCTGTTTGACTCCAGAGATAGAGAGTAGTGCTTCTCAGTGATGGAAAACAAGTTGAAGTGAGGCAGAAAAACCTGTGATAAATTAGTGTGGAGAGCGTTAATGGGGCCAAATGTCCTGAGTTTATTGAATTAGGGAAGTCAAACTAATTTTAAAATTAAGCCTAGAGTGTGGGAGACTAGATACCGCTGGCACAACAGAAAAGTCTTAATGGCTGTTGTCTCAGCACATTACGAAAACACTGTCAAAGCTCTTGCTGACAAGATGCTTTCTCAGGGATTATTAATTATATTGCATTATTAGCCAGGCATGGTATGAGAACATATTTAGCACGTTACTAAAATGCAGCGACCATTTAGCTAATAAGTTTGACTTGGTCTTTTAAATTTTTTTAATGATTAGCAACTTAGTAAAACTGTAATGGTGAGAGATAAAAAAAGAATGATTCAACAAGCTGTGTCTCAAGAGCAAGTTTTAACTGGAACTTGCATGTAGCAAGGACAGATAAAGTGTACAGTCCTAATTATCAGCCTGATGGGACAAGACAAAAGTAAACATATTGTCAGATTTAACCAACTCTAATGACCTCATCCTGCACTGGCATATGGTTAAAGTGCTCTTGTGGGAGTAAAGCCCAGCCTGATCCTTCACTGCAGCCATGGGGAGGATGAAAGGCCAGCAATGCCTTACCTTGCTCATCCTGTCCCAGGCTAGAAGGAGAAAACTCCCTTACCTTCCACATGGCAGCTGCTGCAAGGAAACACACAGCCTGACACTCCATTTTCCATAGGTGCCTCTGAACCCCCAGGCAGCTCTTCCAGAAGTTCAGTGCTGTAGCTGTGGGCAGTGTTAATGCTGTGGGCTTCATTAAACTGATTTATGCACTGCATTACCGTAACTGGACTGGGCTTTCTATTATCATTCACCAGTGACACAGGAAAACAAGGACTGACTGCTCAATGTTGATGAATGAGACCCCTCACTGCTGAGCTGCTGGAAGAGTCACTGGTACCCTCCAGACAACAGGACAAAACTTAGCAGAAGTTTAGGAAATAATTTCGTATCCCCTGTATGATCACAGGGAACCCAGCCTGGCTGGGCCCTCAGAGCACCAGCAAAAACTTCACTTCTCCCCAGATGCTCCTCCTGCCTCTCGTGCCTAGAGAGGCCCCAGCACCAGGTTTTAGGCTGCACCAGCACCATGCAAGCAGAGCTGCTTCATAGTGGGGTGAAGTGAGCAGTGGGGACAGCTGGGGCCAGACACTGGAACCCCTCCAGTCAGGGTTCATCCTGTCCCAGAGCCAGCTGCCACCAGCTTCAGGGCTGCCTCCAACCCCGTCTCACCTCTGGACCACCTGTTTCAAAGGGATTTAGCTGAGGGCTTGCACAGCTTTTACCACCTGTGGAGCAAATGTGTCCTGCTAGAAAAGTAGCTCCCATCTGGCACTGGATGTATGTTTGAGATGTACAGAGGGGAAAAAACAGCAGCACAAGCCATCACATGCCATAGATGATGATCATATTTTATCTAACAGACCTAGATAACAATGCTGATAGCAAGAATCCTCTTTTTTTCTCCTTTTTGTACATTCAGATAATCCATTATATTTAACTTACAGTAAACACTGTGGAGAGTTTCTGAGCCTGCCGTGGCTGTTGGCCTCACCTGGGGGGACCTGTGTGCAGCACACAGATGGACAGCTCAACACAGACCTGTGCTCCAGCTCTGCTGCTCTCTTCTCAGCCCCAGCCTGGGCTCTGGTTCCAACAGCCCTGCACACCCTGTGTCAGACCTGGGTCACCCACCACTGCAGCACATGACAGCACTGACCTAGTTTTCCTCCAGTTAAATCCCAGCAGTCACTCCAGCAAAGCCTTTGGTGCAATCTTACTGCTTCAGTGCACACACCAGGGCCAGGCATTTCTGCCAGTGGACCTTGTGGCTGCACTTCCCATCAATTGGAAGTGACCAGAATTTGCTGTAGGGTCTTAATACCAAGAGAGTAAAGTCTACAAAGGAAAAAAAGTTCAGGCACATGGAAAGAAGTATGAACCTCCCCTAAAACCAAACCCACAGCAGCAGTGTGATCCTCCTCAGCCTGTCTGGTTTGTACTTTTAATTATGCTTGATCCTCTGTTACATTTTGGCCACTGCTTCACCAGCAGCCATGGTGAGCACACAGTGACCAAGCAATGCCACTGTTTCATCTCTAAATAAATAATGGGTTTCTACCCTGAGAAAGTTGCTAAAAAGTAACCTGGTATCACAGCAAGGAACACGCAAATCTTAAAAGTCAAGCAGAGAACAGGCTTTTACAATGGTTCCAACATATGCCCCCAGAAAAGGAAGAAAAATCCTTGGAGTTTGATTCTGCCACATAAAAATGCCTCATAAAGAAGTAAAAGGAGCACAAACAAGGCTATGGAAACAGCACAACCTCCTGCTTGCACACTATCTTGGCTGAAGCACACCCAGCCAGCAAAATAGTAAGTGATGCAAAATGGGAGTTAGGTAAGTGGCACCTTCCAATTAACCTTCCAATACCCATTTCTTCTTTGGGTCATCATTAATTGTTGCTCTATGAACAGCCTGAGCCCTTGGCTTGGACCTGGAGCATGGGGTCTTGAGCAGTGTATGAAAGGAAGGGAAGGAAGATGCAGATGGGGAAAGAGGTGCCCTGGCAATGGTCACACCATGGAGGGGGTGGCAGCAGGGCTCAAGTCTCCTCACATGGAGACCAGGAGTGCTCAGGCCTTTTGTGTGGTCAGTTTTGTGCTGTGCCTTGTGCTGCTGCACGAGGGAGAGAGGAGAGGCTTCCTGAGAGGAAAGAGAGCTAAATAGTCTGGCTGAAATGTAGGGAAAATGTCCATCAGCCCAGCCACAGTTTCTAAGATTGTCCAAAAAAATACTGCAACTGAGAAATCCTTATGGGATCAGACAGGATTTCCATAATGCACAGATAGCAAAGCAAGGGAGGTACATCCCAACCAGGTCAGGTGGGATCCACCATCTTCCTCTGCAGAAACAAGAGCAAAGGGGGTGTTTGCCCCACCTGTTTTCCTTAGCACCTGGGGTGATCAATGCTGTGTGCTGGTGGTGGCACAACTGCACGAGCAGTTGGATTCTAAAGGCACCAAGTCACTCAGCAGAATGAAGCAGAGAGGTGGGGATAAAAAAGTGAAAACATGAGGCTGCAGCATCAGCCAGCCCCTCCTTCCTTCATTTCAGCTAAGAGATGGCCCTGCTCAATGCTCTCTGGCAAGATCACTGTCCCACTGGGCTCTTCCAGCAGGGCATTGAGACAGACATGTACCAAACTCCTCCTGTCCTTTCCCTGGCTCTTCCTGCAGCCCAGTTGTCCCAAGTGTCTCAGAGTAAAAGGCCAGCTTAGCACCTGTGGCTGGGAGGTGTGAACCACAGCAGCCAGAAGGAATCCGATGGATGGGTCCTCCTGGTCTGCCAGCTGCAAGGTTTTTGTGAAATGAGACTTTTGCCCAACATTCTTCCCATGGTGCCTGAAGGAGGTGCATGCCCCATCCCTCCTTTCTGGGTGCATGGGCTGTCTGTCTATGCCTCCTCGCTGCGTCGCAGGTCTTGCAGCTCAGTCATGGCTTTGGCCGAGAGCCTCTTGCGGCGGAACACGGCCGCAATCTCCTCAAAGGACTTTCCTTTCGTCTCCGGTACTTTGAAGTAGGCAAACAGGAAGAAGATGAGGAGCAGACCCGCGAAGATGGCAAACACGTACGGTCCACACAGATCCTGCAGTGGGCAAGTGGGAACAGGGGAGACCACCATCAACACCACAGGCATGGCTTCCCCTTCCTACCCCAGCTGGCTGAGGTGCCCAGCCCGACTAGGGGATGGAAATCTGGGGAGGCACATTCACATCCTGCTGGGCTGCTTTGGGAGCCCAGCAGTGGGATCGTGCCAGGCGTTTATTTGTGTGGTTGGAGGATTTCTCACCGCTATGTACTGGAAACACATCCCCACGATGAAGTTGCAGGCCCAGTTGCAGAATCCGGCGACAGCGATGGCGGCAGGGCGCGGGCCCTGGCTGAACAGCTCGGCCACGATAAACCAGGGGATGGGCCCAGGCCCCACCTCGAAGAAGATGACGAAGAGGAAGATTGCGACCATGCTGACATAGCTCATCCAGGCAAACTGGCTCTGCAAGATTATAGTCCCAAACAACTCTCATTAATTATCACTAATTACTTTATTTGGGCTTCTTTTTCAAAAATTTCTTTCTATTCAGACCAAAGGGGACTGGACATGAATAATTAAGGTTTTAAACTTTTGTGCCAGGTGCTGGCTGGGCATGTGGTGCCAGCGTTGCTGCCTGGAGGAGTTCAGAGCCATCAGCTCAGCTGTTACTTTGAGCCCTGTCCTTGCCTGCAGCTCAGCAAAACGGGGCAGAATGGCACCCTTTAATAACCAGGGTGTTCAGCAAAGGAGGCCACCCCTTATTTGCTTTTTCATCTTGAGAGGGGCTTGCTCTAGAGCTTTGGACTGACTTTGATGGGATCTTCTCTTGTTTTCAAACCAGGGAGAAAAAATGGAGAGAAATCCTTACCAGAAGCACAAGCCCCACTGTCATGGCCACGGCACTGATTAACATGCCCATCAAACCTGCCAGGAAGAGGGACCTCCTGCCTGCCTTCTCCACCAGAAAGACCTGTGGAAACACATGCAGGAGCTCAGTGTCCAGCACCACCACTCTCAGAATCAGGTCCATTAGCAATAACCAATCTGTTACCACTGTCACACTGCTCTTTTGCTCTTTTAGCTCTAGTGATAGAGATTTATGTGCTGGTTTCCAAGTGTCAGAAACTGGTGACTGCTGGGGAGCCAGACTGAGCAGTCACCCTGCCAAGGGCAAGGCAAAGGCACACACACTCAGAGCCCATCCATTTCCAGGCTCTCAGGACTTCCCACCACTCCTACACATGAATTGCTGACTCTGGACTTTCTGTCCCTTTTATTTTTTTCTTCCAAGAACTAAAAACTTACTAGGTCTGCATTAGTTTGAAATCAGGCTTCAAAATGTGGCACAATTCAGGTTACATCACGGGCCATTGCACCTTGCCTGTCCTAGGGCAGGGATAGTTGTGTAGCAGCTGTAGTCAGGATTTTTCCTCCAATCACTCCCAGACTCCTTTTGCTTCCCTGGTAGTCACAAAGCTTAGTTTGCCCCTTCTCAGCTCCTCTTGGTGGACTCCAGTCACTCACCCAGCTTTTGACAGATACCTAAGTCTGTACCAGACACCTCACCCAGTGGGGAGATGTAGGTCCCTCCAGAGGACAGTGCAGCTGGCCTGGCCTAACTGTGCAGCAGCCTCTGAGGCTGCCAGCTCCTTCTCCTCTGCTTGAAAGGACACCACTGGCCAGCAGCTCCACCTTTCCTGCCATTACAGCCAGGATTTACACTTCCCAGAGACTGTCTCCTTTGCTGGAGGCAGTTCATGTGCTGACACGTGAAGTTGCAGAGGATGAGTCTCTGCTCCCTTCTCCCCTTTCCAAGGTCCACCCAGCTGTCAGTGCTTCTGCCTTTTGGTCAGGGTCTGTCATTTATTGACAAAAGCAGGTAATTTTTAAGTGCTGGTGGACAAAGAAGCAAAGAGCAAATGCCCAAGGCTGCAAGTACCACAGCCCTGGGGTGGGGATCAAACTGCAGGACACCCTTCATGCTGAAGAAAGGCTTCTTCCACAAAGGCTTCTTCTTGCACACCTCTGTGCCTCATTTCACAATAAACATCACATTTTCTCCTCTGTGTGGGGCCCATGATGGACTTTGCCTGAGGCAGGTTCACTCCAAGACCTCCTCTCTCACACATACTGAAGTACAAATAGTTAGGGTTGGAAGGGACCTCAAAGATCATCCAATTTCAACCCCCTGTCACAGGCAGGGACACCTTCCACAAGACCAAGCCTGGCCTTGGACAGTTCAGGGATAGGGCATCCACAACCTCTCTAAGAAACCTGTGCCTCCCTCACAGACAAGAATTTCTTTCTAATATCTAATCAAAACTTCCTCTCTGTCAGTTTAAAATGATTCCTCCTTGTCCTAAATCTCTTGGAGCTGTGTATTTCTGCCTTGCAGCCAGTCCTGCATCATGTTGGTGAAAGTCCTTTACTCTCTAAATCTCTAGAGAGATATGAGGGAAATAGGCTTGGCATTTCCTGATCTTGTATTAATGGCCACGTTATAAAACTAATTGCCAGCTGATATGAATTGTGATAATCCTCTCAGGAGAGAGACAAATGAAGGGAGGTTTGTGGAAATGGAAAACATCCTTTTATTGCTGCAGAGCCCTGCATAGATAGGATAAGGATAGGTGCTGGATTAGTTTTATTACTGTGGAATAGCCTTTGGATATCACTCGTGCAGGTGCTATGTACATACAGAAAACAGCTTCAAAGATAACAGGTAAGAGCAGACTGGGAGCTGGTGACATCCCCATCCCCTGCCTGCTCCCTGGGGGAATAGGACCTGCAGAATTGCAGTCTCAAGGACAACTTTCGTTTTAGGGGGAAATGCAGAGTTTTGAGAGCTTCCCTGAACACAATGATGCAGTTTCCACTCACAAGGCATTTAGCAGTGCTGACCAATAACAACGTGCTCTATGTCAAGGCTTGTATTTTCAGATTAATCTTGCCCAGGGAATGATTTTTCCCTGTAGGGTGTTCAGGGTCAGTCCTGCAACACTGCAAATCCCAGCTCCAGGATAAAATCATATTTCAAAACCCCACTGTACCTTATGTGTCTTTGTAGTCCAGGGGGCAGAAGTATTTACTTACAGAGATAACAGTGAAGACCGTGTTCACCACTCCAACACCAATGGTTGCATAAACTGGTTGGTCAACCCCAGCTCTCTCGAAAATGTTTGTGGAGTAGTAAAAGATCTATCAGAATACATGAGAATGAAGGATTAGGCAACAGGGCTGGTGAAACTTTTTGTTCTCATGATGGAAGAGTTGCGCTTGCATGGCTGAGATGTGGCGTAATTTAATTATGATTAATTTTTCAACTTTTAACAGCTTGTTATAATAATTAAAGCTGAAAATTTCATAGGAGCCTGAGGGAGTTAAAAATCCTGTTGAAATTCCCCTCTTGAGCTACTGCATTTGCACATTAAATCTGTTTTCTTTTATGTAGTCTATGTTTAATCTTAAATTCCAGATCACCAGCACTGAGTAGTCAAGACAAACATCTAAGTATCACCGAGTTTTAGATTAATTTTAAGATATTCTCATTGCAATGATTCCCATTTCTTTCTTCTTTCCAGGAATAAGGTGATTCCTTTCTGGTGAAAGTTAAGGGCAGGAGGTAAAGAGCTGGTGGATGGGGTGGGCATGGAGCCAGTCAAGCTGGGCGTGCCTGTGTGCTCCTTAATGCTTCTGGGTGTCAAATGGTGATTTCTGGTATTCCAGGAGGTCATGCAAAAATTGTTTAGCTAAAAATGGCTAGAAAATAGTGATTCTGGGGTGAGCATGATGTCATTAAAGAGAGTAAACTGCTGCCAAACTTGGGTAGTGGGAGGGTCATGGGAGGGCTCAGCTTGGGCCTGCTGTGCCAGCTGGTTTTGTGCTGGACTCCCTCCCACTCTTGTCCCCTCCTGCCCTCCCACAGCCAGCTTGGCAGGGACCCAGGAGCCCATTGCAGCTGTGGGAAAGCCTTCATGACTTGGATGGAGCCAGAGCTGCCTTTTCATGCTCAGCATGGATCTCTGGAGAGACAAACATTTTGGGGAGACTCACCGCGTTGATTCCCGAGAACTGCTGGGATATTTGCACCATCAGCGCCACAATGACAGCCTGCCTGTACTTGGAGGAGGTGAAAAGCTGTCTTATGGAGACTTTCTTTTCACTAGCAGCTTCTTGCTTTTCCTTTTCCATCTCTTCAATCTCTTTCATTGGATCATAGTTTCCTCTAAGCCTTTTCAAATCTTAGGGAAAAAAAACATTGACATTTTATTTTCAGTGGGAGATAAGTTGTATATGTAAGGACAAGAATCTCTAGGCAAAACTCAAGGTAAGCCAACCACATGGACAGCTGTGTCCTCTTGCTCTGAGAGTTCCTATGACACATCCAAGGATCCAGGGTGCATCTGCTTGATCAGGGGCAGCAGCACATCAGCTTTGCAACAGCCCTGAGACATCACTCTCAAGCCTCAACCCTCAGCAGTGCTGCTTAGTCCCATAAAAAACTCTCAATAGTTTTTGATCCAGAGCTAATTTGTATCTCAGCAGCTCAGAGCATGAGATGGAGCAACCACAGTCTCATGTGAGTCCTCAGCCAGGCTTTTCTTTCTCTGTTTTATACTATGTACAATGTTAAAACAACAAGCCCAGAATGTCTTTCTTACTTTTTTTAGCTTCCTCCACCTTCCCCAGTTTGATGTAAAGGTATCGGGGGCTCTCAGGGCACAGTAAGAGCAGGAAGAACTGCAGCAGGGCAGCCACGCCAGACAGACCAAGGAGCAGGGGCCACATCTCATCATTTCCCAGAAGAAAGTCAAGTCCAAGGACCTGGAATAATTGAGGCATATTTGAATGGATCATTTTGCACCCTAAGAAGAAAAAGCAATTGATCACTATGGAGTTTTGAAGTGACAAGCTGGAGGAAAACTAGAAGCAAATACCAACTCTTTTCCTGGATATGTTTGTTTTCTGTACATTTATGTGCCCACTTGTTGTGTAGCTGGGGCTTGTGCCACAGTGAGCAATGGTGATGGGGACTTTGGGCTTCCTGCTTCCCTGATGAAGCCATTTTTGAGAACCTGATTATCAGGGGTCTCGTGCTCAGGATCCAGCCTGATGCTGATGAGATGCTGAAACAAATTCCTCAGGGAGAGGAGAAATTGTTTGCAGAAGTAGTTTTTTATTTTTGAGAAGTTGTCTTTGTTAAGACACCTTAACAGGCAGGGGTTTAACCCCATTAAAGCAGATTTTTTTGCACGCTACTTCAGTTTTGGGGTGGACTGGTGAACAATAGCCCAGTATATCCGTGTGGTCTTCGTGTTCTCTGAAACACCCTCTCTGGATGTGTGTGTTTTGCTGCTTACCTGGCTGAAGAGGATGCCCGTGACGATTGCGAGCTGGTGCAGCGTCCCCAGCGCTCCTCGCAGGGCCGTGGGGGAGACCTCGCTGACATACATGGGCACCAGTCCAGAGGAGAGCCCTGCACCGAGCACACACGGATGTCACCTCCTCCAGACACAGCTCAGCGACCAGCAGAAAGCACTTCCCAAATGGGAAAGGAGGATGGAGCCTGTGTGCTGTACCCCACACCCCACCAAGCCCCTCATGGCTGGCTGGGAACGACCTGTACCTTCGAAAGGTGCTGGGATGTCCCTGCATTCAGAGCCCAAACTGGGAAGCTCTGAATGAGCTTTTACTTGAACACACAGATCAGAGCACAGAGCAGGGATTGTGTGCTGGGAGGAGTTATCACAAGGCAAAGAACCTTCTTAAAACTTGCCTTGAAACCTCAGTGTGGAGTATTGTATTTGTATACCAGTAACAGTATAAAGAGCTGTTATTTCTAAGTTAATTCTAATGTAACTCCCAATTATTTGCTGGCTATATCTTCTCTGTGCACAGTGGTCCTGTGCTCTCTGTCTAGAGAACCTGTCAGCCAGCCTGGCTAGTGATGTGCTCTTACAGCAGCCACCAGCAAGACCCATCCTTGAGATACAGAGGGACCTGCTCCTTTCTAGGGTATGTAAAATGAACATATGATAGAGCCAACCCAAATACTTCTGGGAAAGATCCTGGATCAAGAAGGGCAGACATAGGAGAAAAGAGGGAAATTCCCACCTGTGAAACCCCTTCTGAACTAAAAAAAGGATTAAAAATTACGGGAAACTCTGAACTGCAGCCCTGGAGCCCTGGAGCATGCTACCAAGGAGCTGCTTTTGGTGGCTGACCCAGCCTGGACTCACCACAGTACAGCCCCGTGATCGCTCTCCCAGAGATGATGAGGATGTGGGATGGCCCAAATTTCGCCAGCCCCATGAGGAGGTTCCCAGCAATGGAGAGGATGTTCACCACCAGCATGGCTTTCACCCTGCAAGGCAGCAGCAGCACAGCTCCTCTGGCACCTTGCTCAGCCAAAGCAGCCATTGCAACACACTAGAGGAACTATGAAGTCACCTAATCAGTATTACAGGGGAAAACAATGATAGCAGGCACTGCAAAATACAGGGGCCGGGGTACAATCAGAGTAGTTAAAATAATATTGTGAATTATACTTTACATCCCGTGCAAACACCACACAAATGTCCTCCTCTTCCTTTTGCCATGGAAAAAAAAGGGGGAATTCAGAACTTAATAAAGGCTGCTCATCAGCTGCTGTCTGAAATGCTCAAGTTGCAATAAAACGTCTGATTCGTAACTGAGGATTTTAAAAAGCCCAACATCTGTGATGGTTGAAACAGTATTTTGGAAGTTGGGAGGGTTATTTTTCCTTTTTTTTCCTGAATTGCTGAAAATAACACAAATTGTATTTCTCCAGTGAGGAAATGGGAAAAATCAATCAGGAGGGTTTGGGCACAGGGTCACAGCACACACGAGCCTCTCACCTCCCGAGCCGGTCACCGATCCAGCCCACGGTGAAGGAGGAGACCACGCCACCGATGGCGAACACGGACACGGACAGGGACCAGTACATGGTGAGGATGTGTGAGGAGGTAGCCAGGTCCTCACTGATATCATTTGGAGTTGGGAGTGTGCCCTCTGTGCCAGCCTGGAGGAAGGTGCCATCCTCCCCGGAGGCATTGGCGGTGTATCTGTGCGGGGGGACAATGCCCAGCACACGCGCGTAATGCGCTTCTATCACCTGTGACAGGCAAAGAAGAAAAATGCTGTCAGGTCAGATCTATAACCATCCCAACCCTTGTTTTGGATGTTATTCTGCCTCAGGAAAAGACTTTCTTTGGAGGCTCTGCAGGGGTGAAATCTTGGAGTTCTCCCAGCTCCGCAACACCCAGACTGCAGTGGGGAAGGGCCACAAGGGCACGCGCAAAGCATTCCCCCTCCCAGGGCTGGTTTGAGCGTGGTGTCTGGATTTGGCACTGGATTTGGTGGAGGGGTGCAGTCCCTTGGCTCGGGCACAGGGGTCATGTTGCAGTGGGGACAGCTCCATTACATGCAGACCCCCACTCCTTTCCCTGGGGAAGTGCCAGCAGAGGGTCCTGGCCATGCTCTCACCCACTGCCCTGTTGTGAGGGCTTTGTTCTGTGGGAGAAGCTGCCTGGGAAGGGACAGAACCCTCCCGAGGGCTTCTGCAAGGGACAAACTGGCCCTAGCTGTCCTGAAGCCGTTGTTCCTTGGCCATGCACAATCAACTTACCTTCTGAGGGGCATTAATGACCCCCAGGCTGTAGCCATACTGGAAGAAGCCCAACACCGCAGTGAAGACAGAGAGGACCAATGTTCCTGTGAGGTGCTGGGGCAGGAAGCAAAGAACAACCTCATCATACTGTCCTAGCAGTGCCCAAAACTGGGAGAAGGCTGCATCCCACGCCTATCCCCAGGGACCCTGCTGCCCAGCTGGCTGGGACAGTGGCATCCAGGAATGCTGCTGCAGCAGCACAGGTGGTTGACTCACTCCAAAGGAGAAGAAAGGCCCCTGGGGACAAACAAGATCAGGCCCCCAGGGCACAGTGGTGTTGCCCCACATTGAAAGTCCAGTTCCCCCTGCTTCACTGCCTGTCCTGGGACAGTCCAGCTCTCCCTGCTGCACTGCCTCTGCTGGTCCTGGATCTGGCAGGAGCCAAAACTCTGCCCAGTACAGCAGTGCAAGAAGCAGCAGCAGCAGCAGTGTCGTTCCCCATCCCTGGCAGATGTTTTTCCCACAATAGCTGGGAAAAAAACACCAAAAGGCTTCTTTTCAGCAGTGTTGTTTAAAGCATTTTTTACCCTCCCATCACAGTTGAAGTTATCCAATGAGCCAACAGAGCTCTTAAAAATAAAAAATGGCCCCTTGGCCATTTCCCCTTTGCCCCTGTGCACAATTAATTAGTGGAGGGGATTTTTTTTTTTTTAATTGGTTTGGGTTAGGGATTGCTGGGGTCCTGCAGAAATTCTAGTCATTTCACTAGAAAGTCTAGTGCAAAAATACCGGCAAGCCATGATTACCTTCTCTGTCTGCATTTTCCTTTTCTCATCCACTCCGCAGCTCCTCCACCCTCCTTCTGGGGACAGTCACTGTCCTGGGCTGCAGAGCAAGGTGAGGGCTTGGGCAGGGAAGGGAAGGAAGGACAGCAGAGCTGGGATGGAGGCAGGAAAACGGGCTGGTGCTTGGAGAGATGGGACTATATCAACTCTGGAGTTAATGAGAAACCCAAGTCTTCCACACGTTATTTGGCCACCGCTCAGCTCAAAGCAGCCACCACCAATCCCCGTGTTTGGGACACACACCAGACAATGGGAGAGCTGCAAAGACATAGAGTGGATCTGGAAAATTCAAATGATCCACCTGCAGGGTTGGTTTGGGGCTGTCCCTCAGCTGAACAGTTTGAAATGTGACGTGCCAGGGGCTTGAGCCTGGAGATGCTCAACACCTTCCTTAGCTCCTGTGCTGGGTGGGCATGTCACATCACAGTCCTCTTGCTGAATCAGGGAGAAGAAACCTCTCCATCACATGTAGCAAAGCAGCTAGAAAATGACTAAGTGTTTTATTTAAATAGCACTTACCACCTGCTTTAAAATATATTCCTGTGTGTATATCACATACAGAGCCACGTATAAACACAGATGTATACAGGTCTCTCTGTGTATCCATACACAGACACCTGCTTACACAGAGTCCCCTCAGGCAGCTCTAATGCCAGTACACACCTATCAGAGGAGACAGCTGTGTGTGTATATGGACATAAAACATAACAAAATTACCCAGAATATTACAGTAAAAGAGGCTTTCATTAAAAATCCTACAGTGGTGTGAATAGTGAGCCTTTCAGCACTACCAGCTGATGGCTGTGCTGTCAAATATTGTGGATTCTGTGAAATACTGCCAATACTACCAAATACTACTGATGCTGCCAAATATTTTTGCCTCAGCTTTCATGAACTTTGCACATCTGCACAAGCTGGTCTGAGCTGGTCTTTCTCTGGCTTGGGCTTTCCTGTCCTTGACATGGTCAGAGAGAGGAGCTGCAGGGCTGGGGGGACAGTGGCATCCTTAGCGGCAGCAGACCGTGCCAAAGTCTGAGTCAGCCGGGAAGGTGATTAATGCTGATGAAAGTCATTATCTTCCCGATCAGCCCCTGATGGGTCCGGCAGCCAAGTTACAGCACTCATTGGATGATGCTCTCAGTCAGCCAGGCTTCACATGGGCACAAAATGTACTTTCTACAGAGGAAGAGCAAGAGAAAAAACAACAAAGAAGAGTGTAAGACCACTAATCTTTGCACTGGTCTCTAGTAAAGTAAAACTTTAACTGGAGGAGAAAAGTTCATTGCATTAAGCAGGCTTTGATTCCAGCCACAGCACCTGCATTCCCCTCTTGGGCTGGTGTAGCTGAGACAGGAAGGGCCCCAAGGCTGAGCTTTTTAGTTTTCCCCAATATTTGTCCTTCCTGCTGAGATCTTTGCCAATGGTGTTTGTTTGCTCGCTGTGTGTGGATACCCAGGCATTTACAAGCAGTTTCTTTGCATTGCAGTTAAATACCTTCACAATGGGACTGGCAGGATTTGACAATTACCAGACTGCTATAGAATCACAAAACAAATGGGAGCCCTGACCCAAGACTGAAACCTTTAGGCACTGTGAAAATCCTGCCAGGACAGATGTCCCCCTCTGGCATTCCCATGGTCCCCTCTGGGATCCCCATCTTGTTGCAGGCTCCTGGCACAAAGAGGATGATGCTTTCCCTCCCAGTCTTCCCAGACTACTGGAACTGGAGGGATCAAAGGCCACCAGCATACCAGGAGCAGGGTGGCCTTTCCATGTCCTGCCCACTGCCCTTTAGAGCAGAACCTTCCCACAATCCAGCTTCCTGGGCACGGGGTGTGGAGCAGCTGGAGCAGTGCTGGGAGGCATTGGTGAACATCACTCACCTCCCCAGGTGCAGCCCTTCCACTTCCATGGAAACTTGGGATGCCAAAGGCTGGAAGCCCCACAGCCACACATATCCTCGGCCAGGTCTGCTAGCAAAAGGCATGGAGTTATCCCGGGGTTTTCCCATCCTTCCCTGGCCCCTCTTACCTTTCCTGCCAGGGCTGCCTCACCTCTGCCTTTGAGCCCCTGGCTGGTGCCAGCAGGGCTGTGACACACTCCTCCACAGCTTGGCCTCAGGCAATTTAAGCACATGTTGGACTCTCAGTGGCACTAACAGACTCCCGACCCTCTGGTTCTCTGAACAGGGGGCTGGATGTGGATGTGGTCATTAGCAGAGGCCAGCTTTAGGCCAGCCCTGAGGCTTATGGATGGGAAACGTTGGTGTGTAAATCTTCCTGCAATCACTTCTCACAGAGGGTGATTGTTAGCTTGGTAGAGAGAAGCACAATATTCCTACAGGATAGAAAACCAGGCCTGGCTTGACCAGAATGAATGACCAGCCCATCAAATCATCTGTCAGCCAGTTGTGATCACAGTCCAGAGGGTGCAGAGTAGCACAGCACAGCCCAAAGCAACACTGACCCATGGCTGGTGAGCCTGGCCAGGCAGTGTTTAGGTGATTGGCAAAACAGGGCCTGCATTATTGCTAATGCTTTATTTAAATAATAAAGTGTAAGAACTGTGCATAATGTTAGGCAGAACTGCCACGCTTATTGCCTGCTCTATGTTGTGTGTAGTGTAATTGGTGCTGTTGATAATCTAACTATGCCTGATAAAAGCAATGGGCTAAGGTTTATGGTGAGGCTCTGCTTTTGAACAGCTGAACAAGCTTGTCACCTCAGTGGAAGGAATTCAAAGATTCCAGTGGGACTGTGAAGCTATCCCCAGGTGCTGGGGCAATTTGCACGTCCATTTTACTGCCTCTGGGTCATTCAGAGACAGCTTTGATGTTAAAAAAACCCAGGAAAAGTATGCCATAAACCAAAACAAAACCGAAAAATAAGGTAGATCTGGTCTGCAAGACTCTGGCTTTCTAAGAGCAGGCTGATGTAGCACATCAGTGGCTGGCACAAAACCAAAATTATGTGCATTCATTTCTCCTCTCTAAGCACATCAGCTGGGGCAGGCAGCAGTGCTGGGGCTACATGTGAGACAGCAGCTCAGGCTGATAAAACACATTTAGGAGAGAGAATTTGGTGCATTTACAGCACTGCTGTAAAGATACCCGAGGTTAATGAGCCCCTTCCCACCCCCCTGCTCAGGGTAGTGCAGCATCTCCCAGAAGAGAAAAACTGGGAAGCAAACCCAGCAAACTTCTCCAGCTGCAGTGTCCTGACTGCAGCACAGGGATGCTGCAGGGCAGCAGCAGCTGTGACAGGTGCCCTGTGCCAGGAAATGCATCCTTATGTCTGAGCAATCTCTGCTGGGTCTCCACGGAGCCATGCCCAGGTGGGTGGCTTGGCCTGGACACAGGCAGGGTGTGATGTGGAGCTCCAGCCCACACCTTTGGGAACAGGCAGGTTCAGTCTCTGCCTGGCCTACACCATGCTCATGCTGGCCTCAGTTACTGAGCATCAAATTGTTGCAGGAAATTGAGCAGGAAAAGACCTTAAGTGGGTTCACATTGAGACAGTGAACTGCAGCACAACTTCAACCATTTCCAGCAACCAGGCCAGCTCTGGGGTTGGGGCCAGAGTCACCTTGAGCATCCCCCAAAATACACAGTGTCAACCCCCAAAGCATCTCACAAGCCATTTGATAATAATTCTGAAACAGGTTTGCAAAGATTCAGTTCTCACAAGTAGCTGCTACAGCCTTACCTCTGAGCATCCTTCAGCTGGCAGTGGTACCCAGCATCTCCCCAGGGTGGTGGAGCTAACCACGGCCCCTGCATGGCCTCATGCCACCTCTCAGGGCTTTTCTTCCATTTACCATGATTCATCCCTGAAGTTATACAGTATTTCATAACAACTCTGTAAATAACCAATCTGCAACAGGCTCAAAGCGACCCCTCCATGCACAGACATTACTCCTTTTTCCTCCTGTGGCACTGCACAGCTGAACAAATTCCCTTTCCTGGGGAAAAAAGTCCCAGAAACAGGGTTTTAAAACCAGCTGCAGGTTTTATTTCTTTAAACACTAATAAAAAGTAGTTTCTGTGAGCATTAATCAACCATAAGCATATTTTACTTTCAGCAAAAGACGAGCAAATCAAAGCTAGCAACTTTTGGAGGGGAAATGTCTTTATAATAAGTATGGGTTGATTTTGTAGAAGAGGAGTTTTCAGGTGGTGATGGTCCATCAAGACATCCTTTGGCCACTGCTCACTGCTGGGCAAGGCACAAGGGACATGCCCTACCCCCCTGCACTCATCCTGTTCCAAAACCACCTTCCCAAGAGTCTCCAGAGAAAGAGCATTGTGACTGGGAGCCCTGAAAATCCCCTTTACCTCCATGTCCTCCAACACCCCAGGTTTTATTTACCCAAACATAAAAGGCATGGCTTATTGGTGAAGTTTTGTGTTTTATTGTGGTTGGCACCAGAAAAGCATTTGCTCTGTGTTATCTCCATACACACATGCCATAGACAAGACTGTGGTAATATTGGCTTCTGTGATTTTTGTTTCAAATGATTCTGAGATTTAAAAAAAAATACATTCACAAACCACCTGAGTCGTTTAAACTCAACGACTGCCTGCAATTTCACCACTGTATGCAAAAACCCATAATAACAAAAATCATCCAAAGCTGTGCATTTGTCACTTGAAGTAGAACAAAAAACACCCCAAAACAGTTATCAGTTTGCAACACAATAAAAGCTCTGGGCTTTATTTGATTTGTATTTTAACCACAATGAAAATACAAAGAGCTGGTGGCAATCAGTGTTTGTGATGGGATTTGAATACCAGTATTGTGATCCTGTGGCCATCCCTACAATCTCCAGGCTGCACCAGCCCAACAGGAGGGTGCCTGGTGCTGGAAGAAGGCACCACAAAGCACATCCCACCTGTTTTTCCCTGAACTCCACATCCTGGGAGTCCCACTGCTGGCAATCCCTGCGGTACCAAACCCTGACACCCTGCCCACAGAATGCTTCAGGTGGTGAGGGTGGCCCGGCCCATCCCATCCCCGCCTCTTAACCCTTGATAAAGATTCAAGTTTGACCAAGTCCTGTTGATTTAATCATTTTTTAATAAAGCCATCGTTACTGAGTACACCAAGATTGCCAGTTAAGCTCTCTATATGTCGCTGGAGGTAACAGCGCTGTGATCGACAGCGGAACGGAAAAAAAAAATAAAACGAAACGAAACCAAAAAAAAAACAAAACAAAAACAAACCCCAACCGAAACGAGGTAGGTTAAAACCAGCAACACAGACCTTGTTATGCGACACCCCAACACCACAGGCGGCCATGCTTGCAGCTACTGAGAAAGAAAACCCCAGATACGCACCGAAAACGGAAATCAACTGAGCAGAGTTTATAAGGACACGATTCAACCCGAACTAAACACACACACACGGTTCGGCACAGATGTTGTCTTTCACTGTATGTTGGGTAATTCCTAGGGAGTGGAGGGGGTGGAAAACGAGTAGATTCAGACCCTTGGCCAAAGAAACCACACATATATATAATTTTTTTTAAGCTCTTTACAAGCCCAATCCAGCAACGTGGGGGACAGGCAGTTTGTTTCGTGGTCCCCATCCCTGTGCCGGCTGCTCCCGCACGCCAGTGCCCGGCTCCAGACTCAGGGGAACGAGCACCCACAACCTGCACTGGCTTCACAGCAGGGTCAGGTGCCCACAGCATCCTGGGAGCCTCTGCAGTCACAAATCCCCCTCAGGGGTGAGCACGGGGCTCCTCTGACCGCTCCCCGTCCTCTCCTCCTCCGATCCCCTGTCCTGGTGCCCGTGGCCATGCCCCGGGGCAGGCGGGCACCTCCGGAGCAACAAGAAATGGCACCTCTGTCCCTATCAAGACACACCATTATGTGAAGATCCATATAGAAATATGGATTGACAGACTTGACAAAAATGGTAGCTGATTTTTATTAGTCTAAGGCTAGTAGTTTAGCCATTTAAAATCCATTTCCCAAAAGAGGGGAAAAAAACCTATTATTTTTTCTCTTCTTTAAAAATCTGTTAAGCCGTTGCTGCCAAAAGCAACATGTAAATGTTGGTGAAGGCAAAAGATTTCTAAAATTACCCAGCTATATGGTTATGGCCTTCATCACAAAGATAAAAGGTACATTTATTGTGCTGTCTCTCACCAGATTTAATTGGTAACTTTACAACATACTATATATTTGATGCTAGCAGGCAGACAGAATTAAAAACAGACTTTTTGACACTGTTTCTCTCCCCGTTCTTACAAAGTAGGGGGACAAAGAAAAAAATAAAACTAAAAAAAACCCAATAAAATAAAACAAAACAAAGGAAAAACTCATAACCCACTATAACACAGCGTAATCAGGAGACCTCGGGGGGTCCAAGCGTGAAAGTCCATCCCTGGCTGCAGTCCCTGCCCCGGGGCTGGCGGCGCCGGGGGAGTGTGGGCAGGGGGTTCCTCGGCGCCCTCCACACCTGCCTCTACAGTGTTAGTCCACGTGTTTAATGTCCTTTAAATTAGAAATAATGCCATGGCGGTGAGTGCCAAGTGCTCCTCTGTTACCAGTTCATCATGGAGTTTCTGTTGAGGGTCATGAAAAACACTTGGCTGCTTCCTCCGGATCTCACCGATGCAAAAAATACCTGTTTGGAAGGAAAAAAGCACTTATTAATACTCAGGGGATGGAGCTTACCCATGCCAGACTGAGATTAAATTGAGCCACTCATTAGTAAATGCAGTAATTAAACCTCCTTCTCCCTGACTAGCAAAAAGGGTTTGGAATGCCTTAAAAATACCAGGTTTATCACATTTTACTGCCACAGCATCATTTATTATGAAGTACTAACAAAAAAACTGCTGTCAGTGGTTTGGATCTTGCTAAACATTCACCCTGTAGGTCGATATCTGCCTCTGTCTGAAATGGCATTTTTCTGTTAAAGTTAGTCCTGGTATTTCAGCTATTCCTGAAAGTAAAGCCCAGAAAAATGACTTCCCTTCAACATACTCAAAGTGCAGAAACATATCAGGATTCTGTATGAAGAACTGGGGTTTTGCTGCTTCTGGAATCATTTGATTCCAAGGGGAGTCTTTAAAAAAAGAAATAATTTGCAAATATTGAAGGGAACAATCTGAAGCCTCTGTCCTTAATAAAACCTGAAATTACTCAATCTTACCAGTTTAACCAGTTCTCCAGAAAGAGAAACATCTGAGTTTAGTATTTCAAATGCATCAGTGATCAGTTGGTTCCAGTATTTTAGAAAGATCAAGGTGCTTTTTTCCCAGCTTTGTTAGAATTAGATTACACTTAAGTTAAACTTAAATTCAGCTTCTTGGGCAGCTTCTCGTAACAAACTCAACTGCAAAGTTAGGATACATTTTCCTGCATAGCTTCAGCCTACCTCCATGCCCCAGGAAGGGCAGCACTCGGCTAATGAGCAGCTGTTCCCTAAAGTGATCATGGCCTCAAAGCTCATTTACTGCACATTAATAAATCCTGCTCTGGGGACTGGTTTCTTCACTGGTTTTGTGATCATGTCCATTATGAAAGATCTCCCTGCTGCTTGGTCCTGACTTGTCTTAGTGAAACCTCATGAGAGGAGGGAACACCACCAGCAGAAAGACCTCAGCTTTCAATTACCACTTCCATGCAAAAATGCCTTTTCCTTCAGCAATTTTTCCTCATTCCCTGTCCCCCTTCCAACACCTGTGGCAGGGGTCACCCATATGACAGCCAGGCAACTCTGGTGACCCTCCAGAGCAGTATTTATCACTGCTGTCCACAGAAATGGATGAGGCTGTAAGAGGAAAATAATTTAAGATGCATCAAAATGTATCTAAAGAAGCATCAAAATATTTCTGCATCAGAACTCAAATCAGGATCACTTACACACCCTTGCTAATATTCAACTTTCAGAGTTCACTTGGCAACCTCAATTTAATGTTCAGATGAAAGAACTGGGAGAAAGTCAAGCCAAGTCATGCAGATCTCAGCTAGATGTAGAAGAGATCTTGCAGGCTGAGGTCTCCATCCACTGGAGAAAATTAACTGGGAATAGGCTCATGGGCACTGCTTATTAAACAGGACCTTCAGATTAATTATTAACCTCAACACAAACCAGACATCAGCTCTAAAAGCACCTTGTAGCTCACAGCACACATACAAGCCTTGAAGTGGACTTACCTTATCATTTCTTTCACATAGAAACTTTAACCTTTGAGCTCGCTTGTGCATAAAAACTCCATCCAAATGTCCTGTCTCCACTGATCGGATTTCAATAGCTTTCTCTCCCCAGCCCATTATTTGATTGGAATGAATGTAGGCTGTCAAAAGGAAGCGTTTGGCAGGTGTTACAACTTGTGTTGAGTTAAATATTATGCAATGGGCAGAAAAGCTCTCATCAGCTGTTACTCAAAACCTAAGCAGATCAATGGCAGAGCTCTGATGGCCAGGCGTGTGCCTGCAGGGACAGCAGCCTTTCCAGAGCACTTTTCATGCAGAGATTGCTGAGAAATTTAAACATCATCAGCATAATTTCTTCCAGTTCCAGAAGCTGAGGAGCTGGGCAGTGTTTTGCCTCCATGGGTTGTGGAGTTGAGCAACAGCAGAGCCAGAGGAGCAACTCAAGGGTTCCCAGCTCCACACCCAGCCCCCCTCCACTCAACACAGTATCCCACCAGTGCAACAGCTTGCATTATCTCACATTTATCTTATACTTATCTCTTACTCAAAAAGTTCAAATCTTCAAAAAATTACTTGTTTTTATTATAGAAGACCAAACTGCAGAAATTTAGCAACTGCACCTCATGGCTGGCTGAGGGAAATCCCCTTTGATAAAAGAGGGAAATCCCCTTCATCCCAAATGACTCCATCTCATCATTCTTGACTCCTCATCTTACTTGTGGCTTGAATTTTAAGCAGGTGAAGAGGAAGGGTTGACCTACCCACGGAAGTAGGCATTTCTCCCCACTGGAGCACCACGTCTTTAGTTATCCGTCCATAGGTGTTGACATAGACACCCTCATCCTCATAGCACACCAGCATCTCCATCCCGTCCGTCTTGGGCAGGATGACAATGGCATGAGGAGTAATATTGCCCTGAATCTGCAGGTGAAACACACCCTCAGAGTCAGAATTACACTGAATGGAGAAAGGGGAATGTAACAGTGTGTCTTTTTACAGGGGAAGGGAAAAGGGAGCAGAGCACTGCAGGGAAAAAGCCCAAACCAACTAGAGAACAAAGCCCTCCCTCTATTCCCCACACAGGCACTGGCTTTCAGAGATAAGCCTGAAGGGGAATAAACTGTCATGTTTACCCTACCATCAAAGCTGTCTGACACAGCAAGGATAAACAGGTTCAGTAATTACAGACAGATCACAACATACACCCCCCAATGACTGATGGCTGACACTTGGCTGGAACACAAATAAGTGACTGAGCCAATGAATCCATCACCAGTTCAAATCAAGGTAAATAAACTCAGAGTTTTACAGGCAGCCCTAGGGAGGAAATATCCTATTTTTTAGCAATCATCCTCTAGCTCCAAGGGTAGCTGCATTGATTTTCCACCCATGTCTGCCCTCCCATAGCTAAGACAACACAAAACCATCCCAAACTGCCCCAGTATTTCTCCCTCTGCTCTTGCTAGTTGTCACAGAGGAGACTGCTGCTTGGATCAGATTCAACAATTCCTGCATTTGTTTAGTGACACAGCTTTTCCTAGACCAGTTGATTGTGGGCCAACAGTATAGATGGAGTTTAAATGATCCAACATGAAAATCCTACAGAGAGCTCCATTACTGCTCCATGCAGTGTACAGACAGATCCTCCTTTTTGTGGGACATGGCAACCTTAAACTTTACTGCTCCTGCATGAGGACAGAAACAGCCTGGGCAGATAAACATGAAGTATGTGACAGCTCTGAGTCCTCTTGAAGTGAGCACAGAACTGGGGAATGTCACACCCATCACTGGTCCCCACCTGTGAGCCCCTGGACCCTGTCCAAACCTCACTGGTGACCTGTGTCCCTCAGGCAGCAGCACTGCCCAGGTACTCACATGGGATGGTATATAGATATCATAGGAGTTCCCAGAATCCACATCAATCACATGGAAACCAGTGTGGGATCCAAAGATAACCTTCAGCCTCTGACCCTCTTCTACAGTGAGATCCACGAGCAACGGCTTGTGCTGGAGATCTGCAAAAGACTTTTATAATCCCTTCCATGAGCATGACAGGAAACCAGCAAATCCCTGCTGCAGCAGCCTGACATGCTTTGAAATCATATTTGTTTGGCTGTGTTTCCTACTAAATATGTGGTTACTTATACTCCTGCCTCTGTGCTCCCCTGTCAGATGCCTCAGAGGGTATTCAGCCATCCCAGGAGATAAGTGCCCACCCTTGCCAAGCCCAGCTCTCTCTCACAGGAGCCTGAGGCCAACACAAGGATTTGGTGTCTAAAGGAAGGAGACAGCTCAATGTTACGTGAGCCTGTGTTCAGTCTCTCTCAGCAGAGATCCGTGACCACCCACCTCCTCTCTTGGCAGGGATCACTGCTCTGCTATGGGCAGCTGAAATGAGTCAGTTTAGCACAGACCTGCTTTTCCCTGCTTCATATAACCTGCTGCATCAAGGCTGGGACCAACCCCGACCATGTCCAGAGCAAGTCCCATGGCTTAGATGCTCAGGAGGAGAGTGAAACACCTGTGGGAAGTTGGATCCCAGAGCATCTTGATGCTGCTGAGCTCTCCATGTCACTGAGCCCATTTATTCTGGCTTTTGTTCAGAAAAAGCTAATGTGACCTAATACTGCATAAGTCCATTTGTGTTGGAAAGACGTAAAGTGAGATTACTCAGCATGAGCATCTCCACAAGGCATTGCCCCTTGTGACTCTTCTCTGCACAAAGCTTGGGATGAAAAGTGCTCTGAAGGACTAAGCACAAAACACCCACTGGCCGGCTGGAGAGGAGGAAGGTCTGTCTCACTGAGGAAACCAAGGCAGGTGAAAAGGGAGGAAAAAAGAGAGAGAAAGAGTGGGTCACTCTGTCAAATTTTCTGTCTTGAAACAGAATCCATATTGCAGAAGGGGAGAGAACCTTGTAAAACGAAAATAGAAAATCATGCCAGCCCATTTTTGTACTGTATGTTAAAAATTAGTCAGAGGGGAAAAAAACCACCAAACACAAAAACTCCACAAAAAACACCCATCAAATTCCCCAACTCAATTTTGCTCATATGCATTTGATCAGCTTTCTGAAAATTCCTCAAGTAAAACCTACTAGCATAAACTAATAATAGCACTTCATTGTTGGTTATAAGCATAACATATCCAATCTCTTCAGCCAGCAAGGATCCCATCTCCCATGCCTGCCAGGCAATCTCAGGAGCTCAGCTACATAAGCAAGATGCTTTTCTGCTCTGCAGAGTACAGAAATCTCATGTATTTACAATCACAGAGTGTAAAAGACAAACATACCTTAAATGCCATAAACTTGTGATATGGTTTAGGAGCCCAAGCATAGATCTCCACAGCGTTCTTTAAGGCAATCACCAAGAACTTGATTCTTTCATATTTCACTAAAATAGAAACAAACCCAATTTTAAAAACATTCACTCTCTTTCCGACAAATCTCCAGGAACAGCTTCTCAGGCCATCCCTCTGTTGATTCTCATTACATACAGTCCACCCCATGCATAAAGATGAATTCCAAATTTACTCGTGGCTATGGTCTACCCATACTTTTAATATCAAATTGTCAGGTCAGACCTAAAACTGAAGAACAAAACCACATCTCTTCAGACATTTATTTCCACTCACCAACTTTGTAGTGGATGCATCCCTCCAGGTCCCCAACTGTGATCCAACCCTGCTTCTTCTCCACCTCAGGGTCATTGTGTAAAATCCTGTTTCTCAGCCAGGACAGGTAGTACACACGCAGCTTGTTCTTCTTTCCTGTTGGCAAAGGAAATGTCCCTGTCACAGCAGAGCACATTTGCATGGACCATCTTGAGGTTTCAGTCACAAGATGATAGAATTTAAGTCTATTTCATGATAAAAGTAATATAAATACTAATTGAAAATAGTAATTTAGTTGATGTGTTGGGTTTTTCCTTGGGAAGAAATAGATGGAAAGTGAAGCCCAGACCTCTGTCTCGCAGGCTGCAGGCAGACACTGGAAAAGCCAGGCTGGAAATACTCCTTTTCCTATAAATCAGTGTTCACAGAGGAACAGTGGGGCTCAGTGGGGCAGTGATCCCAACCCTGCTAACAGTTCAAAGCTTATCCAACCACTCAGCTACCTGGTTTCTTTCCTTCCCTCTCCTTCATACAACATTAATTCCACTCTGGAGATGAGACAGGAGCTCCTTGGCCTGTGACAGGCACTGCTGTTTGCCAGCCAGCCTGGTGCTGGGCTCTGCAATGCTGAGGGGCTGCCAAATTTCTGCACAGCTATCTGCTCTTGGATGGCTGTGACATGGCTGCAAAATCCCTGTGGCTGCAGAGCCCCCATTACAGGGACAGGACACAGCTCACACCCAGCCTGTTGAGATGGAACCCAAATGACACACCCTGTCTGCTCACAGGTTTCCACAAGACCCCAGGACTCATTCTCAGCATCATCTTGGGATTTGATGCTATTCCCATTCCAGCTGTACTAAACCCCTTATCCCTACAGCTGTATCCCAAAGCCACAGGGGAGCTGCAGACCAGGTAGATGATGGAGCAGAGAGTTTGGAGCTCTGACTAAATGGGGTGGGAGTAGGAATTTGCACGTGAATGCAGAGCAAGGCCAGGGGATCTTAACAATGTGAAAGGAAACAGAAGGAGGATATCAAACAATTTCCTAATGAGCACTTCTCTTGCTGCCCTCTGTGAGCTTTGGTGGGTAGGTATCAGCAGGAGAAGGCTCTGCCCTGGCTCTGTCACCCATGTGCTCCTCAGGGCTGCTCTGCAGGAGGATGCTGGATGCTCTCCTCAGAGACTGGACTACAAAGGTTTTGCTTTTTTTTGCTAGAAATTACCATGAGCCTGACATGAGCACTCTGGAGCTCCCAGCTAAACATGGGACGGTGAAAAGCCTGTGGCCCTCACAATGCTTGGGACAGCCCAAGCACATCTGTAATCTGAAATGGAAATCTAAAGCCACGGATCATGGCTCCATCAGCCAGAGCCAAACAGACACAAAAGCAGAGGTCTCTGCCCCCTCAAGCTGTGACTATCCCCCGTGCTGGGCCACCTGCCTGTATCCTGCACCTCCCCTTCCCTGCTAAAGGAGACTGGAGATGAAGTGCAGTCAGCAGGTGAAGGGAGCAAACTCTCTTGAAAACAGATTTAACTGATTTGATTCCAGAATAAACCACCTCCATCTCCCCTGGAAGCTTCCCTCTGGCACCAGTGAGCAGGTTTTGTCTGAGCTGGAACCACTGAGGGTTTTGTGGCCAAGCAGGTGAAGTGAAGGGGTGAAAGCACAAGAGGAGCACCTGATATTGTCACAAGGACGTTGAGACCCTCCAGGACGTCCATCTGCTGGAACCGCCGCCTGTTGATGAGGTTGTAGACCTTGCCCTGCCCACTTCTATCCAGCAGCATCAGGCCATTCTCTGTGCCCACCAGCAGATTCACACCTGGAGAGGACAGGAGAGGCCCATGGGTGCCAGGAGCCACGGCTGCTCCCGAGGACAACACCCCCAGCTCGTCTCTGCTGCCACCAGAAGTGTGACCGACCCGGCTAAGGCTGGCACCTTCCCATGGATGGGAATGTTGGGAAAGATGGGACAGGAAAAGCTTACAAATATGATTGCCTAGCAAGAGATACTGAGAATATAAAACCTATGAATCAAATAAAAATGAAAGCTAGCTTTGAGATGTAATCATGGCAGGCAGGAAGATGGTGATTGTAACAAACAATAAAATGCTAAGGGACCCAAGGGTGTAGCCCCACTTCACCCTGCCAAAGCATCAGGAAAAAGATAGATAAGAAGATAGTCTTTAGGGTTTAGAACACAGAGTGATACGGTAATATAGCAGTTCTTATGGGCTGTATGCAAAGTCTGTAGGTTTTGTACCTCGTGCAGGTTGGTCACTGTAAATTAGAATATGCAACACATAAGGGGATATAATGTATTGTAACAAGGTTCTCAGCCCCTTTTTCTTTACCTCTCTTACTTTACCTCCTTCTTACTTTACCTCTCTTACCTGGCCCACCTCTTACCTCTGACCTCTCTGTCCTTTTTTACCTTACCTCGCTTACCCCTACTCTCACTCTCTCTCTTTGGGACTTCCCCTCAGCCCAGGCTGCTGGCTGAAGGCAAAAGGCCCTTTTTACCCACGACCCTTGCAATAAAACCACGTGTTCTCTCCAAAGTGTCTCAGGCTTGCAGAGTTCCCTCTCCCTGCCGTCCACGGATGCTCCTACGCAGGAAGGGTCACTCCACAGCACGGGGGGATGGAGGAACCAAGCAGAGACAGGGGCTTGGTGCTGAGGTGACACATCCCCACCCCAGCACTGGGAGGCACAGCAGGGCTTACCCCAGAGGGCAGCACAGAGGATCTCCGAGTTGAAGCGTTTCTTGTACTTGCGGATCTCGGGGGTGTCGCTGTGGGGGCGGATGTTGGTGGGGTTCACGTTCACCACCGAGATCTTGCGCGCCTCGTTCAGCTTGGCCTGCTCCTGCCTGAGCAGCTCGCTGGTGAACAGGGCTGCCAAGGGAGCACAAGAGGACAGGGAGGGTTAGATGTTAGGCTGGGTTAGATGTCAGGATGGGTTAAATGTTGTGTCACCTCTCTTTTTGGGACAGAATGACAATACTCGGTTTGTTTCTCGATGAGGGAAGAGTCATCACTGTGTTACAAGGGATTAGTTTGCCCAAGCAGATGGGAGGGTGGATTTCTGCTGCTCCCTGTTTCCTCCCAGATCTTTCTGGTGGCATTTTGCTGGTGGGAGAGAAGAAGCTGGATGGCAGCTGAAGAGGGCAAGGATACAGACACCAGCTATGTTTGGAGTGAGTGAAATGTGAGAAAGGTTCACTGGGGTTACTCAGGCTCCCTGACCTCCTTTCCACAACGCCCTCCCATCTCAAACTGGCCACACTGGCTCTTACCATTAGCAGATGACTCTTCATCCTCATCTTCATCTTCATCAGTAGGTGAGGTCTGATACACTCTGGTGTCCACAAAGGGGGTGAAAGAGGCTTTGGTGCTACTTCCCATCCCATACTAGAAAATGAACAGCAAAGAGAGAGCTCAGTGCACAGAAATAACAATAACTTTGTGAATCTGTGTACATCTCAGAATTTCTAATTAGCAAATAGTGCCTGCCTCTGCAGTGCCCTTTTTGAGCCCTCTATGAACATCTGAACTAATCAGAAATGAACATTAAATTGGATTTCTGAGTGTTTGTGAGCAACAGAAAATGGGAGGAGAGCAGGGCCTCTCCTCACAGGCAGAAGCACAGCCATGAGGACAGTCAGCAGAGAAGCTGCAGGGCCAGAGGCAGAAACCAACACAGGTAAAATCCAACTGAGAATCACAGAATCGTTTCGACTGGAGCAGACCTTTAAGATCATCAATCCACCTGTTTACTTGTCTGCATGTCACACACATGCCTGAAACCATCTCTGGGATGTCAGGCAGGCCAGGGTTTGCTTTTCCCACTTTCCCATTGCAGCTGAGGTTGGCAGGATGGTGCTGGGAGTCCTGTGAAGCCCTGACCTGGGGCAGCTGGCAGAGTTTTAAACTGTCCCCAGCATTTCAAGTGGGACTGCAGAAAGAGGCATTTCTAAGTTAACAAAACTTAACCCGAGGGTATCGCAGGAAATGTCAGACCCAATACTTCGCTGAGGGAATATGAGGATGAACAAACTGCAGTGTCACACTGCTTTCTTTTTAAAACCATTGCTTTAAGGCAGAAAACGAGGTTAAGACCTCCTTCCAAGCAAAAGGAAATCCTTGTCTTTGGAGTCAAAGTGACGTGAATCTCTCTCTTCTTTGAGCAGCTTATCCTTCCTACTGCATTTACCCAGGACACACTTTATAGATGAACTCAGTTTAGAGCTACAACAGCAGCAAAACCCAGCTCACTCTGCAGCACCACTACAGCTCTCGTTTTTCTTCTCTGAGACACTGTCCTTCTTCTGAAATCAATCTTCCTCAGCTTTCCCCCAGTCACCAAGCCCAGGCTGCTCCCCATGCCCACTGCCACAGTCCCTGTGTGACAGCTGCCATGGGGACAAGCCCCCCATGCCTGGGGAGATGTGCCATGGGGGAACACCATCACCCTGGCCGATCCCCACTGAAACCAGGCTGCCCATAAAAGGATTCAGGGGCATGAGCTTCGTGGCTCATGACTTTTCCAGGCATTCTGGGGCTGGCATCCACGGGCAAGCCAGCATCCATGCCAAAATCAGGCTGCACATCCTGCTTCTCTCCCAGCCCTATTCCCTGGCAGCCTGGCATCCTGCTTCCCTCCCAGCCCTATTCCCTGGCAGCCTGGCTGTTTCCATGGAAACGGGATGGATTTCTAAACAGGACATGGTAACTGAGGCCCAGGAAGGAGTTAACAGCCTGCGGCAGGGAAGGCTGCGGGCACAGATACCTCTGCTCTGTGCTTGTCTCCTACCCAAGAAATACAGAGATTTTTTTCCCCAGTGCTGGATGTCTTTTCCATAAAACAATAGCAATTTAAAGAAGAGAAGATTTTAGTATTTGTAGAGATTTCCAGCTGAGACCCAGGTGCTTTCCAGCAAATGAATTATGAAGAAACCCCTCATCCCAATGCACTGAGCATTTTTCCTTGCTCACATTCAGTTATTCTCCTCAGAAGCTGACATTTTAATAGCTTCCAAGTCTGATATTTAAATATTAAGACTTCATCTTCCCCCAGGTCCTGTTCAACAGCCTATAAACCTGTGTGGTGGCTTACAAAGAACATCAAGCTGCAGGTTGAGGTTGTGCTTGCATGAGTCACCCGGAAGCCCGTGAACAAAATCCCCAAGTTTCCACTCACACCCACTGCCTGCTCAGACAACTCTAAAAATACAATTTTGGAAATGGAGAAGATCTTTTTGGTTGATATCCTATAAATGAATACATTTAAACCCAATCCCAGGCTGCGTTTCAGCAGCCCCAGGATGATTGTGGAAGGTGTTATTTTCACGATCCACTCTCTCATTGCTGCTTTTAATGCCAATGAGGAAACAGATAAAAACTTGAGGTCAAGTCAGGCACCATCTGTTCTTACGTTTTATCAATGCCCAATTCCAAGAAATTCTTATTTTTATACTGCTAGTAAAATCACACCATACAGTGAAAACATCATTTCTATGAAAGAACATAGGATGGCAGAACTTTTGATGTACAACCCACCAAATGAAACAAAAACATTAAGCACAATAGCTTAATTAGCACCAAATGGGTTGATTTCTCATGGGAAAAATGAACAGTGTTTGGTTCCCAGAGCTAGGGGTGGTAAGCTGGACACATCAATTCCCTTGGTTTATTTGTCACATCTTGTACTATGACTTTTTACGCTTTATACAGTTTTAATGTTCAATCATGTGCCTCTAAAACACCTACCAGAGAGAAACATTTTGCCATGACAGGAAACACACGACTTTAAAAGTGTGCAGGTTTCTTCTGCTCTGAAGAACTATCTGGAATTTTGCTTGCTTTGGTTTTTGGTAACCTGATAATTATCAGAGGTTGCACAGATGGAAGCTGGGTCCAGTTGAAGCTAATGGCATCACTGGCTCTCATCACTTCCTTTTATATCCAAATGTCAAAAAAAAATGGGGCTTTCTCATCAGCTGGCAGCACTCGTGTCACACCACCAGAACTCCAGCTGGTGGGCTTGAGAGACCTAATAAATCCTTTTTCCATCAGCCACAGCCCCCTATGGCAGTAACCCATCTGATTCCCTCGTATTTCCACTACACTCACCCACGAGGACCAGAAACAGAGAGAGCCAAGAGCCAAGAAAGCCAGGGGGGAAAGCAGGAGAGCCCCGTGAGGGGGCAGAGATGTTAATACTGGATTTAAAAGCGATGCAAAGGAGGAAGAGGAGCCCCCCACCACCTACTTCAGGCACCGAGTCCATGTCCTGCGCATGCGTGGAGACTCGCCCCAGGGCCTCGGTCGGCGTGCCCGCCGGCGAGTGGCTTTGCTGCACCAGGTCGGGCAGATTGATGTGGCCTGCAAAGCCATTGCTGGCTGCGTGGCCAGAACGCTTTTTTTCACCAGAGGTCTGCAGAGACACAAGGCATGAGGAAGAAAGAGAAGGGGAAGGGGTGGGGAGGGAAGAGAAAAAGAAGAGAGGGGGAAAAAAAAAAAAAAAACCAAACAAAACTAAGTCGTCGGCAGTGCCCCGGTTCCCAGAGCAAGCGCAGGAGAAGGACCCTCTCTGTTCCATCCCCATGCAACCTGGCAAGCAGCAAACCAACCCCCCCTGCTCCAGCAGAGTTAAAGACAGGATTAATGACAAGGTCAATACAGAGTAATTAGCCACGAAACAGCGAGAGAAGCTTGATCACTGTTGTTTGGAGATGAGGCGTGCAGGGCAGATTCTGCTCTTGCCCCCATGGGTGCAAAGCCATGGCCAGCTCTCCTCCCACATGGCCACTGGTGACAGCAGAATCTGAGCCCTCAGCCAGCGTTAGCCTGGACAGCTTTGCACAGCTATGGCAAAGAGCAGCCTGACTGCAAGTGCCAGCACAGCCCTGTCCCATGTTTCTGTGACCCAAACCAGCAGTGAACAGCAGCAGGGGGAGTGGCAGAACCACCAGTAGCTTGCCCTGCACACAAGGTTCCTTGGGTTTCCACAGGGTTCCCCTTCCTTTCCATTCCCTCCCTGTGCAAGGCAGGTACTGGGAAGTTTCTCCCCTCATTTATTCTGCCATTTTGATGAATCCCACCTACCTGGAGCACATCAATGAGACTGTTACAGAGATTTACCCATCTACTGGGATTTGTGGAAACTTTAACTGGGCTCACCAAGCCCCTGACTAGTACTGATGACATTTATCTTTTGAGGGCTCATTACCATTACCTTCGACCACACTTTGCCATCCCATCAAAGAGTGAGAAGCTCTTTGCCCAAAGCCCACTGACCTCACTGAGACCATCCTCTGATGGCTATGATGGTGGGGGGGAAAAAACAGTAAGCATCCAGCACAAGGCTACAGTCTGGATTTCTTATCATGCTTTCTCCTCCCAGGGGGTGTTTCCAGCTGCTTGTCTTGCCCAAGGCTTTTAAACCCTTCTGCAACCCAGTTCTCATACAGCCCTACTGGCACAGCAGGGTTTTACTGTTGTGATGCTGAACACAAGCTCATTTCAGAAACAGCTGCCTGTTACCGAGGGCCATGTTCTCCCTCTCACCCAGATCACCCTCCTTGATTTAGGGATGTGCAGAGCTCTGGGGATCCCTGCTCTGAACAGCTCCACCCCAGTGAGGGATGAGGTGGACTGTATTACTACCCCCTCCAAAACGGATGGAGAAAGGCAGCAAACATGCTGTGACTTCCTTTGCTAACTCATTCCTCTCTTTCAAAGCTGCATTCATCTTTTCCCTTCATATGTGAATATATTAGATAAATGGAATTAAGAACTTAAATTAAGAACTTAAAGCTCGAGTCTTGTTTACATGTGATCTAAACATCTCTCCTTTACAATAGCGGACTCCAAGTTCCCCTTCCTCCTTCTCCTCTCCCATCCACCTCCCTGATGTGCTGGTGGGAGAGTGAACTCCCCTGTTCCCTAACCACCAGGGCCTCCTGCCCTCTCACCAGGAGTCCAGCTACCCATTTGCACTTCCACCAGCATCACCAGAACGTTCCAGCAACTGGGAAGCTGAGAAACACCGAGGGAGATCTTCCACAGCCACTGAAGGTGCCTCCTCTGCCTCACTCCTGCAGAGACATCCATCAGCATTGCCCCCACCACAGCCTCACCTCCACAGCACTGGAGCTGGGGATGAGGGCTCACATCCATCTGGGATGTCCAGTGCCTCCCACAGCAGGCTCTGAGCAGGACCAGCCTCTGCTAAAGGCCCCCAAATGCTCTACAAACACTGCACAGCTCTAACAGTCACAAGATGGGAAAGGCCGGGAAGAAGAGGGGAAACTCTGGGCCAGTTCCAAGTGAGTTAACTAAAAGCTGCAAACTGAAGATAACTCCTGCTGCCTGGAGCAATGGTGGGGTTACAGCAGAGCCATTTGCAGGAGCCTCCTCCCTGTTGTGCCCTGGCTATTCACTGCCATTCACTGCTGTTTGTAGTTCTGAGAAACATTTGCGCTTGTCACAATTTGCTCCGAGTGTAAATTGCATTAACGAGAGCGCTAACGAGCACAAGTCACTCCCTCATTTTGTGTTCCAAGACACACAGCACTGTTAGTTCTTGTGCTTACATGGGCAAAACCTCCTGAAGATGCTCCATGGAACTGTTTGTTTTACAACTTACCTCCCTCACCATTAAAGTCCCTTCCCTTGAAATATTGCTAAACGTATCTGCGTGGGAAGTCTCCAGCCCGTGGCTTGTCACCATTCCCAGGTTGTACGGCTCGTTGCTTCCAGGAATTCCTGTTGGTCTGGGGACAGAGTGGAAAAGCATTAATGATGAGTATTTCCTTTGTTAAACTAGATGAAAAATCCTCTAGTACAGAATTGTTTCAATAAGGGTCAGGCTCTGTATCTCACAGGAAGAAAGTTAGAAAAAATATATCCACTTAAGATTTACGGGGAAATGACAGATGCTGGAAATATATGGCCAGGGTCAGGTTGATAAACTACAGATACCAAAGAGAGAGACCATTTCTTTTTTATCCCAAGGTATCCTGAGAGGAGCACTGATGAGCAGGTAACAAGGAGTGGCACTCCTGCTCTACTTTATATAATTTTTTCTACCTAAAAAAGCTGCAGAAAACCGAAATTTACTCCCTTTAATTCCCATCTCAACCCCTGAAAAGGAAACAGAGCATCTGATGGCAAAGGGAGGGGATGAGGTCTGGAGAAGGTGTGGGCAGGAAGACAAGTTGTGTCCTGTAGCTTTCTGCTGTTTTCCAGGTGAAAATGTAGCCCTAACCTGTGGTTTCACCTTGAAATTGCAATGTTCCTAACTGAAGAAGGGAGCTGGAATTTATTAAATTTTAAGACTGCCTGAGATTGGATGTCACAGGTGCTGAGCAGCTCTCATTACTTCATTACTACATTCTTTGCAGCCTGGCTGCTTAAATATAACTCAAACAAATCCACAAGCAAACGACAAGCACCCCTGGATGATCAGACCTGTTACTTTGCATTTAAAAGCCACACAGACCAATTGCTTCCATCAGTGTGAGGCAATACAATCTTTAACTCCTGTGCACACCAACAAGCCCGGAGGCTTGTGAGGGAGCCTGGTCAGTGAAAAGCCAAATAAACCTGGATGAATCATGGGGTTACTGGTCCAAGGTGAGATCTGAGCCCTGGGGACCCCGAGGTGGGACTGGCTCCTTGCCTGCATCATATCAAACCTACAACTGCACAGGCATCACAAAGGCACTCCAGGCAACAGCTCACCATACTCCTACAGCACCTTTCACGTGAGGAGCTCACCCCTCCCTTCCATTAGCTTTTCACCAAAGGATGAGAATACAGCACAGTTATTCCAGTTTTAAAATAAGAAAACAGGGCCAGAGGAGTTTATGTTAATTTTGAGACCAGTGAATGAATGGCTGAGGTAGCTCTGAGGTCCCAAATTTCATCAGTGCACAGTTTCCATGAAATCCTGCAAGAATTCCCTGGCCATGGGCAAGAGCTGGCTTGCACAGCTCAAGGAGACGGAACTGAAAGGAGTCATCAGTGTCTTCAGATGGAGAAATGGTATCTCCAGAGGTGGATGAAATAAACAATCCCTCCTATCCCCTGGGACTCAAGGCAATGGATAGATTTATCCTGCAGCAGAAGAGACTGGAATGAAGAGCATCCAAGTGCTCAGGGAGGATATCCAGGGAAGTCTGAACATGGGTTACACAAAGATCACTCAGAAGGTACAGCAGAAGATGAGATGATCTCTCTTGGCCCCACTTTCCAATGACAAACACTGAACATAGGAAAATAAGTCTCTGTTAGAAAAACACCGAAGAATGTCGAGGCTGAACTCGAGTTAAGGTCCCTTTTGTGAAATAAGGATGTAACTCAGAGGATGTGCTTTCTTTTTCCCAAGACATGGGGCAGTGCAGGTCTGCCTGCAGACACCCCTGCATCTCCACCCTCTGTCTCTGGGACACGACAGAGTCAGGACATTATGGCACATGTGGCATTGGGCTGGCAGGGGCTGGGGGCATCCAGCTCACTGCTGTGCCTGTCATCCCACACATGTGGCTGCAAGGCATCCAGTGGGACATTTATCCACTGGGAAGTGCTGTGTCGAACCCAAGGTGTCTGAAGAAGGATGTCAGCACAGATTAACCACTCCTGAATAAACTTCTGTTCCATGAGCAGCTTGAGGCCCCTTCTGACACGCCTGACTGCCCCTCTGACTGCTGCACATCCAGAGCCATCCCTCTGCCCCCTCACTTGCTCCAACCAATTCAAGAGCTCTAATTTTAATTCTTCTGCTGGAAGAAGCACCATCCCAAGAGCCTGGCACTCTAAATAACATGGAGCCAAGGAGACATGGTCTCCCTGCCACTTAGAGGGCTTCTGTGCTGCTCCATGCCCCACCACCATGGAGCAGAGGATCAAAGAATTGTTGAGGTCGGAAAAGACCTCTAAATTCCTTGAGTCCAACCATTCACTGAGCACCATCATGTTCACTGCTAAACCATGTTCCTGAAGTCAGGTATGCTTGTATCAATTATAACTAATTAAGCAGGAAAACTGGAAATGAACTGATTAAAATGCAAATAATCCCCTGAAACCTTTCTACAGCTCCTCTGCAAATTCAAAGGGGCAGGATTCAGATCATGCTGCCAGGCAGAGACCTCCAGAAATGCCCCTGCACAGCACTGAGTGGGAAGCCTGAGCAGAGATGCTCCAGGAACTCTCTCTGAATGGCAACAGCTCCCTGTGAGTGTTGAAGCTGTGCTGTCCTGATTTGGACAGACTCAAAAGCACAAGTGTCTCATGGGACACAACAGTCTGCTGATCTCTTCATTTCACCATTTTAACCCACCAACACTGACTGAGCCAAGGGCAGAAATCCAAAACAAAGATTCAGGATTATTATAATCCTGCCTCTACCAGTTGGCACTGGGCAAGCCACCAAGTACTGACACTTTAGCATGACTTAATTTGGGGCAAGACCAGGGTCAAGAGCAGGCAGAGTTTTAACACATCCATCCCATGGGCAGGACCCATGGTGTGGATGAGCTCAGCTGTGCCCACTCTGGCCAAAAACCTGCCTGGCTCATCAGCAGGAACAGCTCCATCAGCCTTGAGCCAACATTCACTGAATACGCAGCGGAAACAGCTCAGTTTTTACCATTAATTATCTCTAGTTTGGAACAGGAGAAACACTCATGCGAGTACATCATCCCTTGCAACCATGATGCTGTTCCCAGTGCCAGCCACCCAACATGGACACTCTTTGGACATGTCCTTTATCACAGCTACTGCTCCTCCAGGCCAAGACATGTCAGGATTTCTCCTCCAGGCCAAGACACGTTGGGGTTTCACCTCCAGAAAAACACACACCGGGGTTTCAGGGTTTGCCCCCCCAGATGAAAGGGTTCCTCACATGAGCCGTGGGATGTCACTGACAGGCACGGTCCCATCCTGTGTCTCGTTCTCCCCATCCTCCTCCTCCTCCTCGCTGCTCTCAGACTCCTCGCTGGAGGAGGAATAGTCCGTCACCTTCTTCAGGGGCCGGTTGGTCTCCTCGATGCGCAGCTCCCTCAACTCTTTGGCTAAAGCCGTCAGATCCTACAGGGGATGGGGGCAAGGAAACAAGGAGGAGATGGCTGTTACATTCAGAGCGAGGAGAAGGTCGCCAACATCTCTCCAAAAGCCAATGCTAACAGCACGAGCGACAAGAAATAGCTTTACAGAGTCGTTACAAACATGAGACAAACGTAAGACAATGTTTGTAGCATGTAGCATTTATTAAACAAAACAAAACTGATTTACGCTCACTGAAAAGTCAATAGCCAACCTCTTCTTTTTCTCTTTGGAACGTGTATGTGCATATATATACACACACTTATATGTATATACACAACAAAATTATATTTGTTGGAAAAGGTGAAGTTCAGTCACCATCATAGTAAACTGGAAAACAACGTCACTTCAAAGATTGGCTCGGAGAATTTCTCCTGCAGGGTTTTCTCTTCTTTCAAACTTCTCAAAGAGACCCCGTAATGGTATTTATTCTGTAATAAATGCATTTGGGAAGGAAGCAATGACAGCATCTCCCATGGAGTGGTGCAATCCCCACGTCAAGAGCTGCTTCCATGGTGAGTCTCCGCTGTCGGGCGGCTGCCGAGAGGCGGTGAGGAGCACGAGGAGAAGCGCCCAGCTCAGCCAGACTTGGGAGTCACAGCTCTGAGTCAGCCACACGATCAAAAAATAATAATAATAAAAAAAAAATAAATCCCTCAGCGGGACCCATTAAGCACTTTATGTGAAATGTGGCAGCCTACAAGCTAAGGGAAAAATAAAATAATAATAAAAAAAAAAAGCCTTGAAACAAGAAAAAAGATAGGAGCAGTCCCAAAGCCTAGTCATAATTTTTCAGTTTACCATGACTTTGATGAGGTCTCAGACCCGACAGTCATATAAAATAGACACTGCTATTTCAAAACAAGGAACATGGCAGGCACCGTGTAGAAAAGAGACTTTTTGTTATCTTACATGCTTTTATAGCAATGCAGGGGGAAGCAGTAGGGCAGAAAAGCATGAGAGCTTGAATTAGAATGGGTTAGAGAACTCTGTTGCACAAGACATGCACATGACGAACAAAGCATTGCAATTGTCAGTCTTACCATTTCTCCCTATATTAGTGACCGAGGTAGGCATCAGTGCATTCGGTCAGAGATAAAGGATTAGGGAGAAAGAAACTCATTGAAAAAGACTAAATTCCACAATTGTCTTACGGCCATACTCTCATTTACTGCATTTCCAGTTTACCGTTCCAGCAGGGCGACTACGGCAATATTAATTATTGGTTGCAAAAAGGAGCTCTTAAAATCTATCCTGTTGACATGTGAAGAAAAGGATGGAAAAGCTCTATGGCTGAGATGCAAACCCAGTTTGTTTTTTAATGGTGAGGTAGGAATGTTTGGTAAGCAATCTGTGCTTTGGTTGCTGATGACCCACACCTCCCGGCGGGCTCCCACCGGTGACAGCCGCACATTCTGCTCCCAGCTCTGCCCTGCCTGGACTCTGACATAGAGACTCCCCTGATATTGGAGAGCTTTTTATCAGACCCATAAGTATAAGCATATCAAAAAAGGCCTTTTTTTTTTTATTATTTTTTTTATTTTTTTTATTTAATTTTAAATTAATTTTAAACCGGTCAATCCCTGTTTCACAGCAGGTACCTGTGATGAGTTTATATGGGTTGTTCAGCCTGGAGAGGAGAAGGCTCCACAGGGAGACCTCAGAGCATCTTCCAGTACCTACAAAGGCTCCAGCAGAGTTGGAGAGGGACTTTGGACAAGGGTATGGAGTGATAGGACAAGGGGGAATGGCTTCAAACTGACAGAGAGGAGGTTTAGATATTTGGAAGAGATTCTGTAGTTCTATATTCCTCCAAATGGTCTCTCTACCTTTAAAGAAAGGCTCTTAATCATAATTAAAGAGAGACTGTGGTATTTCAAGAGTTCCTTTTCAATGCCAACATGTTTGGGATTGAAATAGAGTCAGATCTGCAGTCAAGACAACTAATTATTTTAATTAGTGCTGTAGCAGCTTCTATGATATGACTGCTTTTTTTCCTAAGTAAGAATCAGTGACAATTTCAGCAGCTTAACAATGCTTTCCATTTAGAGTATCAAACATGCTCTTTATTGAGCACTTGCCTTTGAACTGAATTAGAGCCTCTCACTTTAAAAGGGATTTTAGGACTGTGTAAGAGCCTCTTAAAACTGCAGCTGGACTTCTGCAGTGCAGGACTAGCACTGAACTCCTCCCTGTCACAGCACTGGACTGTGAAAATTACCTCCTTTTTGTACCTTCCACTTCTAACGTGCTTCAAGGCACCCCATCAGCCTTTTTTTGGCCATCACTAGAAGATAGTCAAGTATTTTAAAAATCAGCTTAATTACTTTTTAATAACTAATTTGCAAGTTATAAGAGCAATAATACTCCCAGACAATATCATCAGATAACTCATATTTCCTAGTTAAAGCTTTGCCTCAGGATGGTTAATTCTTTGATGCTATCATTTTCTGTAAGTAATGAGCACTTTGTAGGATTGAACAGGAGTTGCTCCTGGACCAAAAACAATCTGACAACTAGAGAGAAAGTGCTCTGTAGTTCCACACATGTTCCAAGTATTATTACTGAGGGTGACATAATACATAAGTTAGGGGTGCCAGTGCTCTTTAATTACTTTTAATTACAAAGCCTTCTTTAGATTTAATATTTGCTGGAATCAAGTCAGATTGGTTTCTGAAATCACATCACTCCTTGAGCTTGAATTTAGCACACACACTGCCTCCATTTAGACACTGATTTATGTGCTTTCCTCTTAACAAAGCACCTCATTAAACAAAATGTATTGCTCATATTTTATCCAAGAGAACAAGTTAACTAACCAGCACATCTTCCTTCTTTCATATCTTTTATTTTTATAGGAAAGAGACTGCAGAGGCTCCTGCTGAAACCAGTGCTTTCCACTACAGCCCTGCAGTTACCAGTATCAGCAGTGTGCACAGTGATGCATGTGTGAGGCAAGTTAAATGTTAAATCAGCAATGCTGGGTCTTTTCCCATGAATGTTTAAACATTCACCACTGCCAGGTGGTGAATACATTTAAAATACATTTAAGGTATTTTAATAAGTGAAAAAGGTGAACTTCAGGACTCTCATTTTTTAAGAGGATGAATGAGGACCAATATCCAAGATGGCTCTGCTGACTCTGGCTTTGCAGTGGATGCTGGTCCATGAACAACCCACTGTGTTTTCACTGCTCTGTTTTTCAAGTGCCTTCTTTTGAATTAGGCTTAGAACACATTTCAAACAGCACTTGATGGCCCCACTGAAATCAGCAGGTGGCCTGGGGCTGTGGCTGAGAGCAGAATGTGGTGAGGGGTCCAGGCTGCCCGACCTTCTCCACCGGCACGAGAAACCTCCGCTCTCGCTCCTTCTCTTTCCAACACGCCGAACCACGGCAGCACCACCTGCTCCCCCATGTGAACTCTGGGATGCCTCTGCCCTGGCCTCCATGCAACAAGTGGTGTGGCCAGCAGGTTTTGGGCAGCCCAGGGCTGAGCAGAGCACACCAGCAGTGCTGTCCCCTCCCCACAGGCGGGCTCCTGACACCGGAGCGCCACCGGTTCGCTCTCCCGTCCGACCCGAGATCGCATCGCCGCCTTTATCAACGCCAGCACCAAGAACACCCAGCTCGGAATTAAGCACTAACTAGTCAACCTTGTATAGGCATGACCCACTGAGAAAAGATATCACTAACCTCATCTATAGCTTTCTTATAGCTCTGTGGGTAAAGGAAGAATAATCAGCATCAGAGGAAACAGATCGGGACAGGAAAAAGCCAGAGGAAGGGCAAGCAGGTTAGAAATAAAATTAGAATTGTTAGCTCAACGCTGTGGAGTGTAGAGAGAAAAAAACATCATCAACAAAACATTAATACACATTAAAATAGAGAAGCAGTGGAAATTCATATCGTTTTTAGGCCGACTCTGCAGTTTTAAGATACAAATGTCAACAGCATTAAACAAGGAGGAAACACTTCGGATGAGATTTTGCTCAGAATAATAGAAGGGGAGTGTAGAGAGACCACTACCAGGTGGGGTTTTAAGCTGGGAAGGCTGTCGGGGGCTGGTTGGTTCCCCAGCCTTCATGAGCAGAGCATCCCTTGGCGGGTGCTGCGGGGCACATGCAGCACGGAACACAACAATGTGCCATCGGCCACCGCCGCGCCCAAGCTAGCAAAGCCCTTAAGCCTCTGCTTCACCTGGAAACACAGGCTTAAGTGCTTTCCCCTAGGCTTGGGCTCCTGGTAAAAACTCATGCACTCTCTTTAAGCATTCAAATCTCCCAGGGGCTCTCGCTGTACTGCTGCTTTCCAGTCTCTCTGCTGAAGCAGCAGCAGTACTAGCCTCGTTTTCGGGGTCCCCGCGGTTGTGCCACCGCACCGAAGGGAAATGTGGCCAAGCCAGCTGGCAGCATTCCCATGGGGAGGAATTGGGGACTCACAGCAGGTCGGCTTGGTCGTGTCACGTCCCTGTTGTCCTCCTGCTTGACCTTGGTGGGCTCATGGGAGAGCACAGGGGACCCTTCAGGCTTGGCGTTCCCTGCGTGAAAGGCAGGTGGAGAGAGTGGGAATTAAAATGCTGCCAGAAGCCACCACTGCATCCTGTCACCTGGGACTGGCAGGAACAGGGGCTTCATCATCACTTTGCTGTCTTGAAAAACCCTCCTGGCTCCTTTCTGCTTCTCCACCAACAGAGCAAGAGAAGCCACAATCCTGCCCAGCCTCCACCAACAGCCCTCTCACAGAGTTACTGCTCCTTTTCTATTAAAGAAACAAATTTACTTTGCAGAAGAGCAGGGCATGTGATAAATGAAAAGCTCTGCAGCATCTGACATTGCTAGGACAATATTTGTCACAGAATGCCTCATTAGTAAAAACAGAACCAAACCCAAAATGACAATGGGTTACAAACTCCTTTTATTGACCACCTAGAGGATTGATGGTTTCAAAAACAGACACCATCATCTTATGGCCAAGTCATAAAATATTCAACACATGGAGGCAGCATTTGTCTTAATGCTCTTCAGCCCTGGGGTAGCGTGGGGCTGTGCCAGAATGCAGATGTGGGGGTGTATGGGCTGTGGCAACTCCACTACTCCATTGCCATTAAACAGGGGAATGGAATATCTTTAGGAGGGGCTCTAGGATGAGAGGGAACAATTTGGCTACAAACACAAATTTGGCTGCAATAAACCCCGTGTCAGCATGGCTGCCTGGTGAAAGCATTTGAGAGAAAGCTTCTTACACATTACATCACTCCTCTCATCCCATCTCAGGCACAAAGACAAAGACCCCCCCAAAAATTATCTATCAATTAAAAGTGAAACACGCTCCCACATCAGAAGAGGTGCAGCTGGGTGGATGAAGACAGGAAGTACACTGGTTGTTTTATTTGTTCACTCTAAAGCCCCATCTCCTTTTGCACAGGCTACTTGGCAGTGATGCTGTGGCCATCTTACATCAGCCTCCAGGGAAATGGGGTTGTTGGCAACTCTGCTTGCAAAGAGGCCAGCAGGTCAAAAAAGCACATCAGAAATGATGGATCTTTTGATGTTTATTTTTTTTTAAAACAAGCATGAGATCATAGGCCTCTTGCCCTTCCTGCTTGTCAGGAAGCCTCACAAAGTGTGCCTGGTGCTGAGGGATGTTTCCAAGCTCACCTCTGACTCTGTTGCGCTCGCTGGAGCCAGCCTGGGAGCCGGGCTGGGATCCACCCTGGGAGCTGGGCTGGGAGCTGGGAGTGCTGGAGCTGGAGGAGCTGCCACTGCTGGTCCTCTGCAAGGGGCTCTCCACGATGGTCTCTGTCCTCCTCAGGTCTGGGTTGCTGCAGGAGGACAAAACAGAGGGGCACCATCAGCTGGGGTCACACCCACCCCCAGGGCTCCAGACCCTTCCCACAGACAGGAGAGGCTGCAAAGGCCAGGAGAGTCCTCCTCAGCTGGAAGAGACAGGCCTCAGGTCACCAGTGTTGGGTGCACTATGACCACGACAAAAGAAAATTGCCCAGAGCAGCTTTCTGCTCTTATTTTGTAAAATTTGGCAACCATTGAAAGATTCTTTGCTCTCAATCCCCTGTCTGTAGATTTGCAAAGCTGGAGTTACCTAATTAGCCACCAAAACTCTTCATAAAAGCAGGAATTTGTGGCGTGTTGTTAGACAAAGACTTCAGCAAAGCAAGGATCTCAAGTTTGCAACAAGGCTGCAGATCACCTGTACCACTTAATTCACAGTCCCCAATTTTCATTACTTCATTTCAAACTTGCATCAGATACCCACTTTTCCTCCTTGATTTCTTTCACCCTTGTGAACACAGATAAATCTGGAATAAAAAGTGTCCTTGATACACAAGGAGTGACTAATATCTCTCTGGGTATCAAATGCCTTTAGGAAATTAATTCTTACTTGGCATTGAAATGACATCAGAAGAGATGTTCACGCAGAGTTAGGCAATTTGGTTTTCTACAATGTTTCTGAAAGTGATCTTATTCAAAGGCCTCTTTAAAATGTATAGTAAATGTTCCCTCGTTTGTCACAACAGGGTGACAAATAAAAGAAGGGATATTTCTGTAATATTTACATTTATGCACGGGGAGAATCAAGAACCAATAGGAGGAACGGGGAAAAAGGAAAAAAATTACATTACTGTGAGAGAAATGAAGTATGAAATAATTTCAATGAATACTTAAGTTTAATGGACATGTGGTAGCATCAAAATAATTTCCAATTTTCTTCAAACTGAAGGTCTCCAGCTCATGCTACATGGCTGATGTCCTTAGCTAAATTAACTAATGAAGTATATTTGAAAACTTTGGCAACTGATGTATTTACCTGCACTGACCAGGATAGGGACAGTGAGGCTGCAGGAAACACTGGGCAACCTTGAACCTGAATCCCAGATTCCCATTACCCTTTTTATTTTCAATACCATAACTTATAAAGACTACGCAGTCCAATATCCCTCTGCATTTTAAACTGCCCTTCAACCAACAGCTAATTAAAAGAACAACATTTTCAAGAATTCAAAACGTTTCAGCCTTTGGCAAAGAGGAACAACAAACCATAATATGCTTTTTCTCTAATTAAAAATTAAAAAAAAAAAAAAAGAACAACAAGAAATATTCTTCCTCCTACTGCTGCCCCTGCCAGCGACTCGGGGCTGCTGCCTGTGACTTTGCTGAAGCACAGAGGGGGCACTGAGCTGGAAAGGGAGGCGTATGCTCAAACTGGTGACAGCACACACAGTGAACATCCCCACATTCACTTTTTGACCTCACCCTCTGAGGACAAGGCAGGAGGAAGAAGCCAAGGAGCTCCCTCACGCAAGGCTAATTGGAACTCGCATTTCTCCCGGGATGTGCCTGTCTGAGGTCTCATTCTGAGGCAGAGACAAGCTCTCGCATGACTAAGCTGTGTTTTTTTCCATCCAGCTCTGAGCAGCTTGTCAGCTTCCCTGTTCATTTTAAACATGCCCAGGGACAGCTGTGACACGGCAGAGATGGGACCACAGTGCTGGCACAGCATCTTCCTCAAGGCTCACTGCTGTGCCAGAGCTGGATCTGGCTAAGCTAAAGGCCCAGTCCTAGGAAGATGAAAGGAATTTAATCCTTGATCTACATCTAGAGATCTCAGCAAGCTGCACGAGTGTCAGTCCTGCAGCACATTCCTCAGTCATTATATGTGAAAAACTGCTGTGATGCATAAGAAATGTATGGAATGTACCACTGAGACCTCCCCATGGGCTTGCAGGGATCCACTAATATGCAAGAGGTGAGAACCAGGACCTGATTCCACTAAGGGGAGCACCCAAACTCCTGTTTGGATTCGACAGCAGCAGATGCAGCATCCACCTCCAACCCCTGCAATGCCCAGGAATGCATCCCACAGCCAAGGGATAAAAGCCTCCAGGGATTCCAACACTTGCAGCCCTGTCAGTACAAATCACTAATGGATGCAAAAATTCATCGCAGAGATGAGAGAAATGTCGTGGTGTTCAGTCAGCTAAAGCAGGGCTGGAGCCCAGGGGGGGGCCAGGGGGGAGAGGCTGGGGCAGTGCAGCAGAGCCACAGCAGGATCACTCCTGCCCATGCCCTGCAGGTCCTTACCTTGCCCGAATGGGCTGGGAGCCCAGCCGGGGCCCCAGGGCGCTGCCATTGCCTGGGGAGTTCTTCCTTGCCAGGGCAGGGGATATGGAAGTGGTTCGTTGAGGCACCTGCAAAAGAGTGGAGACATCTGCAGTCACCCAGTCCTGGCCACTCACTCACCTGAGCCACCACGAGATCACCTTCCAGCACTGCCCTCAGGCTGATTCACAGCTGATTTCCCACTGAGAGAAAGGCAGTATTTAGGGCAATTATAAAATACAAGGCTCTCAGCCTTTAGAAGGAATCACTGGAGCGTGAGGCAGCAGCAAGATGCAAAGGTGCCCTCAGGGATGCTCCCATCACAGGAGCCCCCAGAGCAGCCTGGCTACCACCAAACAGGGCACTTACTTCTAGAAGAAATGTATGCACATATAGACACACAAACGTATATAATTTAAACCTAACAAAAGCCATAAAACTAATTTTTAAGTTAAAATTCAGACTGAAGTGCATTTTAACAGCCACAATGGGGGTTTTCTATCTAGCTCAGATGTGACACATGCCAGCAGACAGAAGGTGTTGACTGGTGGACAAACAAGAGGGTTGACAGTGGGAAGATCCAGACTGACCCACCTAACACTGGGATTAAACACTGTGACCCTCACTGAGCTTCAGGTGCTGCTGCCAAAATCTTGCTGCTGGCAGAAGAGCTCAGCATGAACACCCAAAGCCAACCACAGCCTACAGGGGCAGTGACAGGTAACCCTGGAACTCTGCCCCATCCCATGGGAGCTCAGGCATCACTGCATGGCCACAGGTGCAGTGGCCTCATCCCCCAGCACCTCAGGTGATGTGGAGAGCCAAGACAATACTCACCATTCAATACCTTGCACCAGGTAACAGAGAGGCCAAGGGCTTGTCAGGATTAGCAAGAAAAAGGATTAGGCTTGGCTTTTTTTAAGAATAAACACAGTTGCATTAGGCAAGATAAGAAAAGATTTAGAGAGCTGGCAATGCTTTAGACTGGAGCATCACCAGCTGCAGCTTGTCTCAGTACAAAGCAGTTTCCCCTCCAGGTAGGGTACTCTCCAGTCAAGACTTGGGGAAGTTTTCCACCTTCCTCTGAAGCATCCAGCCATAAGCACTGGCAGAAACAAGACCCCAGACCACAGAGACAGCTGGTCCTGCCTCTCAGGGCAGTGCTTTTGTTCCTGCCTGCAAACACATCAAACCCACCTCGGGCAGTGCAGTGTGAAGTCAGGCTCCTCATGGGTGGTACTGCCAACACAACAGCCCTAAATGTGATCTGGTGGGGATCCCTTCCAGAGTCCATGTTCCCTCAGCCAAGGGGGAAAATACTGCATAGTGCTGGAGAACAGCTTTTCTCCCAGCAGCCACGGCCTCACCATGCAGGGCATCACTGCAGCAGAGTGTCCTTCTCAAAGGACTCATGGCAAAAGCCAACATTAAATTGCAGGGGCTTTTTCTTAATTATGTTAAAACCAGGCAGCCACCCTCCTGCACTATGGAGGAGCCAAGCACACAGACAGTTCCAGGAGCTGTTGGCTTGCTGTTCCCTTCAGCAGAGCACTGCTGTCTCCTCTTGCTTGGTGACAGCAGAAATAGGAGCATTATCAACACCCATGACACCACCACAGATCCCTTGCACAGGGAGGCTTACCTGGTGACTGCAACTTTGCTCTGAAAAAGGCAAGTCACTCACTTTACAAATACATAGAAAAATTGCCTCTCAATCAGGGACAAATACTGCCTTCCCTGTCACTAATCAATTTATAATCATTTCTCCTCTGTAAAAAATCCTCCTGGCTGAGCACTGATTCACTGTAAGGGGAACTTTAATGGCCAAGTTATAATTCTTCCAAAGTGAAGGTGTATAAACAACACAATCGAAATACTGGTCCAGAAGAATCCTAATTAAAGAGGTACTGCCAGACACTGCCAAAATGTCAATGAATGTATAAAGCTGCTGGAGCCCTTACAAGTCTTCCATCAAATATTGATTGCAACTGGAGGCACGGTACTGGACTAAAAAGGACCCGTCTTATTGAGTATGACAAATTTTATGTTCCTATAATTCTATTTAAGCAGAAGGTTGTTTTTTATCCAAGGGAAAGAAGAGATTAATTTGTTTCGGCCTCTGTCTGAGCTCGAGAACTTTCTTTGCTGGAGGGCAGTGCTGTTTTGCAGCCAAGAGCAGCTCCCAGCAAACCCTGCCTGAGGAAATGCAGCCCCTGGGCAGATCAGCACCCACTGCAGAGCCTTGGGGTGGGCTCAAGTCCTGCCCACTCTGCTTTGCCAGAGGGACTCGGCTCTGGGATTGCCTCTGACGTGCTGAAAGTGAGGAGCAATTGTGTTACCTTTGGTGGAATGTCTTCCTCCTGCCGTAACCAAGAACTTCGGTCAAACTTTTCAATGCGAGGGGGCAGAGGAGGGTTTTCTGAGGTGGGGTCCGAGTTCTGCCTTGGCATCTCAGTGCGGTGAGAGGTCACCGTCAGAGCCTCCTGAAACCCAGCCAGTCCCTTTGCAGGCTGTTCATGCAGTGACTGAGACCCAGACAAGGAGCTTCCTTGGGATTTCACAGTGACCAGATGTGGAATCTAAGCACCAAGTCAAAACAGAACTATCAGTCAAAATGGAGGGTAAAAAAAAAAAAAAAAAAAAAAAAAAAGGAATTAAAAAAATTTAAAAATTTTGATTAAAAAAAAATTAAAATTTGATTAGCACTTTGGATGCACTGAAAAGCCCCCTTGGTCTGAGATCAGCACTGCCTTGGTTTCAGGAACTTCTGACTTACATCACTTCAACGCAAGATCTGTTAAAAATCACACTCCCACACACACCGTGCCCGCCCCAGGCTCTGCTGCTGCTGGCCCAAAGTCCAGCTCCTACACCTGCACCTCTGTGGTTGTGCTAATGAGGTTTGGCATGGATTTTCCATGTTAAAAATGAAAAAAATAACAAAAATAAGGAAGCGATAATAAATAATAACTGATTTTTAAAAATCATCAGGAATTCTGAGGCATAGATGGCTTAAAAAATGTCTTGAGGCATGAGCTTCTACAGGTCTCGGTGGCTCCCATGGATTAGCCCTACAGCTTGCAAGTTTAAGGAATACTGGCATCTGTTCTGGGAAATCTGAGAAAATCACAAGGTTACAGTTTGTGAAATCAGAGCTTCTTCCCAGGACTCTGTACAGCTGCACTCCTTTGATACAACAGGGTGGTGATTTTTATTTGAAATTTCTATATGCATGTCTCTGTACGTGTCCATCTCTCACAGGCACATGTGTATGCACACACACACACACACACTGACACAGGGCTCTGGGCTTCAAACAACTCTTCCACAAGTATTTTATTGCCAAACAAAACTCTTTGTAGCTGCTGATGGTATAGGATGCCAAGAAGGTCACTGAAAATTATTTGGTCAGTCAGAGGGATGACAGTGAAGTGCAGTTTTGCCCACTTTCCCAATGCATACAGAAGAAGTATGTTTCAGGGCTTTCCTGCACATTTTTATGTAAAGCTGGCTTTGTATTGGAGGTGCCACACAAGGCTGGCACTTAGTTGGCACATATTCCATAGAAAGCCCAGCTGAACTTGGAGCAAAGGCTTTGTACTTCTCTCTGAAATCCCTGCTGGAGTCTGTGGATCTGTGGGAGCAATTCCAGGGGCTGGACCAGAGCCAGCACTGACACTCCTACAGCTTTTGGTGGCAGAGTACTTGCAGACCTCATGGCTGGGAGAAACTTCTAAAATAACAATGCCCCTCCTCTGGGACAGTCATGGTGATCTATGCCCTCTGCAGATGTGTTTGTGACTGATGTCAACTCAATGGAAAACCAAAATAAAACCTTGAATCAAAGCGGCAAAGAAAGCAAAACCTCTTTCTGATGATCCTCAGCATCAAAGCATCCCGGGTCTTTTGTACCAGGCACTGTGGTTTTAGTCCTTTACATAAACCAGATCCAAAGAGGATCAGAGCAACAGCTGCACTGGACCAGAGCAGCAGCTCCTCCTGGTCCTCCAGCTTGTTTCTAGCAGTAACCAGTACGTGATGCTTCAAAGGAAGGTATAAACCAGCGTGATGTTGCTAACACATGGAGGTGACAAGAGGAACACACTCATGCATGTAGATGCTGCTCTTACTCATGAATATGCTCAAGGCTGAGAAACCAGGGAGCCAGACTCTTATTTCCCTTCCATCCACTCCTCCTCGTTTCCTTACCAGCACCCCCAGCATCGTGGCCAGGGGGGAGCAGCCTCACCTGCGGGTCCACGGGCCGGAGCAGGGGCGGGGTGCGGGCTGGCTGCACGCCGCTGATGCTGAAGGACTCGGAGCGGGGAGGCAGGTTGGGGTCAGAAATCCTGTTGGCCACCTTGTGGGGCATGGCCGGGGAGCTCTGCCGGTTGAGCCGCGAGCGCTCCTCCACCTGCGGGACACGGGGACAGGTCAACCCCCCAGAGAAACCATTTCCAACGGAAACCCATAAACAGAGTCCAGAGGAGGGCAACAAAGCTGGTGAAGGGCTTGGAAAACAAGCTGTATGAAGAACGACTGAGGGAGCTGGGGTTGTTTAGCCTGGAGAAAAGGAGACTCAGAGGGGACCTTATCATTCTCTATAACTTCCTGAAGGGGGGTTGTAGACAGCTGGAGGTTGGTCTCTTTCTCCAGGCAACAACTGACAGAATGAGAGGACAGTCTCAGGCTGCATCAAGGGAAATATAGGTTGGATATTAGAAAGAAGTTTTTCATGGAAAGAGTGATTAAATACTGGAATGGTCTGCCCAGGGAGGTGGTGGAGTCACCATCCCTGGATGTGCTTAAAAGGAGACTGGATGTGGTACTCGATGCCATGATCTAGTTGAGGTGTTAGGGCTGGGTTGGACTTGATGATCTTGGAGGTCTCTTCCAACCTACACATTCTGTTGTTCTGTAACATACAGAAAGCTCTTTTCTCTTTAGGTGTGGGAAATGGATTTGTAAAGAATTCTCAAAGCCCGACAGAAGGCTCACATAATATGCATCTGTATGCAAACTTTGAGATAAGAAATGCTGACTTAGAAATGCCATGGAATACAACGGACATTGTTGAGAGAGAAATGGAACTGGAAACAAGTTTCAAATGATGGCCTTGCAAATAAGACTAGATATTTTAAAGAAACAGAACTATGAAGGATGCATTGTCGTAAGACCCATGAGGGGTAGTTTTAGATGATTGGCTTTAAGGCATTAACAGCATTGTGTGGCAAAAGCTGATAGGCCAAGAAACACTTATAATGTATTGTAATCAGGAAATAGTTTAGCTCCTGATTGTGATGGTGTGAATTTTAACTTCTATATTGTCTCACCCTTCACATAAGACTGAAAATGGAATAAAAGTTTTTAAAACATCTCTCAGTTGCCCCATTTCTGGGTTAGAAAAAGGTATAATCTGACATTTAGGTACATCATATCTATTGTTTGATCAAGGTGGTGATCAGTCTCAGGTTGCACTTGATCCTGGAGGTCTTTCCCAACCTAAGTGGTTCTGTGATCATGGAATCCAAGTTATCCATTGAACTGTACACAAAATTAATTTCTGAATATGACATGGAAAAATAAAGAACAAGAAAAAATAAAGAAAAGGCAGCACGCCTCAGAGAGATGTTCCTAGAAGATGACTGCTGAGAAGCTCTTGCTTCTCAAATGGATCTTTAAGCAAGGGGACCATTTTCCTTCACTGTTATAAACAACACAATGAGTAGTTTTGTTTGATCTGAATAAAAGAATAAACACGGCAGCCAGAAAACTGTTGGCTTTGATCTGAATTTACTGAGTCTGGCACCTTGTCATGTTTGGGAGGGGAAAAACCTCTTTTACTGAGAGAGAACATCAACCCAAAGCCCACTGCTTTCAGCCACCCTTGATGGGAACACAGTGGTTTCAGCTCACCCAGCCGTGCCATCCTGCAGTTAGGCTGTGCATTGATATTCAGGCAGTATATGCTATGCAGAATTTTTGATACCTCAAGATCTGATGTGTATTTTATTTATCTGTCAATTAAGTGTTAAACACCCCTAGCATGTCTCAATTCCACCGTGGATGATACCACATTAAAAGGCAATATTTACAACAGGTTTGCTTGGAAAGAACCAAAGCTCCTCTTTAAGGAAATACTCACGAAACGAAAGAACCATTATATGAATAAAAACGAATCCTTTTCAGAGACTAAGCATGAGACAGAGTAAAATCTAGGTAAGAAATTTGTGTTATAGACTGTTTCCTTTCTAAGTTGATGAGGAGCCACCTGGGCTACTGCTGTGTCCTATAAGGTCACCACAAGTTCCTCAGGCACTGCCCACCAGCGAGCAGAGGCCATGCAGAGCTCTGCTCGGCAGCGCCCAACAAAGGGCACACAGGGATGAGAAGGAGAGCAGGGTGGGAAGGAGAACTCCCTCTGAAAAGGGAGCAGCAGCAGTTCTGAGAGTGCTGGCTCACAGGCTGCTCCAGTGCCTCTCCTCATCAGCCAAGCCTTGGCAGCAGCAGCGACAGGCGGAGACGGAGCCGCCGCCGAGCTCCAGCTGCTCCCCGGCACCACGCCAGCCCCTGATGTGCAGCTGATTGTGGAGGATGTCCAAGCTGGTGTGCAGGAGAAGGCAGGAGAGGGATCAAACGGGGATGTCTGGGTACTGGGAAGGAGAAAGGTGCTTGATTTCTCACTGCCAGAACTCCTTATTTGCACCTTGTGGCACCAGCACAGCAAAAGATGCTCTTGGGACTCTCCAGCTGTGCTTGGTGGGGCACTACTGATTCCACTATTAGACAGAAAGGGGGAAAAAGCAGCAAAACCCTTCAGGAGTTCATCATTGCTCAAGTACAGACATTCTCTAATTGAACTCAAGATACCCCGAAGCAGGAAACATCCTTAGCAGTGTCTGTGCAGTCCCAGTAGAAGGCTGCTAATGTTTTAATACATCACTTCAAAGTGAGAGCAGGATAAAAGCCATGGGGAGTGAAGGAGGAGCTGATGTGGGTGTTGGCTGTTGCAGAGAACAGAACAGCTCATGATGCACAGCTGAGCCCTGAGTTCACTCAGGGAAGCTCTAAACACTGGGAAAGCACCACAGGAGCCAGCCACCACGTGGAAAATGTCTGATTAAACCTGTCCCCTCCTTTCTGCACAGTCATGTGTGGCATATTCCTGCCCAAACCCATCCTTCAGCTGACCAAGCTTTCCCTGGCTATCTGGAACACCTTGTTTAGAAAATACTCATCCATAACAGAAAAGTCAGTAACAAAGGGAGCTGCTAATTACAGGATCACAGCTCAGAGTGCTAATGTCACATCCCTGGCTGGATCACCAGAGGGTCCCCACATGACCTCCAAAAAGACCCAAATAGTCCATAATTATAAGAGATGTGCCTGGATAAACAGGGCAGGTCTGGCAGAGCACCCAAGCTACATCCCAGTGGATAACTGGATAACAAGAAGATGAGTAGAAGGGGCAGCAGAAGGGAATGTGCATCCATGCATCTTGGCAGGACTATCTGCTCAGACTGTTTCGTTCAGCATCAAGAGAAATCCTTGACTGTGCTCCAGGGAAGATGTGAGAGAGGCAGCACAGGCTGGTTCCTCACTCAGAGCTTTGTCATCAACAGGCCAGTCCCTTAACCAGGGGTTGCAGGGACACGACCACAAGGTGAGTGGCTACAGCCTCACCTTTATCCCACTTCTGCAGGGTCTTGGGGTCACCCTGTGAAAACGAGTGAGGTGGGAAAATGTGTGCACAAAGAAGAGGTGTGAAAAGCAAAGATGAAACAACATGAGGAGGGCTCAGTTGTGGTGATTAAGCTCCTAAGAGAGAAGACTTGAGACCAAAAAAGCATAAAAACAAGGGCAGTATGGAATAAAATGCAAAATCCTCAGGAAATATCCAAATAAGCTTTGCACAGCCTCCAGAAACTGTAGGCTGAGCACCAGACTTGTCTTTTCATTGTTCCCACAGGAAAACAAAGTCTCAATATTTCTGTTAAATTAGCATGCATGGGTTGGGGATGGAAATTGCTAAACCATAGCAAGAACCATGGTAGGCTCATTAAGTATCAGCACAAATCTATCTGTGGAGCCAGCAAAGGTGGGCCTTCAATATATGAAGCAAAGTACCTGAATTGTGTTAAAAGCAGGACTAAACAGAAGATAAAATGGAATGGAGGCAAGAGAAGTCATTCTGGGGGATTCCCAAGGGTGCTTTGCTGAGGCAGTACATCAAACTACTGCTCCCAACAGCAGAAAGATGCCACAGCTTGGAGCATTTAATTAGAAACCAGATAGACTGACACAGGTAAGGAAAAAATGGTTTGCAGAGCTAATTGGTGGAAGCTGGAGAAGTTCCCCAACAACAGGAAACCTCATCTTCCCTATGATTTTGGCAAAGGGTAAGAGGCCATGTTCTGCTGCTCTTATTAACATTGTGCAGTTCCCAATGTCCTGCTTCCAGCAACAGCATCAAAAAGATGCCAGCCCCATGAAACAGAAGAAATGGGCCTTTGTGTTTTAAAGGGAAAGCTAGAGCCAGCACTTTTTTCCTTCACTCCAGATAAAAAATAATATTCCTTTTTACATATCTTTGCTGAAGTTTTGCAGACAGTGCCAGAAGTGCTTTAGCAATGTTCTAGAAGGTTTTCTTAAAACCAGGCAATGAAAGACAGAGTTTATTCTCTTTTCCCTGCCCACTACCTACTCTCAGCACTCCAGGAGATGGACACGAGTTGACCCAGTTCTGCACAAAGCTGCAGAGGAATCCAGGTGGAAGCCTGTCCATCAGAGGCAGCTCAGCACATCTGGAACACCTCATCTGCAATCCCACTTATCAAACCTCTTCTTTCACTGGAAGGGCTGGAGAATGATGATGCAACACCATGAAAATCTATCACCTGGTGCACTGCCACCAAAAGAGACTGAAGACTGAACTGGAAGTAACAGAAGAAAGATCCAAGCAAGTGTGTAAAGAGGTGAAAAGAATTTTAGACACCTGTATCTATCTCTGTGATGGTTCAGAAAGGCCAAGAACATATCACTGGCCTTTTCTTAGCAACAGGTAGCTGAACTCCTTGAGCTTTCAGTGCTTGCAGGTGTTGTGGATGCAGCTGAGGACTGTCAACAAGAAAGACCAGCTACATGTTGGATGCACATCACATGCCTGCCAGGACTAAGGGATGCCAAACAGTGCTCTTACTTAGTAGGAAGAATAGAGAAGTTATTAAAATATCTTTCTGCACAGGAGTAGGGTTACAAAAGTGAACAAAAAGAACTTTAGAAAAATTAATAGCAAGAGCAGGCACCAGTCTTACTGAAGCCACCACAAAGAGATTAAGGGAGAAAGAGTTTGCACATGATCCTGAATCTGCACTGCAGACAATGCATGTCTTAATCTTTTCAAGACTATTCAGACTAGCAATAATTAATATTCAAGAACTCACAATTATTACAATCCCCTTTTTTTGCCTGAGAGAAAAAAATCAGGAAAGAGCAACCCCAAGGGACTCAGCCCTGAGCCAGGGGGGAAAAGCTCTGCAATCCCTGACTATGCAGAATTAGGGCTCAGCAAGGAACCTCACAATCATCATCCTCTGCATTCACCCCTGATCCTTGCACACTTGTGGACATGCCAAGAAAGAGAATGAAGAGATGATCCTCAAGGTCCATTCCAACCCCTTAACATTCTATGACTCTACATCCACAAGCCCCCAGACAGGCTGAGCCCCTCCAGGAGGGATCCATTTTTCTCCTCACATGTCCTCATGGAAAAACCTCCCTGTTTGCACAAACACACACAGACACCCTGCACTGAGCTGGGAGTGTTCCCAGCACAGCTGATGGCATCTCCTGGATCCCCACCCTGTGCAGCAAAACCTGCTGTGTGCATTTCAGACCCACCCCTGTGGATGCAGACATCACCATCATCCTCCCTGCTCTCCCTTACCTCCTTGGCCCACGCTGGCTTCTCGCTGGCATTTATCCCTTCTTTGTAATGGTAGAGGGGTTTCTTCTCTGCTGGCCTCTGGTCCTGCCTCTGCTGCTGCTGCTGCTGCTGCAGGGACACCAGGTAGTCCCTCTCCTGCTGGAGCTGCCTCTGCAGCCTCTCTGCCTGCCGCTGCTCCTCCAGCTGCTTGCGCTTGTACTCCTACCCAGGAGAAAACACAGTCACAAGGTGCCCTGCCAGCTCTGTGTTTGGGTCAACAATGGGGCCTGAGCATCTGAAAGGTTGTTTTCTGGCAGAGCTCACTGATTTGAAAGGCTTTGGGGACTGAGCTGTAAAGCATCCCCAAGGAGAGACAGCAGAGCCAACGGATTCAGAGCTGTGACTCTGCCAGTGATGCTCTGCAGCCACTGAACTGCCCCGCTTGGTAGGAATGGGGGATCTGAGTGCTGCCTTGTCAGGGAAACCCTGCAAGACACACTGAGGGCTGATGCTTGCTTAGGAGTTAACACTGACTTTGCCCAGGTTTTTCTGGATAGAAAAATGAAGGATCGATTCAATGAGGTGGCAAACATCACCTGGTAAAGATGGGGCTCAGAGTAAACTGGTGTGGTGGAAGGTGTCCCTGCCCATGGCAGGAGGTTGGAAAGAGATGGCCTTTAAGGACCCTCCCAACCCAAACTACTTCATGATTTTATGGTCAGACCATACTGAAGCCAACTGAAGCCAACTCCTCTGTAGGGTCAATTAACTGGTCCTGGCAAGGGCAAGACTGCAAAGCCAACTGTGTGTTCTTTCTGAATCCCTACAGCTCTATGAGTTTTAAGGAGTAAATAATTTTGAGAAGTCCTTTTAAAAGGCAATGGCTTGTGTGAGGGCTTTTTTTTCCCCTAAATAAAATAGCAAGACAAAAAAACCCCAAACAACTCTGTAGATTAAAAGAAAATGTAGTAACAGCTACCAGCAGTAAAAAAGATAACTCAAACCCAAATTAAACAAAAAAGAGGACATCTAGAATGCAAACAGCACACAAGGGAATAGACAGTGTTCCTGCGAGGAAATTGATACAAAAGCCTTCACTCAGAACACGAAGAACAGCATGGCAGGGTGGGTTTGATGGAGACAGGCACACCACAGCTCGAATACACCCCAACATGCTGCAAACAGCCTCCAAAATTCACAGCAGCAGCCAAGGCTGCCCCTCTCACGAGGGCACACACACACCCCAATGCTGCGGAGGGGACGCCATGAGAGCCGTGCACCACGAGGGGACCCAGCCCCGAGCAGAACGGGGGATCCAGGCATGCTGCAGCCACGGAGCTGGACAGGAGGCTCCAGGCAGGGTGGTGACAGCAGTGTCCCCCATGTCTGGGCATGTCAGGAGGCACTGGGGGGACACGGGTGCACGCGGGCACATGCGGACGCGACACGGGCAGAAAGCAGCAAGCGTGGCCGTGGCCTCCCATTTACCAGAAGTAGCGCCTGCTCCTGCAACAACTGCTGCTGCAGGATCTCTAACTGTCTCTGCTCCTCCTCTAACTGTCGCCTGATGTACTCCTGGAGGCATGGGCAGCAAGGATCAAAGGAAAAAGAGAGAGAAGGTAAAAGAGCCAGTATTTCCGGAGAGGAAGGAGAATGAGGTAGGCACCCACGTCCGCCCAGCCCAAGTGATCTGATCAATCAGTCCGGGCACCCTCCATCCCTGCCCGAAGAGCCCAGGGTGTCCACCAACTCTGCAAGAATGGAAACCACTGGGAAATGGCAAACATTACCCAAGAAAAAATCTGACCCCAACAACAAGCGGGCGTGGAAAACCCGCATCAAGTGCCTTCACATCTTGCGGGCCAGCGAGTGGATCCACACAGAAATAAACAACAGCAGTGAAAGCGACACACGCGGTGCTAACAATTAAGCAATTCGTTCTCAAGTGGTTAAAAACGAGTGTTTACAAGAAAATCTCTGATTAGAGGCAGAAGGATCCGTGTTGATGGTGACGGCCCCACTCCCAGCCCGTTACCTGCTCGTGCTCCGCGCGCCGCCGCTCCTCCTCCCGCCGCATCTGCTCCTCGTAGTGCCGGCGCTGCTCCCGCTCCTGCTGCTTCCGCAGCTCCTTCTCCCGTCTCTGTTGCTGTGGGGAGCACCAGGTACAGGTCAGCATCCCCATGCCTCTCCCCGGGAGCTCCAAGTCCTTTTTCTCACCATTTTTGGGGACCCTACAGACAGAGAATGCTCCCACCCATCCGAGGAGATGCCTTTGCCAGCAGGCTGGTCCGTTTGGGTGGCAGAGGGACTCCTTGATCCCACTCCAGCCTCACATACACTGCTGCTTGGCACTGGCTGTGGAGAACCCACAGCATCTTCCTAGCCAGAACCAGATAATTTCTTCTCCCACGTGCAGATGAAGCCATGGGGGCAGTGCATGGTCCCCACGTTGCAGCATGGCCAACCAGGGGGTTAATCAGGCCTCAGACACCTGGGAGCCACATGAGCCCATCCCCTACAGGTAACACATCTCAGCCTCAAACCCACCCATAAGAATGAGGCAGAGTGCCAGGGCATTTACTGCCCACTGAGAGGGACATGCATCCCTCTTTATGTTTGCTGAGACCAGAAACCAGTAAGGAAGACTCAAAATCCAAGGGTTTTCCCTTTTTGAAGCACCAAATGAGCAGGATGGGACTTCCCTTGCTATTCTCAGGTCATGCCTGCCCCATTCCCTCCTGGGTGCATCTCCCTGCCTGCTCCACTCTGCAGCACTTTTGCTGACAGCAATCCGGGGAGTTTTGGGGTGATGACAACCTGCTGTGAGTCACCCTGGGCACACCACACGCCTGCCTTTAACCCAGCCTAACTCCTGCAGCTGCCCAAACCACGCCGGGAGAGGGGCTGGCAGCCAAGTGCTGCAGTGCTGCACAGGCTGCTGGGCAGGGCAGCCCCTCACTGCAGCACCACAGGCAGCATCGGCAGAGGGCACTCAAATGCCAGCATTGGCTGCTGGAGCTGCCTGCCCTGACTCCATCCATCATCTCCATCACCTCCTGCGTGCAGCCACACGCCAACGGGAAGGCGCCCGCTGAAGCAGAAACCTGGCCCCTTTTTTCTCCTTTTTTTTCCTGTCTTTTTTTCTCTGGTGGCTGAGCAGACTGCAGAGGGAAGGCTGTCAGTGGAGAAGCTGGCAACGCCATGCATTCACTAAATTGTGGGGAGGGCTGGAGCAAGCAGCTGAAAGAGATGGCTGAGCATTCCAGAGACCAAGATGCCTCCGTGTGAAACTGCTGCTCTGTAGGAACCTGCACTGTATAGACGGATTTAAAATCTGTATCTATTTGTAATGCCTATATAGATACTGTATTTTCCTCCATATTCTATGTATTTGTGTCTCTGTGGAGACATATATCCACAGATATCTTTACAGATAGATATCCAGGAAGATAAATCTATCTACAGATATTGTAACAAGCATTCAAAGACCCCAACATTTCCATCAGGAGCCACTGCCTGTCCTGCTGCTGCCTCCTCACCCACAGGTAACATCCACATGGACTCCAATGGATTTCCTTGAGCTGCAGCACAGCTTTAGTGCCACCTATAGCCATATTTATCAGAGCCACTCCACTCGCCTCAGGGAAGGAAAAATTGCATCCAACCTGAAATAACCTGGCAGCTCCAGACACGGGTGTGTCCCTTGCCAGGCACAGTCACTGGCACTGCCCACGCAGGCAGGGGATCCATGTGCTCCTCTGTGTGCACGCCTGTCCTCGCTGGCAACAGGGAAATGTGGGCCTGGATGCAGATTTTGGAACTCTGCACTCAAAATTGCAGAGGGCTCACCACCAGGACACGGTCACTCTGCAGCCTCCTGGTGATATACAGCATTTCTTGGCTTCACCAGTGCTCCATGAGCTCCTCAGGTGATGGTCACTGCTGCCATGACCTCTGAAGCACAGATCTTCAGACTGATGTGTTGAATAAATGTTACCCTGAGCTTCCTGTGACAGTTGTGTCACACTGGTTTTCAGGGTGGGTTTTAATGGCTGGCTGTTTTAGTTAAACTATCACGCTGCTGAATAAAGCTCACAATGCTTGTGTGGGCTGGGCTTGGCTGGCAGGAGGCAAGGCCATGAATACCACAGCTATTTCTTAAATAAAAATCACCCAAATGGTCTTCACTTCCAGTCTAGTGGGCGAACAAATCCAAGTCCTTTCAAAGGGAGAGGTAAAAGCGATTTTCCCAAGGAGGGAGCAGCACACAATCCTTCCTGGTTACCATGTCCCCCAGTGAGATTGCCTCACTTCTGGCCCCTTTCCTTCAAGGAAGCATCTCACCACCACCCTTCTAAAAACCTATTCAACTCCAGGACTGAGAATTGAGGCCCACAGGTACCACTTTCCTTCAAAGCCAGGCCTGATGCTCTTTTGGATACCCTAAGACCCCTGCTGCAGCCAGGCTCTTGGGGCAGAGGCTCTGAGCAGGGATCCAACACATCCATTTATAGAGGCCAGGAGTGCAGCACTTCCCTCCAGCTCCACAGCACATTTGTCAGGTCACATTATAAGCAGGTCATTTGTCACGGTAGCATTACCAGCACCTTCAGCTGAACACTGCAGCCCAGCAGAGCAGGGCTCAATCAGCTGCCTTCCCTGCATGACCCCGCTGCAGCAGCTGGCAAACATCTGGAGAGCACCTGGCACTGCAGTGGGCAAAGCCTCCAGCCATGCCCCAGTGTCCTCAGCAATAGGATGATGGGGACTGTTTCTGAAGGAGAGATTTGGATCAGGGAGATGCAGCTGAAAACAAGTGTATGTAGAAACAGAAAAAAAGAGGGAAGATTCAGAGATCTCTCTTTCCTTGCCTCCTTTTCTCCCTGTTTTCTGCCCTCCCTCTCCCACTGCAAGAGCACACTTCCCACATTCCTCCAAGCCTGAAACTACTGTATTTACACTATCCAGATCCATTATTCATGCAAGGCAAGAGCACCAATTAATTAGGACTGCATTTATATAACTCTGCAGGTAAAGCTATATGTAGCTGCTTGTAAGCCAGAACGGGATCTTATTTGCACTGCACCAGATATGACAGGTTTTAAATATTGATGAGAGAAGACACACGAAGGCAAAACCTCTGGTGGGAACACCCTTGGAGGCCTGGCATAAAACAAGGACTTCAAAGAGCAAGCTTACTTTGCTAGATCAGACACATCCTGGGCTACGAGCATTGAGAGAGCTGCAGGTGCCCCTCAAACCCTGTGAGCTCACAGAGGCACTGACACTTGCAAGAAGAAGCTCCTGGAAACCCTGGCTTGCTGCTCCCAAACACCAGCATGAGCCAGGAAAGAAGTGGAAGGGGAATTCCAAGTGACAAATGAAAACAAATATTCTAGGTGGTTGCGTTGTTGTGACAGGCTCATTTATCTGAGCCACCAGGGAAAGAGTGACTCTGGCTGGAACATCATCTTTCCTGACACACCAAGCACTGGAGCATGCAGAGGTGTTTCCCACTGGTAGAGAAACTGGGTCAGAACTTCCCACCATGGCAAACAGGGATCTGATTTGCTCTGAACTACTGCAGAACCTTTACTCAGGATCACCATGAAGGGATGCCCTGTGCAGGAAAAATCTCATGCTTCAGAAACTATGAGCCCTACATGTTTCCTGACCAAAATAAAATGAGAGAGACATGAGGTTTAGCTCATACCTGTACCACAGGGGCTGCTGTAACACAGCTCTCCTTGGAAATGGGTGCAGGAATGCTGCTGGGACCACTGCAGTGTCCCCATGTACCACACAACTGTGAGGGGGCTGCCATATAAATGACAAGGTTCCTACAAGCTATAGGACACCTGGCACATGCAGAAGAAAATAACAAATCACCATTTTAGATACCTAAATTTACTTATAATTAACTGCTGAAAATTTTTTTGGCATTGCTTTGTAAGAGCTTCTAGTCTATGGTTTTCTGCTGGTTAACATTTACAGGAGCTTCAGCAATTTTTTATCCCTTGACCATCCAGCTCCATAAGTGCACTGACTGAAACTTCACATGCAAACAGCAAGATGCTTAGATTTCCCTTGTACATTCCCTGTAAAGATCTGACCTTCATTTTATACCTAGAAAGGAAAAAAATCCACAATACTGCAGAAAAATGAGGTTGTGTAAAGCCCCCTCTGACTCCATCTGCCCACTGCTGCCAAGGGGTCTGCACAGAGATTTGTCTTGCAGAATCCCTAAGGCTCCTGACCCCAGGATGTGTTATTCCTACAGCTGAGCTGGAGTTTTGGTGGTTAAACCAGTGCATCAAGGCTCATTCTGTGCCAGCAACAAATGGAAGGCTGATTAGGGAACTATATATATCTAATATATGTATATATAGGGAAAAATTAAAATATATTCAAGCCTATTCAACCTTCTGCATGACACAAACATTTTCTGCAGCGCTGTTGGATCTATTGATATTTAATTCTCTAATTTGAGGGTTAGTTCTGGTGCACATTTTGAATTCATGAGACCAACTTTCTGCACGAGGGAAAACAAAGCTGCAACTCTGCTCCCATGAAAATCCCGGTTTCAAAGCTAGCTTGGGCATTTTTACTTCCACTGCAATTAAAGACAGCTGCAAATCTAAATCTCTTTGACTGCCTGTAGGAAGATTCAGCCTCGGAGAAGGAAATTGGTCAGCTCCTGAAAAAGGAGGCCCAAGTGTCCAACAGATGCAAGCAGACACGCAGAGGATGGCAGCAAGGTCTCAAGGGCACCAAGAAGGTCATAGAGAGACCACCAGACTTCCTCACTTGACTTTTTTCTACATACATTTGATGTTATTGTTAGAGCAGCATCAGGAGATGGAGGATTTCCCCAAAAAAAGCCCTAACGTGGGAGGTACTTTGTGAGAGGTTCAGAAATCCCCATTTAGGAAGATCAAGGTGACAGAAAAAAATGAGATTCCTTCATTCTGGGCTCTGTTAGATGAGACATGAGAAAGGGCAGGAGCTCTACTCCTGCCAGTATTTAAAGACAGCATTGGAAAACCACCAAAAAAACCTCCTGAAGGTCTGCACTGACAGAGGATTGGGCCAGTTATCCCACTAAGGCCTTTCTTCAGCTCTTTTGCTCTGCATCTCCAGCACAAATTAAGTCCAGGCATCTCTGAGCTTGGCATCCTTCTCTGTCAACCCTTTTGGAGCTGCACTTGGGCTCAAATGCCAACTCACTCCCTCAGCCTGGACACCTCCACAGCATCTTATGATGAGTAGGAGCTCTTTCTGTAAACACAGTAATGTGTTTGGCAGCTTGAACAGGCTGACTTAGGAGACCCAAAAGCCACCAGCTCCAAGGGTTTATTTGTCCCGGCTGCTCTACTGTGTTTTAAAGGTCAAATTTATTTTGAAAACACAGTAATCTGAGTCTTCCACTGGTCTCTCCTCCCAGAGATCTGCTGGTACCAGCGCTGCCTGCTGGAGGCACACCCCATCTTAGTCAGACCATAAAGTAGCATGGAAGAAATCCTGCTCCCATTAACCAAAATAAATCCCTGGCCAAGAGTCATCAACAAAAGTTAGTGCAAAGCTGGAGCAGGAAAAAGCAGAGAGGCCCCAGAGCAGCAGCCTGGCTGCTGCTGGAGCCTTTGGGTGCTGCTGGGATGGGTATGGGTGCTGCAGCAGCACCCCACATCCATGCAGTGTGCTGGGAGCCTCAAGGCAGTCACACCAAACAGAACAACTGTGACAGCTGCTGTTGGCTCCTCTGTCTGCCCATCTGATGCTTCCTGCCCCAAAATATCTGGGAAGGGCAGGGACCAAACTATATCCCTGCAGCAGCGATGGAACTTTATTCACTACTCTCTGCATTTACAGATTTTCTGGTTGTGCAGATTTCAGGGCACCTTGCAGCTGGCAAAGGCACAGCCAGACGTGCTGGGGAGCATCTGTCCTCACCACTGCCACAACCCACCACGTTTACAACAGAAGGTGTGTACCTCTTTCAAGGACTCCAGCTTTAATCCTCACCATAGCAACTCAGCTGCTCCTTGCTCCACACAAATGGTGTCTAACAAAGAGGAGAGCTCATTTTACTCTGGGGCTGGATGCAGGTGAAGCTAAACCTGCCCAGATGGACCTGAGGAAATGGGCACTTGAGAAGATGCTGGGGCTAACACAGCTGCCAGCTGGCCCCAGCATCTGCCCTCATCCTGGCTGAGCCCATGAGACTGATCACATCAAGGAGGGCAGAGGATGCTCTTCAGCTACAGCCCCCCTGCTTTTCCCCACTCCTCTGACATGGCAGGAGCTTGCCAACACCTCTTGGCCAGCTGTGCTCCAGCACATCTCCCTTTCAACTGAGGTCCAGAAGCTGTAAGGCAGTTGGGAAGAAGGCAGTGGGTGAAGAGCCCAATGGGGCTGTTCAGAGCCACTTGAAAAGGCACTGGGTTTAAATCCTGGCTATGGCGGCATTAACTTTTAATGACTTGGGGACACAACAGAAGGAAACTGAGCCCAGGGGACTGAGCACAGCCCAGCCCAGCAAGGCAGCAACTCTGTAGCTCAGGGCAGAGCTCTTCAGCTTAGCAAAGGGATTAGTCCTTCATTCAAAACCTGCCTAGGAAGCAGCAAGAGAGAACAATTTTCTTCTGTGTGAAGGGAACATATTAATACAGCAGCAAGCATTGTATTCATTACAGGATTGCAGCTAATCTGGTGTCTGCTTTTATTCTGCTGTTGTTCTGCTCCTGTACTGCTTGCAGCAAGCAGGCTGGGACAAAGGCAGAACCAGGCTTCCTTACAACAGTCCTCACAAACATCCACTGGGGCAGGGGATTTGGGGGTGCATCTATGTACAAACCTTGCTCTCTCTCAAAGCAGCTTGGGTTGCCATCCTTGGGTTGGCTGCAGGTCTCTAGCAAAGCCTGACCTACAAAGTATTGAACACTCTGTGCTCTGATAACACGACAGACCTACATATTTACCAGACTGAAAAAATGCTTTGCCTGTGATTTGCCTGTGTTGATTTTTGCCCTGGAGGGGCTCAGGGGACCACCTCGAAGAGGGGCCATACCATCACCATCACCACCATCAGCTGCCTGAAATTCCTTCCTGTCTGTGCCCCTGGCCTGAGGCATTACCCAGTACAGGGAGAGACTGGTGACCAGAGTAATAGACCTCTTGCTTGAGCAAATGGAAGGGGTGAATGCTGTAATGGTCCATTTACCACAAATCCTTTTATCAGACATACTGGTGACCTCTTCAGAAAGCTAATTTAATGACCCTCAATGCTTCAATGAGTCACCTGGGCTGAGCTCAGGGCAAGGCAATGGGTGTCTTTTTGCAAAACCCCATCAACACAGCCCAAGAGATGGGGGAAAACCTCTTTTTTTTTGGTGAACTTCTTCAGCTCACCAAAGAATGAGGAGCTAAAGCAAAATCAAGCACTTTCTCCAGAGCACGTGGCCAGGCTGAGCAGCTCAGGGACACCCAAAGTCACACGGTCAAATCCTGCAGCTGGATTTTAAACGGGGTGGATAATTTTATGACCGATTGCATTTGTGGCTGGTGTGTTAAGACAAGGGTAATGAAATCTTATCCTTCGGGGCACAGATGGATCATTGCACAAGTCAGGCAGGCATCTGCCCCTCCCCTGCAAGAGAAATTGTAATTGGCAGGGACTGTAAGGACTGAAATTGAAATTAGGGATTAAACGGGACACAAATGGCACATGGATCCAGGGACAGGGCAATAGGAGCTTTTCATCTTCTTCTCAACTGTAACAGTCCACAGGAGCAAATAACCATAATGAGCTTGACAGATGCTGGATTGCCTACCTCGACTGAATACAGCTGTCACCCCAGTCATGGGCTAAATCTGCTCACTAGTTCAGGGACCCCTTTAGGTTTGGTATTCCAAAGGTTTATTTATAGCAAACCAGTTCTATTACCTTCACAAAAGTTGGCAACACTTGCTGTGGTGGGGAGAGTGGCTGGAGGTGGCTAGGCCAAAAGGATGAGCAGAAGGGCTGGACCAGTGTAACAAAACGTTTGGGGTTACTGATTAGAGAGGTCAGCACACGACCTTCAACCAGGCTGAGAGCAGTCCCTTGGGACCTGTCACCAGAAATCCTGCTGCTCCACCCCAAAACCAAGCTCAGGCCTGGCCAGTTACCTCCTCCAGCCTTCTCCTCTGCTCCTTCTGCTCCTCGATGCGTTTCTGCCGCTCGGCCAACAACTGCCGCTTGTGCTCCTCGTTCTCTCGCTGCTGCTGCTCCAGCTGCTGCCGCCGCAGCGCCTCCGAGCGCTCCTTGTTGGCCAGCTGCAGCCGCAGGAAATCCCGCCGCAGCGTCGACTCCCCCGGCAGGTTCAGGATGGAGCTGCACACGGGAGAAGCGTCAGAAGATCCTCTCCCTGCAGCCCTGAGCCTCCTGCCTCTGTGTGATTTTCCTCCCCCCTCCATCCCAGCAGCACCCAGAGCTTGGGCAGTGCTGAGCCTCCTGCTTCTGTGTGATTCTCCTTTCCCCCTCCATCCCAGCAGCACCCAGAGCTTGGGCAGCCCTGAGCCTCCTGC
>JANPWX010000443.1:397097-499232 GCA_024734555.1 Trochalopteron elliotii | reverse complement strand
GTGTGGTTTTCCTTTCCCTCCATCCCAGCAGCACCCAGAGCTTGGGCAGCAGTGGATGGAGGGATGGGGGCCTGCAAGTGCCAGAGCTTTGCTCATGGCTCACCAGTCATTTGCTCACTGTAAATGGACAGGTTTCCTTTACATTAGGTTTCTACCCAAAGCCTCTGGTGCTGCAGTGGCTGGCACACACTATATTTAGCTGTGCACAAAGCACATTTAGCATGAATCATTGCCAGCTATTAAAATACTACATTATCTCGGTGAAATAATGGAATAACCTGATACTAATTGCAACAGCTCTGAAAAATGTCACCAAAGAAAGTTCCAGCCCCACGGTGCTTTGCAGCAGCACCTGGGAGGTTTCATGGTGAAAAGTAAGATGGAAACAGGGAGTTACACTTGGATGTAAGGAACCACATTTTTAGGAGTTTTTTTAATTTTACCTCACATTTCTCCACATCTCAATATCCACATTCCTATGACAGCACCATGCTGTGCTGCAGATCCCACAGCCAATGGAGTTTTCTTCCCCAGCTTTTGGTTAAGGTGATCCAGAGCATCAGTTTATTCCCACGCACCACCCGGCAGTGAGAATTTCCTCTGCTCTGCCAGGGAACAGGACTCAGTGCTCAGACTGTCCTTTTTCCATTTCCAGTTCATATGAGCCCACAATCCAAGCTGATTTTATACAGAGCTAAAGGGTTGTAAGGGCACTAATGAAATGCTGATTCTTACCTCGGCTCTCCAGAGTCATTTTCCTCCTCCTCCTCCTCACTTCCACTGTACTCGTACTCTGTCTCATCTAGGAACAGAATTGCTCATCAGTGCCCTTTGCTGGATTCATTTGTTTTTCCAGTGGCTGAAAACCCCAGAGCTCTGAAGGCGGAACAGCCAATTCTCTTTACCTCACATGACCAAGAATAAGCAGCATTACTGCTCTGCATTTTGTGGTTTTATGGGGGCCACCAGGCCAGGGAAGCACCAGCACAGTGGCCAACAGCCCTGACAGCCACAGCCCCTTGATGTAAAGATGAGGATGTCCACAAAATAAGAATTTATCCCCATATGACAGTGAGTGACCCTCTTCTTCAGGATGGTTCTGCAACAGAAGTTGCACCACCAGCTATTGGAGCCACAGCCACAGGAGAGCATGATTTAAGCAAGGCTCTGAAGGCACCAGCTCCTCTTTCCCTAAACATATGCTCTTCCTATGCAAATCCATGTAATTTCCAGGCAATGAAGATATCTACAAAAAAGCTCACTGCAATGTTGTGTTACATACTGCAATTTCTGTTGGGATATCATCTTTATCGGATGAAGGGAATTATAGTCAAAGAAAGGCTTGCATTTATCCAATTACTCTCCATCTCTAGGGTCCAACCTTCATTTGCCAGACTAAACACATTTAATACTTCACTGGGATCCCATTTTATTGTTTTGATTGTAGTGAAATCTATTACAAGGGGCTGGAAGGTACGCATGAAAAATTAATTCCGCTACCAATAAGAAGAGAAATAGCAACGTATTAATTTGCTGGATTCTACAAATGAGCTTTCAAATTAAAATTCAGTTCACAAGCAGCTGAATACTTTAACAAGTTTCTTCTGCTATCTGATCTTTCTTGCAGAGGACTTTGATAGGGCCTGGAGAGTTCACTGAAAACATTCAGTTTAATAGGTTATTCCTAGTCAGCGGAATTGCTTTGGGGCAAGGGTCTTATCTGGATGTTCATTTGCACAGCTCTGCTCATCGCTGGTGCTGCAGGGATGTCACGTAGATCAACACACTTGGCATGAAATACGTGAGCTGGGGAAAATTCAGCTTAGCAGCTTCCCCCTCCCACACGCCAGCACGGAGCTGTGCAAACGTAAATTTTATATACACGCTTTAATGAATCAAAGCTTAGATGTTCCATGTGGAAATTACCACCTGGACTAATAAAAGGCATCATTTTTCACTAGGGAAAAAAAAGAGTATTTAAAAACACTGATTAACTCTAATGACAGTCACCTGTCTGTTTGCATGAACACCCATTGTTTAGTTACAGGTATTTATTTTCATTTCAGTGACTGAGAAGAATCAAACCAAACAAAACAATCTGTCCCCAAAGCCATACGAAGTGTGGTCACACAGAGGATCACACCTACTGAATTTAATGATGCTGCAAACAAACTCAGCCACCTGAGTGAGGGGAACTGTTACTGAGACCATGGGCAACCCAGCCCTCTCTGTGTTTCCTCTTCTACCCACATGCTTCACCCGCATGGATGTGCCTTAGTCTGCACTAAGGACCCCCAAGCACGTTGTAGAAGACACAAGTTGCCCAGACAGGGATATCTGAGCACATGGCAGAGGTCAAAGATTGCTCAGAGTGCTGCTTATTCTCTCCCAGCCCTCCTCTCTTCTGCACTGACCTTTCTCTCCTCGCTTCTTTTTAGTCCTGTCGATGTGGTCCTTGAGCTGGATGCGGACCTGCCTCTCGTTGGGCTGGTCTCTGATGAAGGGGTGCTTCATCAGCTGCTCCGTGGTTGGTCTCTGGCTGTGGTTCTTTACTAGGCAGCTCTCAATGAAGGACTGAAACTTTTTAGACCTGGTCAAGAACAGGGAAGGAAGGTACAGAAATAACAGGTAAATGTATCGAGTCTCATGTTAGAAAGTGAAAAAAGACTTGCTGGTATTTGAGAAGGTTTTTCTCAGTTCTTGCTCATTATCCCAGAAAGCTGGGAACCATAAGGATGACCAGAGAATCACCAAAGCAAGATATCACCAATGGCAACCAAGAAAAAGCAAGGAAGTGTTTCTGCTCCCTTCCCTCTGTGAAACTGCAGGTAGAAATGAGATACAACATACACAGATATAAACACAATGCCTGAGTGGATTTTTTCTCTTATTTTATACCCCCTGGGCAGTGTTTCAAGAGATGAATCTTTGTGAAGGTGAGTGGGACAAGCTGGGTTAATTTTTTTTTTTTTTTTAAGTCCCAACATTGCAGGGCTTGGTAGAGCTCAGGGAACTTTTGGGTGATGCTGCAGCCTGCAGCCCTCCCCTGCTCTCTCAGCAGCATCACAACCCACCAGGTCTGGGGGGCCACCAAGCCCCAGACCCCCTGATCCAAGAGACTGGGACAGAGAGGGGAACAGAGCCTTGCCCTCCTCACAAAGTTACATTCAATCTCAGCTAAAACAGTTTCAGCCAAATCTTTAATAAACAAATTTGTTTTAGTCTCAAGTGCTGCATATCCAAAGTTTTCCTGGAACTAGTTTCACCACATTATAAACTCAAGAGAACAGGGATTTACAAGAAAGGAAGATGTTGACAGGCTACTGTAGTCTATGTTGCTTTAGCAAATAAGAAAATGAATATAAATTAATGTCAGAAGCCAACAGATACTACAGAATTGCATTAGAAGTAAAACAATAAGCTTTCAGGGATTTTACTTTTAAGCTGTCAGACTAAAAGTGATTTATCTTTTAAGTGCTAATCCATACAAATTGAGATGCAAAAATAAAATATGCTACTGGATCCAATTAAATCTTCCCTCCAGCTCTGCTAATGAGCAAATCTGCCTTCCCCACCTTGCCTTGAGAAACACAGTCTTTCAGTGTACCCAGAGGGGACAATCAATGTGATGCTCAAAAAAAAATACACTTTAACATATGACTCTCCCTTGTTAGTGTGAAGCTGGAGAGACTCCAGTCCTGGATGTGTGGTCCAGATCATGTGCAGATACAGTACAGGTGAAGTAGCTGCAAAGTAGCTCCTGGAAGTGATGGGATGGGGGTCCCTGTGCCCTGTTGTGCCCTAAGACACCTTTGCTGCCTGAGCAGCTGTGGACAGAGATTTCCCATCCATTTTCCAGCTCTGGCTGCTGCATTTCCCAAAATCTTCCTCTCTGAAACAAGTCAGCCTGTCCAGTGGCACAGCTCAGCCCTCACTGGAGGTGAAGACCAGGGCTTTCTCCCTGGCTCTGATCCAGGATTCCAGCACACATTTCATCATCCCCTCCCCAGGCCCAGGTCAGCCCACCTTCCTGAAACACACGTTCCTCCAGCTCCTGGGGTTTGTAAAGCTTAAATCAATGTTTGCAAAGCCTTTGCAGCTGCTTGGATGAAAAGTGGCATCACAGTGCAAATACCACCTCATTAACAAAGAGGTTTCATGTCTTTTACAATGCAGGACTAGAGAAGGTTTATGGGAACAAAATCACTAAAGTTCGAGTTCATTTTTCCTGCCAACAGGGGAAGAGGAAAATAAAGCTTCATTGCTGGCTGGCTTTAATTGGGGAAGAGAATGATACACCAAAGACTTTAATTTCATAGGAACACAGCACTGTTTTAAAAGCTAGTTGGAGGATTCAGCAAGCAACAAAATTATTTTCCTCTCTGCAATTTTTAATTGAGGGCAGGCTTCCATGCCAGTGTTCTCTCTTGGCTTTCCTGACTTACCCTCAAAGGGGCTGGAGTCCTTTCACTACTTTTATTTGTAAGGAAAATGTTGGTCTGCCTATGTAGTGTACTTTTATTTATGTGCTGCTGTGCACAAAAGCAAGGACAAACTCAAGTTGAACCTTTTTCCATTTTGCTTCGCTGTTGTGACCTGTGGTTGTGAAAAACAGCCAGGGAGCCACCCCAAAAGCCTGGTCAAACACCTCCACTCTTCCTGGGATGGGCTTGCAGAATTCCAGGACTCATCCTGGCAAGACCAAAAAACCTCCAGCTGAGAAATGAGCCAAGGACAGCAAATCTGCCCAGTGCCACATTGGAAATGCTGTAAAAATTTGCTTTCAATGAGTTGGTGGAGCTTTGTCTGGATCCTTTGGAGCTTTGCACTGCAACGACAGCTTGGAAGAGGAAGAGAGGCCTGAGCTACCTGATGGACACCAGGGATGTCAGCTTGCTCATGGAGGGGTAGCAGAGGCCAGGTGAGCACCAAGCTGCCTCTTGAAGCTGGAGTTTTATTACACTCAGGCTTCCCAGCAGATCCTTCCATCAAAGCAGCCAGGATGTCACCCCTGGCACAGGCAGAGCACAGCCCTGGGCAGACCAAATGATCCCAGCCAGACCCCACAGGATGTGCAAACCTGGGGCAGCTGCCAGATGTGTGTGGGAAGGTGGTGCCCAGGAACAGCCCACCTTGCACTAAGCCCACCCCACAATCATAGGGCAGGGACTAAAATACAAATTCCATCCCAGCTCCACTTTTACCTTAAGGACATGGGGAAACATCCTGCTCAAAATCTGCTTTCATCAGCTCCCCTCTGCCTGGAGGCTGAGGGAGTCTTTGCTGAATAAACAGCACTTTTGTATGAAAAATAAACTCTCAAGTCTCACAATCCTTTTTGTGCTGTAGGAGTGAGGATAACAAAGGAGCAGACTGGTGATCTGGCAGAAAACAAGTACCTACACTATTTTCTCAGCTGACTAATGGTATCCTCAAAAGGTCGTGCAAAGAGAGCAAGAATATGTGACACCCTCTGCAGAGCCAGCTGGGAATGGATCCTCTCCTCCTGCTTTGGTACTGGAGCAGCTGATGATCAGGCTGACAAAACTGAGGTGCCTCCTGCCAAAGCCTGGGGGAGTTTTTAAGCTGATCCTAAAAGCCCAATACCATGCATCCAAAGCAGAGGACTCTGAGTCCCTCTTGCTCCTCTGTCAGCAATAAAACAGCTGCTGCTCTTGCCCCAGGTGTCATCAGTACATACCATGGGCTCTTCTCCTCTTTACTGCTGTGTAATCAATAAGATATTAAGCAAAGTTTAAAGGACTAAGGCAAAGTTTCCCTCTGTGAGCTCAGCCCATCCGGGAACGAGGGGCAGTGCTGTCTCTCTAACATGTGGCAGATTTTTCCTGACTAAATCACTGCTGAACTTGGGGCAGGAAAACAGCACAAACCAAAGACAAGTGGTTTTAAGGACTCCACTTCCATCAATACAGAACATACAGTAACAAAACAACATCTGTCTGGGCTTCAGGAATATTTTTCCTGCGGGTTTTTATTGGCATGCCTCACTTTCTTTCCTTTTTTTTTTTTTATTTTATTTTCCAAAACAGTGATGTATCTTTTCCTGCAAAATTTTAAAATAAAGACCAAACTAAGTACAAATCTCTGCATTCCTGGGCCTTCAAGATAAACCATCCTCTTTTATTTTTTTTTTTTTGGCCTGGATACATGTTTCCACTTGAGAACGGAACCTAACTGGAAGGAAATGGGAGCTAAGCAAAGTGTCATCAGACTTCAGGCTGCACAAACTGCCCTGGAAAACCCAACTCTGCACTGTGAAATGTGTGAGCGTGAGCGTGCACAGGGTGAGCGTGCTGCTCTCTCTGCATACCAAGGAAGGCCTCCATCCCATGGTGGATCCTTCAGAACAAATTTCCTCTCCACAGGAGACCAAAACCCAAACCTGCCCTCACCAGAATGATGCTGCAGACCATCACCAATCCCCCAAACTACATAAACATCAACACCATGTGCCCTGTGTGCTCAGCTGCAGAAAAAGGTTGCTCCAGAAACGTTTTTACAGTCCCTGAAGACTGAGAAAGAAACTCACCACTTCTTTGATTTCAACCTCGGGGCCGGGTTGCGGGGGATGAGGAAGAGGGCTCTCATGGGATGCATGTCACACAGAGCTGCAATTTGTAAGGAGAGGCATTAAATACAGCACAGACATCCAGCTGGGAGATCCCAGTTCCCTCTGAGGCTGCCAGACCCTCATGGCAGCATGGCTGCAGCAACAATCCCCCACAGACAAGCCCCAGCCCTGGGGTTCAGGTGAGGGCTGATGTCCCCACCCAAGGGCTGTGAGTGTCCCCAGCACCACCAGGGTCACTGCAGGGGGCTGGCTGGGGACATCTCTGCTTCTGCAGCTCCAGCTCACACCTGCCAGGTGCTGAGATCAATGGGCCAGAGCCTGGGACAACCACACCACGTGGCACAATGCTCTGCTTTATTTACTTGCATTTTCCAGCAAGGGCAGTCCCAGGATAGAGCTGAAAACCGTGGCAGTGTGACTTGTGCAGGTGAAGCCAGCATGTCACTACCAGTGACACACCAGCTCTGAGGTGTTTTACCTGCTCCCAGTCCTCCACCCCTTCTTCACCTGTGTTTTATTTGAGGAAACCATGTCCCAGAGTGCTCAGAGATGGATCAGGTATCACACAGATCTGCCTTTGCTCACCGCCCACCCCGTCCCCTGGGCCATGCTGCCCTGGCAGCTTTGTCCCCATGGGTCCTGTGAGCTCCACCTCAGCAAGCCCAGGGAAAACCTTGGGATGGAGTTTCTGGCACAGAGCCCAGCTCTGGCTGGTGCTCAGCACATCCCAGCAGGCCACAACCCAGGGATAATGAAGATTCTACTCACGGGGAGCACCTTCGGCCATCTCGATGGCTGTTATCCCCAGAGACCACAAGTCACTCTGTGAAAGAGAGCACAGGGACATTGTCAGAGGGAGGAGAAATGCACACATTTATTGACCCTGTCCCCAAGCCTTGCTCAGCCCTGAGTTTCCTGAAGGATCAGAACAGAGAGATATTTGGGAAACTTTGATTTCACACCTGTAACACTCTTCCTCCCATCTTCTCCCTGGCCAGCAGGAACACTCAAATCCCCATTCCCCTGCCAGACTGCAGCAGTGAGCTTCTCTACAGTGCCTCCTCCCCACCCCACCATCACTAATGAGCAGTGGCTGCTCCCCCAGCCCTGTAACAAGCCCCAGTAGATGGACTGGCTCTCCTGGCAGTGCAGGAGGCAGTTTGTGCCCAGTGAGAGAAAATGAGTACAAGCCATCTGCTGGACTGGGAACACAACTCAGACCAAGGCTGCTGCTTTCACCAAAGGCTGGAAAGGATGGACTCTGCCTTCCACCCTTCCTCTTGTACATCCAGCACTCCCTTGCCCTGCATTCTGCCATCTTCCTGCAGTCCCACCCACTTCATTCTTCTCTCCAGTTCAAGAGCTGCTCTTTCTAAACTGCCTCAAGCCTCTAAACCAACCATTTAGTGAATAAATCCCAGAAAGGCTGTTTTTCCCAGTACAGAGTCCCAAAAGCCCAGCCAGAGCTAGAGAGAGCCTCCAGGAACCACAAGCACCTTTTCACAAATACCCTCCAGGAAAGGCAACTTCATTTCCAATTTCAAGGCACTTTTCCTCATTTTTAGCTCAAGTTCTCCCTCAACAAATGCCATCCTTGCTACACATCTTTGTGTACCTGCTTAAAACTTCTCTCTCAAATCTTATTTTCAGCCCTTTCACAGCACAGTCTCATCCATTCTTTGTTTCTGGTCAGCTGGGATTTCTGCTGCATACTTAATTATCAGTCTTTCCACATGATTCAGCACACATGACCCCCTCTGGGTTGCCACTGAACTCCTTCCAAATTCCTAATGTGTCTTTCCATATCGAGGTGCCCAGTATTATATGCAAGATGCCAAGTGATCTTAAAGCTGGAGGAATACAGAAAGGGATTATCATCTCTCTAAGTCTCCCAGAGAAAGCAGAAAACTCAGCGGGAAGCACACATTTTATAATGATCTGGAATTCAGGATTTTTTTTTTTTGAATGGTTTTTATTTTTAAGACTGAAAAGCCTTTCAGTCCATCCAGCAAAGGGATGCTGTGCTAATGTATTTGCATTGCCTTGACTTGGGAAGGGAAACCAGCTCCCTTCTCTCCCTCCTTTTGATTTTAAGCTTATTGACACGATATCTCTAAAGAAAAAAGGAAGAGTGGCTGGGGAAAAAAAAAGCAACAAATAACCTCAACAACGGGGGGTTTCTATTTGTTCTCTTTTAAAGTGGTTTATTTATGTGAGGAGGTATTTACTGCCTCCTTCCATAGATTACACAGGCATCTCTTTCTGGCTAAGAAAACAGTGAGATCAGAGGCTTTTTGTCCAACAGATTAAGCCAGTGAGGATTCTTTTTCTCACCCTATAAATCTCATTTTTGGTATTCAGCATTTTAAGCCAGTCAGCTAAACCTGAGAGCATCTGATTTGCATCCCTTTTAAAAGAAAAAAATATCATTTACATCCCCTCCACCCTGCTTCAAAGCAAGAGCATCAGGTGCAAGGATGTGATCCTTGGTATGGACTAATGTCCAGTGGCTGCCACATCACCAGGAGCTCTGAAAGCAGCCTGCATGGAGCGTGTCAGCAGCAATCAGCCTCCTGCTTCACACCCCCAGCCACAGGAAAATGGCCAGAGCCAACTTCAGAGAGGCCAGAGCCCAGCATCTGATCCTCGGGGACAATAGAGGGATTCTGCTCCTGGAGCCTGTGCATCAGTCCACAGCATATTAAGTGCCCCAGTTATTCTGGCAAGAGGAAAATCTTCAGGGATTTCAGAGGGTAGAAAGTAGCCTGTGAAAATATCAGTCCTTTTTTTTTGAAAAAAAAAAACAAACAACCAACAAAAAGCTGTGGTTAATTAAGAGTGTTGCACAGACAGCTGTCAGTGGAGAAGTGGTGAGAGCAGCCAGTGCAGGGTACAGCCCTGTCATGAAGCACTGCCCTCAGCAGAGCTGAGGAAATGCCTGTTGTAATTGGTTAATCAAAGAGTAATAAGTAATTGGAGATTAAACTATTTCTACATGTCCCCATCATTAATGATTTCTGTAACCCAGACTCTGAACTCAGGCTGGAAAGCTGCTCTCTGGAAAACCATCAGTTCAAAAGTTGACTGATACACTTAAATGTCTGCAATAGCAAAGCATCATTTGGCTTCTTTAAAATCATTAATTTCTCAAAAAAACATCTCTGAACAATCAGTAATTGCAGCTGAAATTGTCTCACAGTGGTGGGCTGAGGCTCTGTTACACTGGAGTGTTCTACTTTTAGAAAGCAGCTCACACCAGAGGGTCTCAAAGTCCTTTTTGAACATCACCTTGCAAAGTGACCTCTCAGCATGCACATGTACAGCAAGCTTTACATATGCCTGAGCTTCCCCCCCAGAGTTCATGTGTCAGTGCCCTGCCCTCCTCTCTGGACACACTCACTGGACCTTAGGACATTTGGAGATAGAAATTCAAGTTCTGGACACTTCAGAAAACCAAGGGACAAAAAACCAAGGGATATTTCCACAGATATGTGTCCAGAAACTTGTAGTAAGGCAGAAACAGGATGAACTATATTAAGCTCTCCCTGTTTTCAACATCAGACCTCACTGTAGTTTGAATGGGCAGGTGGGGACTCCTAACCTTCCTGTGGATCTGCTGCATGGCACGGGGCTCTGTGCCACATTATAACTCAGCAGCGATGTTGTGCTGCCACTGATCCAAAAATAAACTTCAAACAGGCTGGAGAGACATGTGAAAAGTAGGTCAGCCCCCTAAATGTCTGATTGTGTGGCAGCCTTCACATCTCCCTGCGAGTATCAGCCTGCAGGCCAGAGAATGTGATTTTACCCTTTCTAAACCTGACCTGACTCCTCTCCAGTGCAAATAGAGCAAATACAGCTTGTTTAACTGGAGTATTTAAATACACAGCACCACAAAGCAGGGTAGCAGGTAGGAAGCCTGAGTCTGACACCTTTCTCCACATGGGGAAAGACTCCTCACAGTAAACTTAGATACGTGAACAGCACAACAAAGATTCAGCTTGGACCTGAACCGGCATCCCAAAATCCCACAGCCAGAAAGCAGGAGGAGCCTGTGCTGCCTGCCAATGTGTTTTTTCAGTGCTGCAATGATACAGTGAATTCCTGGGTAGGAAGAAGCTGGTTTGGGTACCTTGAAGTCGTAAGTGGCGTCGGGATTCTCGTCGCAGGCGATGACCTCGGGGGCCATCCAGTAAGGCGTCCCAATGAAGGTGTTTCTCCTGCCCACCGTCCTGTCCAGCTGGGCACTGACACCAAAATCCACTGGAGCAGGGAGACAACGGGGCATGGTAAGGGCAGAGACAAACCTGAGCAGCACCCTGGTGCTGAATGTAAAACGTTGTGCTCATTCAGAACAACTCTGCACAGCCAGGAAAGGAAGACGTGGCTGAAGACATTCCCGTTTGATCTCTGCTGGCATCAACAGAGGTCAGTCAAGGACAAACCTGATCATCTGATGTCCAGGTTTTGTACAAAGCCCTGTGCCTTTTCCTCTTTGCCAGGAGGCAATGAAAAGAAATCACAGCTCCTCATACTAATGAGAAACAGGGTTAGCAACATGAATAAGCAGCAGCCTTTGTTCTATGCTTGCTCATTTGAATTAAAGCCTGCCAAATACTGGTGGAAGCCTCATTTTTCTACCTAAATTCTTGCTGCAAATGGCAGAAATGCAAAAGACTTAAGGAACTAAGGGCCAAGGACAAAGGCCCATGGGAAATGTCAAGAGAGAGCTGCAAAATGAAGCAAAAAATGATGAAATCAAACCAACGAGAGCATACTCTATGGTCCACTAACTGCACTTTGCACAACACAATGGCTGGAGATTTGCCCTGGAGAATTTCCCCTTGGAGAGGAATCTTCACCAGCATAAAGCCCAATGAGCTGGTGGTGCCATCTGTTAGGCCAGGGTTTAATTCTGCTGCAGAGGGAGAGAGGAGGCATGGGAAAACCAGACTTGCACCACACATGACCAGTGTGAGGGGATCTTTCATCAACATCATAAATTAATTGTGCAAAGACAGCCTTAATAACATCAATACTGGACAAGTGAGGACGTGAGCACATCATCTGCACTGATCTGCTGCCTTCCATATGATCTCCACACCAATGCCTGCTCCTCTCCAGGGTGACCAACAGAGTGCACAAAATTCAGAGTAGTTCTTGCAAATTAAAACCCCTCCATCAGGTTAGCTTGGAAAAGGAGTCTGGATTGTGTCATGCTAAACTGAAAATGGATAATCCTCCAGGACACTGCTATGCAGCTGTGGGGGAACAGCCCCTGACAACATCTGGCGATGAACATGGGGCAATTTTCAACCCAGGGCATGAAAAATTGGTGTTGGTAGCTTAACCTGTACCTGGTGGCAGAGCTGTCTGAGCAGAAACACCAGTGCAAGAGCATCTCTGCAAGCAGAACCTGGCCATCAACCCCTGGCAGTTTAAATCACAGCACTTGGTCAATACCCAAGGTCACATATCAAAGCCAACATAACAAAACCCACAGAGGAGCTCTTGGTACCCCATCCTCTTTCTTCAGGTCATGTACAAGCCAGTTTTGTTGCTTCTCCCCAGCCAGCCCACCTGCAGTTTCCAGGAGCTCTAACCCACTCTTACCTAGTTTCACTTCTGCATTTTCTGTCAGCAATACATTCTGTCCCTTGATGTCTCGATGAATTACTTTGTGCTGGTGTAGATGACTCAAGCCCTGGAGAATTCAGAGAAAGGTTAGAGGAACCCAAGTTCAAAGCATGTTATTTTCTGGCATTCCTCCTGAACCAATTATGCTCCAGAAATGAAAGGTTCACAGTTGGAGTTAAGCACTTGGAAATGCTTTTGTTTATCACATGCTCCAAACACTGCCCCGTGCCCCATGCTGGGAGGACACGCCTGGTGAGGAGCCTGTCAATTCTGTAGGGTTTTAAACCCAATATTTCACATTCCAGCAGGAACCTGTATTAACCCAAATTCCTCTGTCACTCCAGACATGATTTCCCCCATGTGCTCCCTTGCCTCAGGGAGCCATTTCTGTGGCAGAAATAATAGAATGGGTTTGTCTCCTTTCTCCATTTCCATCAGCCACAAACTGAAGAAAACAATTCTCTTGTTATATCAGTCCAATAAACTGGATTTCAGTACATTGAGAAGCTTGTGTTAAAAAAGCTACCATGCAAATACAAATGTTATAACTTGCACATATCCTTAATAGAGCTATAGCTCAAGTAAAAAGCCTGTCTCAAAGGCAAAAGGTAAACTAGCTTTGCTGTTGTGCTGGTTTATTAGCTCATTAATTTCTTTTTGCAACCCACATTTTTATTTCATTCATTTATTACTTTAGTTTCAAAGTAACATCCACCCAGATTGCCAGCTTAGGAAAAACATGGATTACTTCAAAAACTAATTTTGCATTACCTTTAAATTTCACATTAAACATTCATATTTGAGAAAGAAAAGGATTTCTGCTATCACTTTTGGTAGTTATTAGTCATTTTACGCTCGTTACCTTGGGAAAACTGTGGAACAGATTATATCTGTATAGGAGTCCTTTTTTTAGCATTATTATACTTGGTTACAGGCACCTTTGAGCATTTGAGTCAAAGTGAAAATTCCACGGGATTTCAATAAATCCTTTAACAACGTGGGATTGAGCCTCGTGTTAGAATTCCAGCTGTCCATCACTGCCTGAACCAAGTGTGAGCCATGTTCTGCAGTGTGAAGCTGGGAGCCTTTCCTCACCCCAAACCCCACAGAGGTCACCCACCACTGCCCCAGCGTGTGGCCAAAATGCAAGAGGTGACACCCAATGGTGGCCCCGGACATGAGTCAGAGGCTGGGCTGTGACTCACTGCCAGGGACTATTTTAAGGAGCAGGCTCATGCAGCTCATACACTTAAAATAGGCCCATGTGGCCTCTTGGCACTGAAAGCAGTGTCCTTACAAAAGCTGATGAGTTACAGTGCCAGCCAGCATCTTCTGCACATCACTCTGGTGTGGACAGTGGCATTCAGGGACAGTGCAGAAGTGCTGTGTCACCTCTGGATACCCCTGGCAGCCTCAGTGTCAGGCACATCCATTTGGAGACATCATTTTGCCTCATTTTCTTTCACAGAATCAAAGAATTGTTTAGGCTGGAAAAGATCTTTAAGACCAGTGAGTCCAGCCATAACCCTGACAACTGCCAAGGCCACCACCAAACCATGTCCCTAAGTGGCACATCCACATCTCTTTTAAACCCCCTCAGGGATGGGGATCCATCCTTCCCTGGACAGCCTGTTCCAGTGCTTAAATGGAACTTTCCTTTGATGAAGAAATTCTTCCTAAATCTCCTCTAGTGCAACTTGAGGCCCTTCCCTCTCATCTTGTCACTTGAATGGCTCTTGTACAGGTCTCCTTCACATGCCAAATATTCCTGTTTTCTCTTGAACAAATTTTTAGTTCACAGAGCAATGGATTTTAATGTAGGGCAACCATTACAATCCCATCCTCTGACCTCAGCAGAGCAAAATGCAGGAAAGTCTTTGCTGAAGCTGCCATCTCCCAGTACATGAAACTCTGGCAGCATGGCCCATTTTAAGACATTTCAGTCAAACATTTCTATCATGAGTATAAAAGCTGCAGCACCCTCATTAAAATCAGACATGTGGGTTTAATAAAACATAGGATGCTTTTTAATCATGAAGCTTCTTCTTTCCACAGACTTTATTAGTCCTCACCTTTCCGTTAACTGAAAACGTAATTCTAACGTAAATAAATCTCTGCCCTTTTAGTACTAATAGGAGATTATATTTTTGTTGAAGGAAAAAAGAGGGTTAAAATTCAGGCAACTAACAGAGCTAAAGGGCATTAAGCAGGGCTTATTTATTATGCATCATACAGGCACATGAATCATTCACGCCTGCCAGCACCGCAGAGGCTCCAGCCCATGGCAGCACAGCATCCACGAAATCTGTGGAGCCAAAGGCTCCCCGTGTCCCCTGAGCACTCAGCTGCCACACTCCCAGCAACACTCAGCTCCCCCTGGACACGTACCCGTAAAATCTCTCTGCAGATGTAGGCAATCCACTCCTCCTTCAAGGTGTTCCCCTTGGTGTTCTTGATGAGGTCGGTGACGGAGCCTGCGCCGCAGAACTCCATCACCAGCTGCCAAAGGGAACAGGAATGTAATTAATGACATAAATGTCGTGCAGTGGCACCACCAACAGCATCCTGACACTGGCTTTGCTTCTGTGGGGACCCCACAGTGCTATACAGAGCCACTGGAACATCATCCCGAACCTATCAGCTTGTAATCCGTTTGGGATTTGTTATAAAACGAAACAATAAAAGGCTGGAAGGCTTGAAAGGCTTGTAGCCCTTCTGAAGATTGGGAGCAAGAAACATGAATCAGTTCAGTGCCAAAAATCAGTGGAGGAGATCAGAATCTCAAACCCTACCACTACATGCCATACTTTATACTTCTGATCAACATTTAGTATCAAGAGCAATAAAACTCTTGCATGTAAGTTCCTCAAATCTGAAAATACAAAGGCATAGAGGCAAATATTCGAAAGCTTCCTCTGATTTAGGAATCAGGTATACTTTTCAACTTTTCTGTTTAACCAGACAACCTTTGGTTCTGATCATGTTTTTGAGCAGGAAACCTCCTTAGAGGCGAAGACTGCCAAGCAGTGTCAGGCTTCCCAGGAGGGATCTGCTGTCCTGCTGCTCAGGTTGGTTCCGACATGGCTGGCCACCACCACTTGTACCACTTCCAAAGTTTCAGAATATCAAATATAGAAGTGTAATGATCTAACCCAGCCCAATCTTAATCCTGTCGTTGAACAACTGTGAAATAAACATTATATAAATATCACAGGATGTGAGTCTGCCTTCCAGGGATTTTGCAGATCCCCAGGGTGGGCAGAAGCCATCAGCATGCTCCAGAAAGCCAGTACAGCCCGTGTGTGCAACAAGCCTCCTCCAAGGCCTGTGCAAGTGCTTCCTCTAAGATGTGAAACCATGTTCTCCAATTAGATCTGCTTCCTATTTGAAGATATTCCCTTGCCAGTGGTTCCTTGCCAGATTCTTCAATGTGCATGTTTCAAGTTTCTTATCACATGAAGCTCACATGGCATTTAACGTTCTCCAACCAACTGACATCACTATTAAAAGCACAGGCCAAGAAGAGAATTAAAATGGCAGAAGGGTTACTCCTGCCCAAATTGCACAAATGCAGTGATTTAAGACTATAATAAACTATAATGATCATAAAATCCAGACACAGGACTGCCATAAACCTTCAGGCTAAATAAAATACTTGAGCAGGCTACACCTGACTTGGCTTTGACCACACTGCTATCTTTAGTTTTGATGTCGTTTCTCTTTTCTTCCTGAACTGGTGCTGAAAAATTCGTGGAATATCCCTGTTAAGTCATGAAAGTGGCTTCAAGAGATGGAAGAAATGGCAGAAATGGATGGATCACTGGCTAAAATCTGCCCCATGCAAAGGCAAGGAATGCACCTACAGCTCTTTCACCCCAGCAGCAGCCAAGCCATCCAGCTGGGTCACTGACATGGCATAACTCCTGGTTACATTGCTCAGTGAATGGGGAATAATGGAAAAGCTGGTTTCAAAGTTGCTTCTCCTCTCTTTCTTCCCTTTGTACCACTGACACATGGGGAATATCAGTGTCTGCACGTGTGTCTGATTAAACTAACATTTGGGATACCACAGCAGCAAATTTGGGAAGGAAAATCCTGGGTAGCTGAGCCAGCCACAAACATCTTGCAATCCAAAATGCTGCCCTCTCCAGTCCTCTTCCATGGAAACTCTTCCACAGGCTCCCACCAGGGTTTGGAGCAAGAGGAAGAGGAAGGGCTTGCTATGCTGTGCAGAGCTTAAAACACAAGGCTTAAAACAAAATGAAAGAAATCCCATTAAAAGTACACAGTGCATCCATTAATTTGCCAGATTATCTCAATGGAGCTGGCAGTTCACTTGGTCCTCTACCCTGCCCTTGATTTCCACAGAGCAAAGATTAACTTTGCACCAGGAGGGGAATAACACAGCCACCTGGTAATGTATCCCAAATCTGTAACTGTGAAACCTCCTGGAGATTACATTAACAGAGGGAAAAAGGGAAAGCCACAGAAGGGGTGTTTCCAACTCGGTTTTTTAAGAGGTGCATACTCCCATAACATCCACAGGAAAATATCCAGCACTGGCAGATCTGTGCCAGCATCAAGAGGCTCCAGATCCAAGGAGGATGAGCACCATGAACAGCCTGGAAGCTCTGCCATGAATTCTCCAAGAAAACCAGCAGCAGAAAGGTGATGAGGCTGCCTGAGTATCCTTGTCCCTGATGGAGAGCTGATGGCCACCTCATGTGAACAGCCCCCATTCCCATGTTTGGGTGGCTGCTGCATGCAGCACTGGGAAAACCCCTTTTGCTTTCATGGTTTCTTATGCCCCTGGGGTGGAAGGATGCTACAGAATTCCCAACAACAGCTCACACAGTGCAGCCTTCAAGGAGTGGAACCACAGATGATGGCAGCCCAAGGAGACACCCAACAGGCCAGGTCAGCACTGATGTCCTGCTGGGTGATGGAGCCTAAGAACAATAAATTCACACTGGAGGGGACACAGGAACGTGACCAGGTCTTCTCAGAGGAGGTGAGGGCTTGTTCAGCCATGCAGAGGATGGGTGGTTATGGTCTACCTGTGCATACTGTCAACAGACAGGTAAGAGAGGGAGAAGAACAATGCAGACACTGCCACAATATCAATTTATGAACACTATGGGTATGTTTAAGATGGAAACCAACAGCCTTCCAGGAGAAACATTAAAATGATCAGAAGTTCTTGCTGATTTTAGGGCAGAGCTTAATACACTCAGAAAAGGCCTCAAAGGGCACTTGGATACTAAAATACTTTCTCACCACCCTCATACCTCTGGGTGAGTGCTTTGCTCTCACACACTTGCATCATTACCAATTTTCTTAAGGAATGAAGTCATCATGGAGTAAGACAATAAACTGGAAATGCTTATTGAATTTTTATTAACCATAATTAAAATTATCATCAAGATGGGCTAAAGGTAAGATCATCTTCTGAAATTTAATTTGCAAGGACATTTATTGAGGAAGTATTTTTAAATACAGTTCATTTAGCATTTACTTAGCTCTTCATACCAGAGTGACAGCAAACTTCATAAGCAAGGCAAATTCAGAAGCTGCAGCTGTAAATCTCTGTGTCCTGCTGTCTCATGAATTTTTTGTTTAAAGAGCCTTTTCAGTTTTCAAATCAACCACTACTTTCCTCAGTTTGGGAATGGCAAGACCTCTGTTCCAATCTGTGCTGTGTATTACCTGAAAGAGCTCAAACCTGAGCATCTCCAAAACACCAACCCCAACCCACCTTACAGTGAACTGCTCCAGCTTGTCCAGAGGAACTCCTCAAATCAAATCCTTTATTACACAAGACAAATCCTTCTGTGTCCCTAGTCCTCACCCCAGGAATAATTTGACTTCTTTTAAGCTACAGAAAACAAGCACATAACACCCTCAGGCTAAATGCTGCTGGAAATCAATCCTTCTGCTGTGTGTGCAAACAGAACCTGGGTGCAACATGGTCCCATATGCCCAGACCACCCCAATTTCTCATCCCACCCCACAGCCTGACTCCCATGCAAAAGAGTCCCTCATCACCCACACTGTGGGACCTGGAGACAGAGACCTTCCCTTGGTGGATCAGTAGAAAAGCCAATGCCCCTTTCAGAAACAGAAATAGCAATCAAATTGGTGTTAAGCAGCAACTAAAATATTCAGCAGCAAGATAAGGCCAGGTTTTCATTGCTTCTGTTGGTGCTGGGGTGGGAGTAGGCTGAAACTGCAGCCACACACCCAGGCAGGAGCACAGGGGCCAGCACTGCTCTGCTCTCTCCTCTCCAACAGCAGCATCCAACTGCTTCCACACCAGTTCTTCAATAAATGACTTGCCTGCATCTCTCTGGATGTCAGGCCCAGCCAGGCAATCCATGCCCCTGGGGGAGGCAGCAGGCAGCTGACACCAAGGGTCCTGAGCAGGCTGATGGCTTTGGACTAGGGATGGCAGCAAAAGGAGCTGGGCTCACAGTCCTGCAGTGTTTACAGCACTGACATTGCTTTGAAGAGCAGTGAGAGTTAAATAATGCTGGATTACTCTGCCAGACAGCAGAAGAAATCTGCCCTGGTAACCCTGAGCTCTCAGTCAGAGGCCAGAGGAGCAGCCCTGATCCCCTCACACTCCCCCAGGACTGCAGAGCTTGGAGGGACTAAAGAGAGATACAGCTCCACCAAAAAGTGACCCCTTTCAGATGTTTCATGATCTAGTTTCTGTAATGCAAAGAATCAGCGACTGCCCAAAAATATTTTTCAGAGTATATAAGCAGATTAAGAGCAGTCTTGCTCAGAGCTGCACAGGTGTAACCCAGTGCTTTGACAGCTCATGCTCGATTTTCAATGCAGCCTTGCTGCCCCTGTTTTTGCTCTCCAGATCCCTGGTGTGACTGTTCACATCCCCTAAAGCAATTCAACGGGCCCCTAGTGCTCAACAGAGTGAAAAAACACATTGCAACTACACAGCCCTGAGCATTGCACAGCTGCAGCAGTGCCACCCTGACCGAGGGGCTGTTCCCAAACCACCCTCATTCCTTTTCCCCCCCACACTGCCCCAGATTATCTGCTGCAGAGGACACCCCAGAGGCCACTCCACCACGTGGGTATCTGGCAAGGTGCCTATTAGCTATTTGTCCCCCTTGGTGACAGATGCAGCTGCGGGCTGGGTTGCCATGGCAGCCCATCCATCCAAGCCAGCGCTGCCGGCCCTGGGGACTCTGTGGGCTCTGCCCTGCCCTGGGTGGGCTCTGGGTTGCTGCCAGCCTTTGCTCAGCCCCCACGCTCTGCACAGCCCCTGTGCCTGCTGCACGGGGTGGGGGGGCTGCTCTGTCCATGGCCTCAGTGCACAGTGGGCAGCAAGGGCAGATGACAAGTGTCCAGCTGAGTGGCACCTCCATGACCCTGCACACGGGCACAGTGTATGGAGATCACAGTGCCTGCAGCTTCCAGCTGTCCTCAGGGCAGGGGTCCCTCGGGATGGGGTCACCTCCCCCATCCAGCTCACACTTCTTAATTAATGCCTCATCTCCCATCATTTAAAAAAAGCACCCACCCCAAAATATCTCAACAACCTCTCTGGGTTATGCACAGCCTGGCATCCCATAGTTTAGATTTCAGAAGAGGAAAGGGAATTTCGTGAGTTTAACTCTGAGAAGCAGCAGTTCACTAATTATCTGGATCATCCCTTGGGAATTTCCACAGTTTCTGCAGCCCACCCTCACCCTCACCCCTTGCACCAGAGCAGGACACCCTCGTCTCAGCTAAAGAGAGGCACAAACCCTCCTGAGGACCAACAGCACCCTAGAATGCAACACATTATCCAACATAAGAATAAACCTACCTCATATCTTTAAATTTCTTTCTAAATGTTCCATGAAGGTTGTCCCCATGACTTTTGCTTCCTTTTTTTTTTTGCCTAACAGATTTGTGATGCATCTGCTAAAACACCCTCCACACAGCTCCCTGATTTCTGAAAACAGGGCTGTTTAGTGAGCTGGAGCTCATCTTTCAGGGCAAGTGGCTGATGTGGAATGGAGCAGCAGCACAGACAATACTTCATGTCGGAAGCTTGCCACGTTTCTGAGAGATCTTAATCTCCACTGAAAGAGTTCCCTATTTTTTATTTCCGTATCAGCCTCCCGAGTGTCGATAAAAAGAATTACTTGGGCATTATCAGAAACCGTTTTATTTCAACAAAGAGCCAGTGAAAAATAAACAAGCCTTTATCTGTGAGGCAAGACTGATAGAGTTCACACAAGTCCTAATTCTATCAGATCCTGAAACAACAGCTATTTAACACAGTGGCACCAGCACACCTCTCCTCCAGGGCTGGGGAGCTTCCCCAGGAATATCTCCACCAGTCCTAATACTGGGGATAGACTTAAAAAACTCCCTAACATCCCAATGCAAGAAAAGCAGCTTTTGAAAGAATCTTTTTCACTAACACATGAGAAAGGCCCCAAATTGAGAGGAGAGGCAGTGGTCTGGTGGATAATTCAGATTATTTAGTCTGCCTTTCCCAGGGGGGCAGGAACAAGCAGCACAGCTGGATTGTGACCACCCTCTCCCTTTGCATGACTGGGTGACCCACCAGGGAAAGCCCAGGTTCTCCTCCTGATTTGGGGCATGTGAAGGTGATACAGCACATACAGCCTCCTCTGCTGTGTCATGGTGATGGGGACTGATGGAAGAATCACAGAATATTCTGAGGAGGAAGGGATCCCATAAGGACCATTGAATCCAACTCCTGGCCCTGAACAGCTCCCTCCAACTGCCAGAAGATGGAATGATTTTCAACTGACTATTGTACTAAAGATATTGTTAATGACACTTCAGAAAGAAAATGGGTTTACCATCAGCCTGCAAAGATTTTATGGCAAAATGGAGACGTGTTTTGCAGTGCAGCAAGAGCCTGATCAAAGCCATGACTTTGAAAAAGATGTATGCAAAATAAGGGGTTTTGTGTAAGCTGGGTGCTAGTAAGAGGACAATTCAGAATAAAAAAATCTCTATCAAATCCCAGTTATTTTAAAGAAAAGAAAGCAACTTACCCAGAGCTGATCATCCATTCCTGGTGGGTTCTTTTTAATAAAAGCACCATAATATGTAGCAATATTTCGGTGATGAGAATACTTCTTCAGCATGTTAATTTCTTGTTTGATCTCTTCCTCTTCATCCTGGGATGAGGTGAAAAGACAAGAAAGACAAAACCAGAGGCATTAGGAGACCACACTACACAGGCTCCAAGCTTGTCTTTTGCACATGGGTGAACTTCCAAGCACCCCATTCCTGACTGACCTCTCAGGGTTTTTGCACGATTTTTTACAGCAGATCCTGGGAGCCTGAGAGCTGCACTGGAGACTCACGTTGCTCTGAGGCTCAGCCATACCTGTGTTACCCCAGTGACACATTAGCACACCCCCACAGACACACCAGAGGCCCAAGAAGGTATTTTTCTACAAACCACTGCATGGCAGAAGTGCTCCTGTGCTCCCAGCCCTCTGGCACATCACTCCTGCCCACCCTGGAAGCAGCACAAGACCTCTGGAGACACCAGGAGTTGCTGGTGGTGGGGTGGCTCCAGATGGGGAGCAGGAAGGTGCCACCTGCCCACAAACTCCATCAGAGTAATTCAGTCCTGGTGACAACCACCATTGCCACGGGCTGTCCCAGCCCCTCTCTGTCCCATCTGCAAAGTGGCATTAGCAGAGGCAGAGGAGCCACATCAATACCTGTTTTGATGTCCCACCCCTTTGTTCTCACACCCATCAAACGTGCCCTGGGTTTTATTTTAAGCTGCCCAAATTCCAGCCCGCTGTATTTCCACAGGCAGCACTTTGCACCTTGATGTCAATGAGCTTTATTATAAAGGACCAGAAGGGCTGTTTGCTCTTTATTCCCCTTTATTCCCCTCCTGTCCCTCACCTGCCTCTCTTGACCTCAGTTTTACAAATGGGCAAAGGACAAGACACCCCACGGAGCAGCAGAGCTGCAGGAGCAGCTTTTCTTGAGCAGCAGTGCCCCCTGACCAGGTGTCACATAACATGGACAGAGACACATTTTTCTTCCCAAAATACCATTCAGGGAACAACAGCAAAGGTTAAGACAGGAGGAACAAGTACAAGAAATATCTGGATGGAGCTTGCATAAATAACCTCCAGTTTTATTTTCTATAAGAACACAGAGGGTATAAGCACCAAACAGGCTCAAACATTAAAAAGAAAACCAGGGACTATTCTGGAAGAACCTTTATCACTTCACTTTAAGCAGTCAACTTCCCTTGTTTTCATTTGTCCAGGAAATCAGGAAGTTTATCAAGCCACAGAGGTGATTTTACTAATTGAAGCCCTTTGCAACAACTAAAAAAAACATCTGGATGCTCAACAGTGCTGGGAGCAAGGAGCAGCACTCAGCACAAAATCCCTCCAGCTCTCTGTGCACCCAGGCAGCTTTTCAGTCATTTCTCAATTCATGCCTTGCTTTCTAGGAAAAAACAGAGGTAAGCCAGAGGGACACTTGGTTGAGAGTTTTATTTTGACTCCATCTTCAAGCTGAAGAACTCAAAATGGGTGGAAAAACTCTCCAAAGCATAAAATCTGTGGATGGCACTGAGGACATGTCTGCATGGCCAGGCTCAGGGGCTCCAGCCCAAACTCCTGCTCCAAGCAGGACTACTGAGAGCAATCATCCCCAGCAAATCCAGAGAGGTAGGGAAGAAAATGGAATCATCCCAGCAAGCTGCTGCAACTACTCCAATCCCAAACCCAACAAAAGCCACAGGCCAGGCTTTGCTGCCTCACTTTGCCTCCATCAATTGATTCTGTTACATCCATTGCTGGATGTAGGTCATGCAGCACACAGCAGGACCAGCCCCTGGAAAACAAATCTGAACTCCTAATTCAGAGAGAGCAGCTGCCCAAACTGATGAAGTGCTGCCATTTGAGGGCCTCTATTCTCCAACCCTCCCTAAGAGATAATTAGTAAGAGCAGAGATGAGTTAAACAAAGCATCATTGTCAGGAGGCTGTCGGGGTTTAGCACACAGCACGTGGTCAGGATGAAATGCTGTCTGGGAGCTCACTGAACACAGAATCACCATGGTTTGGGGGTTGGAAGAGACCATAAAGATCACCTAGCTCCATCCCCCACCATGGACAGGGACACCTTCCACTCTAGACAAGATGCTCAGAGCCCCTTCCTATCTGGGCTTTACACTCCAAAAGCTGCAGAAGGTTATGGCTGGGATGACCCCACTGATTCTGTTCCCTGCTGACTTCTGAAAGACACACTGTCATCAGGGATATCCTGGAAAAACAGGTGGGATGGAAGGTCAGGATCAAATCAAGCAGCAACAGCTCTGAAATTGTGTGTGGAGGAAATGAAGGACTGGGTTTGGCTTTTCAGCAGCAGCACTTGCACTGAGCCTGGAGCAGGTGCCAAGCATGGCTGTAGGCACAATGCAGGGACCAGCTTTAGGAATTCCTCCAGAAGCAATGCCCAGGACCATTCCTGCAGGCTCTAGAAGTGCCCTCAGCACCAAGGGCTACGAAGCACAGACAGCCCTTACCAGAGCACAGGTTAGCACTGCCTGCACCGTGGTCACTCCTGCCCTGAGCCTTCCCTGCCTAAAAACAGCCTAAGGGGAAAGCAATTAACTATCCAAAAGCCACATCCCATGACAAATATCTGATTTACATCTTGTACATTCAGACATGAGGCCCAGCTTTACAAGGTGAAGTCTCAGATCAGGGACATCTACTTAGAGATGTGTATGAAATTATTATTGGGCAATATCAGATTCCAGGTACTTTCCTCCAATATCTTTCCTTGGAAGTGATGGTATTTTAAAACCACTGAATCAAGTGTGGATTCAAATTTAAGCCTGTGTTTGGCCTCAGAGTAATATTTTGATTTCTCAGCTAAAATTCCTTCTAAGATCAGACTTCATCCCATGGGAATTTCACTGCTGTTTATGCCATGGGTTTATGCTTGGTGGCTCTGCCTATTCCCTTAGAGCCTGCTTCCCACGAGAATGAGATAAACAGCACTTGTAGATACTACAAGTAAACAGGAACAAATCTCATTCACATTTACAGACTTATTTCCACACACCATTTCACCTGTTAGCACCAAAAATAACCTGGATGAAGGTCCCATAGATATTAATACCACACCACAGCATCTAAGGTATTTCAAAACAGATTCCCAAGGCCAGCTGACTGCTTTCACAGAGAGTCATTTCTGCATGTGCTGAGCTCCTGAAAGCTATTAAAACATTAACTCAAAAATTAAGGTGGGTAGAAAAAAAAGGTAAAACACAACAAAACACATTCTTACTCCCAAGCCTGGCATTGTTTCCATTGCAGGAACTCTGGGAGGGACAGTACTGCACTTAGAAAAAAAATACTCAAGAAAAAGCATCTTCATGCCACACTCCTAAATGCATCCAGGTTTTTAGATCATAGCAACTCATTTTTTCTTTTGTGGCAACTAGGAAATGGTGAAACCATCCTGTCCCCTCAATTTTGTTATTCATTTAATTTGTAAATTTTTGCATCTCAGTCTAGACAAAAGTTTCAAAACAGCCACCTTTGAGACCAGGGTGGTGTGGTTTTTTCCCCTCTTTATCAGTAGGATGCACAGGAATTATTCAACTTGCCTCGTGAAGTTATTCATGACAATAATTGCAACATACTTCTGGTGAACAAAAGCACCTCAGTGAAAATCACGGAGGCAGAGAAACAGAAATGAGTTATGAACACACGATCCTGTTGCTACTTTTGACAAGGTCATGTGCAATAGGACAAGAGGGAATGACTTCAAATTGACAGGGGGCAAGGTTATATGGGATATTGGGAAGAAATTCTTCTCTGTGAGGGTGGTGAGGCCCTGCCACAAGGTGCCCAGAGAAGCTGTGGCTGCCCCATCCCTGGTAGTGTCCAAGGCCAGGTTGGATGGGGCTTGGAGCAGACTGGGACAGTGGAAGGTGTCCCATGGCAGGGATTGAACCTGGATGATCTTTATGGTCCCTTCCAACCCAAATCATTTTATGATTTTCTTCAGAATTTATCAGGGCATTTAAAAGAGCCACTGCTGGAACTGGTTGCTGCTTTGTTTCAGCATTAAAGTACTTTAAAATACTTTGGACTTAATATCCAAAACTCTTCCAGATTTATTTTTTTTCCTCACATATTTATTAAAACTAAAACCCCTTAATGGCACATATCTCATTAAGACAAAGGCAGTTTACTTCCCAGCAACATCAGCCTTCCACCCACCCCACACATTATCAGACCCCATCCCCTTTCCCCTCTTATCTGTAATTTAAGGGTGCAGGAGGAGGAGGAGGAGGAGGATACATCACCCCAGTGACGTCCATAACCTTAATAGCAGCGAGCTGGCCTGTTTTAACATGACGACCCTGCAAAAGAAAAGGGAGAAATTTGTTTGGTTTTGCTCAGTGACAGTATTTTCCTCACAGTGAACAATATCCTTAAACAATCTCCTCGCCCTGGCAGCATCCACACATTACTTGTTGCTTTTTCAAGAGCATCTTCACAGCAGCCATGATGAGAAAGCAATTCCCTCCCTTTCCTCTTGCCATTACAATTAATTAGTACAGGGCCTTCAGTGCTGTATTATCCTGGCAAACAAGTGCTGGAAATACCCTTTAATGCTCAGCCATACACAAAAAACCAGCTCGGGGCCTCTCCTGAGCACAGAGCATGACTCGGCTGGAAATGGGCTGCTGGAGCTGAGATGATGGGAATGTGCTGGCTGGAATACCCACACTGCCTTCAGTCCACTCAGGTCCCATCCCAGCTCTCACACACCTGGGGACACACCCAGGCCTGCAGGACACCACATTGACCAGCAATTCATTTATTTTCAGGAAGACTTGGTTAGCAGGATAGAGAGGTTTTTGAAATTTTCAGCAACTGAAAAAGATCAGTAAATCACTGCAAAGAACTGTTTGTTGCACAGTGCTTGACTACATTAATCCTAATGGGAAAATGCCTGGGAGAGATGGTGAAATATAAAAGAGCTCCAACTATTTATGAGGTCTTAAAACCAACACAGCTGCTATCAAGCAAGGCAATTCCCAGTCTTTCCTCCTTTCCTGAGAAACAGATCACCCAACATCATATCCAAATTGCTCACATCAGATCAGTCCCACCCCCAACTGGAGGACATGTGCTGTGCTTCCAAACCAGGTAGCCCGAGGAAAAGATGTTTTTCCTCCAGGAAAGCCAGCAAATGATGATCCTAACAGGACAGCTGGGAGGCAAAGGAAAGCATCTCTATTTCCCAGTTTACATCCCTATTTACTATGGGAGCTGCCCAAGGCCCCATCATGTGAGACATGGTGTGGAAGACACATGGGAATGGCAGCTCCTGCCCTGCAGCATTGATAATTAACACACCAAGGACAGAACCAGGAGCAGAGGCAAAGAGGGGTCAAGCTGCAGCATGGCAGAAACAGGAAAAAATAGAAGCTTTTCCTAAATTGCAGGCTCCTCCTGCCCCCACAGCAGCGTGCATGTTGATGAGCTGGGGTTTGCCTCAGGTCTCCCAGCCCTCCTGCCGACTGGAGATGGTCTTTCACACCATCTCAGCTCAAGAACCCTAAATTACCAGACATGGGAACCTCTGCCTGGTCCCTGAGGTTTCCAGGCACGGTGCTGGGAAGCAAACCCACGCGCCGGCTGCGGAGCAAGGCAGCACCATCCTCTCCAAATTTATGACTTCACCAGGAAGCCAATTCACCCATCAGGGCTCCTCGTTCATTTATTAACACAATTTATACGTCCTGAGCAACCCCATGTTCTAACAGCAGAAAAAGAGCTTTACTTTAAAAGATGTGCAACATAAAAAGTAATAAAAGCAAGCGCGGCCCAGCAGCCCCAGGCCATGGCTGAAGCATCCCCTGGATGAAGCTGTCAGGAAGGAGGGGCATGGCACTAGACACCGTCCATGTAGACAGCATGATCTGCAGAAACAAATCCTCCTCTTCCTAAATTTGTCCTTGTTGGCTCACCCAGGAAGTCCCCACGTGTACTGACACTTCAATTAAAGACCAGCAGGGTAAACACTTGGACCATGGCATGCCCCATCTCCTGTGAGCTGGAGGAGGAGGAGGAGGGGGAAGCAAGCTGGGGCATTTCAAACCATGGATTTAGGAGTTATACCTGCCTTTACATGATACATCACCACCTCATTTTGTATTTTAAGGAAATGCCCCAGCTTTGCTGTGGTGAAGGGCTCCTGCTTCCCTCAGTACCAGCCAAGTGGAAAGGGATCCCTTATGTGGCCACAGCATCCTTCTCCCAGGAATCTGCTGCTTCCTTGCACACCTCCCAAATATTTACAGACAATAGTAAGAATTTAATATCATGTAAACATTTACCAAAACAAAACAAACCACTTGGAAACATATGTTAATGTAAGCCATGAGGGGCACTTAGTCACACAAAAATCAGGTGGAGTAGAACCAGTAAGTGTTCACCCTGGGACATTGTAGCAAAGGTTTGTTTTTTCTACAGTTTGTTCACGACAATGGATTGTAGAGTTTCACCCTGGCAGATGAAGCCATCTGGGGAAAACAGGCATCTCCTCACCAGTCAACCATCCCTTTTAATTCAACCTACTGCTCAGCACTGAGACTTGCTGTGAAACCTTCATAAATAGTTTAGAAAACCCAGTTGATTTTTACCCTACTGCAGATGTTCTTGAATTTGCAATAAAGATACAGACAGGCTGGAGGAAGACACCAAGAACTGGAAGTGAGACACGCAACAGAGGAATTAAATCAACATCTAACCTGCATCCATTAAAAGATGCCATGGCAGCAATAAACCCCTCTCACAGCATCAGCCACCTCTGGCACCTTGGCCATGCAGATTCCAGTGCCTGTGCCCAAAGCCTGGAAGCAAGACCAGAAGCATCCATGCCCCTGCAGTCTCTCCAAAATATCCATGTGGATGAGGATGTGGAATCACCTCTGCCAAAGCCAAGGCAAGCTGAAATTGGGAATTAATTAATGTCAAGTGTTAAGCTGTCCAGTGCTAATATGTGCTGCTGTAAGGAAGCTACAAAAGAGGACTGGGGTATCAAAATAAGAAAAGCACCAAAAAGCTCTATTGTGATGCTTTTACCTCCTGTGTGTCTTCCATACACCAAAACTTGTTGATTTTTCCTTTAAACCATCACCACAGCAGTGCCCTCCACCCAAAAACAACATAAAGACTGAACCCTACTCCTGCTCCCCTGCTCAACTCTGTCTCCTCAACACCAAAGATGTGGCTCAAAACAGGCAAGAAGTCTTGTGGTTCAACAGAAAATCTCCACTTTTTCAAAAGTCCTCCATTTTAGTGTCCCCATGGGCATGCTGGAAAGGGTACAGCTGCCTGAAGGCAAAGCCTTCAGGAGGATAGGACTTTTCCTGGGTTAAACAGTCACTTCTGAGCCTTCAGGCCACAGCACCAGCAATGTTTTTGGTGACAGGAGCAAAGGTAGCTGGCAAGGAACGCCCATCATTGAGCCATCCTTGCTCCCTGTGCCCTCCTCACTTCCTGCCTCAAACACACAAACATTCTCCAGCATCTTCCTCCTCTTTTCCAAGGCAGGTTCTGCCTTTGGCTCTTCATCTCCATGAATTCAGCACTGTTACAGACATTGATGGCTACATTGGCATAGAACATGCAGGAGGAAAACTGAGCTACCAAAGCATTTCCCCCTCTCCAGATCCGCTGTCAAGGTTCACTTGGGTACAAACCCACATTCCAGCCTCAGGATTATTCAAGCATGGTCTTCAAGGCTGCCACAATTTTTTATTAAACATCCATCTGAGCATAAATTCATGCTCCTAATTACTCTCAAAATGTTACATCAACTATCACTAACTTGATAATGTCAAGTATTAAGACTAATTTCTACAAATGAAGCAAGCACCACGAGTTTTTTCTTCAAAGGTTGTGGTCCTCACACTCCATAAAGTGTAGTGGACCAGCACACAACAAGAACATTAGTAAATGCTTTTAAACATCAATTGATGCACTCAGGCATTATGTTTACTAAATAAATAAACCCTGGCCTCAATATCAGCCTTTGTAGACAACAACTGCATGTCTTGGCCCAAAATTCAAGTCCACATTTTAAGGCCAGAAAGAGGATGACTGACTGTTGTTTTTTAACACTTTCCCTGCACAAGCATGGATTTCACCTCTAAGCAAAACCTGCAATTTCTGTACCCAGAAATGTATTCCATCATATTTACTTAACTTGTGCTGTCGGCTTTTATTCGTCCAACAAAAAAAATGACCCACCACCACCTGCTGCAGCCAGTGGGACACAACACAGAATTGTCCCTTTGATGGGAAATGCAGAGCTCTCATTTCCTTCTGCCAGGCAGAGCAACATCCCTTACACTTCCCAGCCTGGACATGCAGCCTCCAATGCCCCATGCATAAAAAATCCCCACTGCAGCCACTTAATGGAGTAACCATGCTGTATGTCTGATACTTTACAGCAAAACACTTATAATCCAACCATTCTGCACTGCCCTTACTCATGCTGCATGTAAATATTAAAGTGAGTGGGATTAGGGTGCTCCTGCAAAGCAGTGCTGAGATTTCAACATGCACAGCCCTGCTGGGACCAGACCACAACATCAGCCCTCACCACTGAGGAACACTGTGTCTCACACAGAAATCTCAGTGAACTGAGACAAGCAACAAAAAGTCTCATAAAAGTCCAAATATTACCACTTTGGCAGCAGAGAAGCATCCCAAATAAACTTCTTCCACTACATTTCTGCTGCAGTTAAAATACTGAGCCTGGTGCCAAGAGCCCAACAACCACCACCTACTGCCATCAGCCAGCACATCCTCAAAACCACCACATCCTGCTTATTCTCCCCACAACATGCACAGCACACCAGAGATTTCACCAGCTTAGAAGCCACCAGTTCACCTTTCTGTGTCCACATATAATTTTTGGTAAGTGCTATAAAAATCTCTTTGCCCAGCCCTACTTCTGCCCATGCACCATTCAAGGTGTCCACTGTCAGTCTCAATCTCCTCCAGACTGTTTCAGTATCCATGACCTTCTGCAGTGAAGATCTCCTGGGATGGGCCAGAACTTCTCACAGCTCCATGGTCCAGGTCCTGCCAGCTCCTTGTTTTCCTGCAGTTCAGGGATTCTGTCCAAGATTTTTAGTATGAAGGCACTTCAGCACTAATGCACTGAAAACTGCATCCAATTTTTCCTGGGAGAAGGAGCCTTGCCTTCCAACAGGAGCTATGAATCTGAACTGCCATCCTGCTGTACATTAGACCATTTTATAGCACCTGGCACAATTTGTTCTGAGCTTTTACAGAGTACAGGCACATTTATGTACTTGGTTTCCCATTGAAAGCAATCTTGAGGGTGCCAAAATCCCCCCTCCCAACTAGTCTGAGGGGCTAAAATACTTACTAATGTAAAAAATAGGCTTATTTTAGTGTGAAAATTCAGCCATCTCCAAAACAAGCTGGCCTAAAATGACTTAGGCAAGCTTTGCACTTGGTTTACAGATCTCTTCAAACACATCTGAAATAAATCCATGTATCTGAGAAGGTAGTTAAAACATTGGAGGCCAGCATGAGAAAAATTGAGTCATGCAACAGGATGGGGGAAATGTTTATTTTAACAAAGGGTAACATATCTCTTTGATTAAAACAGAGCCATCATGGGCCAAACCTTTTTGTTGCTGCCTGCACTTAACTCCAGCACTGGGAGGAAGATTTCAAGCTTGTGGGGACTCAGAACATCCCTGCAGACTGGGCTCCACCCTCACCCTGCCCAGGGATTCAGCCCCATCCCTCTGCTTTACTACAGCAGGAGCTGACCACAGTGGCAGTGTCCTCCCTTCCCTCCACACCCTTCCATCTCTCCATCATTTCCTGGGCTCACAAACAGATTTTCTGGGCTTCAGAGTGATCCCACTGCCTCAAGGCACCAAAGGGACACAACTGACTTGTTGCAGTTCCTTTCCACCAGGGGCAAACTCCACTTAAACCAGTCCCTATTTCCCCAGACTTCAACACTCTGCAAATGGCATCCTCCAATAAACATGGCACACCTGAAACTCCAAGGCTTTGACACCACGAATGGAAAACCAATGCAAAACAAAAAAAGCTGCATCCAGTGTTTGCCATCTCACTTGGTGGTCAGGTGAAGCTCCAGAGTCACTTCTCTGCTCACCTGAACAGAACACTGGTTGCTCACTAGAGCACAGATCTTCACCCCTGCCCAACCTGCTACCTTCCTTTGGGCTGTTTCTGAAGAGCAGAAAACCTTTCACTGAGAGGGACAAGCACAACTTTCACCCATAGCCAATCCTGCCCTTACACGTCATCTTTTCCAAGGTTTTAAAGAGTAAAATACTGAAAAGCATTCAAAAAACTCAAAGAAAAACTAAACAAAGTGGACTTTTTTGTTTCTTTTTTGGTGCTCAGCTGGGCATTTTTACTAATACTTCAGTTTGGACTGAACAACCAGAGTTTCCCCTCGGAAAAGCCTAAATCTGCTCCCAGCACAGATGCTTCTAATTTCACAGGGCCAAGCTAATGCTCTGTGCTGACCCAACAGAGCTGACCCTTGGACTGAAGTGTTTTCCAGTCCTCTGTATCAATCCAAGCTCTGATCAGGACCCTGCAGCTTGGAGAGCTGCAATTCCATTACTGCAGTTCCACAAGAGCACTGACATTCAGTAAAGAAGGCAGGATTATTAGATTTAAACATTGAATTGTTAAATTAGCATATTATTCATCTCCAGAAATAACATGCACTACAGCCTATAGGTGAGCAAGACTACAGTCTTATATTCCCTAGATAAGGGAAACACATCTCTCATGCCAGTGCTTGTACTATTCCATCTTCTATCCCTCTTGTAGCTCAAATGAGGCTGGAGACTCCCACCTCCAGCTCAGGAAGAACCAGGTTTCCCTCTTCCATGGATTGCCTTAAGTAGTCCAAACTCAGCATCAGAAAGCCAAATCCTTCCAGAAGCTTTGCAGATGGCCTGCCCCACTTTTAATTTCTACCAGGGTAGAACATTGGTTAGAAAGCCTGTCCCCCCTCTCTGAGGCACCATCAGCACCAGCACATGGGGCATGTCAGGCTGTGCATCTCCTCCAAGGTCACACCAAGAACTGTGGCTGATTTTGCCCACAAGTGTTTGAAGATGCAGCTTTTGAAGGTCTGCTCTTGATGGTCACAGCAAATTGCAAGATTTCAAGCAGAGCAGATTTCAAGGTGTTTCTGCATTTGTCAGGGCTCTCCTAGAGGCAAGGAATAAATGTTGCTCTGGGAAAGGGAGGTCAAAGCCTCAACAAGAGCAGGTCTAGGCTGGAAGAGGAGTGGGCTGAGCACCACAGCAGGGAGCAGAGAGAGATGGAGATCATCAACACACAGAATATACACCAAAAGTGAGTTTTAGGAGCAGCCTATGGAAACCTGAGGCACCAAAGGACTAAGGAGAGATGTTTCTGACAAAGAGTAATGTATATATAAAAAAACCCAGAAGGACAAGCAGTGTCAGGAAAATCTTTGTTGAGTTGATCCCACACTGAAGGTAGCAGGATTCAAGAGAGAATCAGTGGGATGAAGGAAAGGGATGCCACCACTTACCTCCCCAGGCCTTCTGTGAGCTTTGCTCCCTTCCCCAGCATTCCCAAATCCAACATGGGGCAATCCCCACGGGTCTCTGCCAAGGGGAGCAGCCCATCATCTGCAGCCCAGCAGGCAAGGAGGGCAGCAGCCAGGCCTTGGGGTGCTCCTTCCCCTCCCACACTGTCCTCCCTTTGCCCCAGCTCCTCTGCAAGTGCACATTTTCACAGCTAAAAGGAGGCAGCACAGCCTGTTCCCAACAACATTAGTTCATGACAGCCATGTTATTACCACCCTTTAACACCCCCACTGTGCTTCTGTTTCACGTCGCTGCCTATTCAACACTGCAGTGCTCATAACTAAAATTAAATCTGCCTTTAGGAGACCCACAAAGGCACCCTTTCACACAGGCCACGTCCTGATAGAGGCACCAGGTTGTTCCTCACAGTGGGAAGCACCAAGCTCTGCATGGAGCTTCACCCAGTACTCTCAAGGGACAGGCCTGGCTCCCGAGGGTGGCCCAGGAAAGAGCAGCCTCCTCCAAGGGGCCAGGCTATCCCACAGCTGGCACCTTCCTCCCAGAGCACTGACATGTGACAGGGTGCCACCAAGACCTGGCCAGGTCTGGACTGCAGCAGGGAGCTGTCACATCTGCAGAATGCCAAGCAAATCAAAATTTCCACATACTTTTGCTGCCTGAAACCCACAGCCAACCATTTCTGCGTGGTCCCAGGGCACCTTGGCTTTACTGTGGCCAGAATCACTTCAGCTTCAACATTCAAACCCAAACTCCAGGATGAGCCCAGGAGCTTCAGGCACCAGTTCCCATCACAGGTGAAGCAAGCTCTGTGCAGGACACAGGAAAAGGCATCCCAGGGCATCAGGGATGTAATGTAATCACTGGGGCTGCTCATGACTTCAGACCAAAAGCTCAGGTGAGGACAAGCTGCTGTATCCAGAGCTCAGGGGCATCAGCACAGTCTCTACAACACTGTGTGCTTTGGCAGCTGCTGCTATTTCTTCTGTACTTGTAAGAAAAACAATTCCCTTCCACAGAGATTGTTCCTAACCTGCTCCCTGCTGCAGGGCAGACAGGGCTGAATGCCTGCAAACATGTGCCACTGCCTCCCATCACAATCTATCCCAGAACACTGATGGACACAGGTACCCCTCAGCCTGTTCAGGCTTTTGGTACCCCATTTATTTGTGTCACACATTGAACAGCTGCTTTTCAACATCTGAAGTGTCACCTGCTCTTTAAGCCATTCCCCACATCAGTAATTATCTTGCAAACTGAGTTTTAAAAACAGCCCTTCTGGAAAAAGTGCTACACACAGTGATGTTAATGGAGTTTCTGGAAACACCTCTGCAGTGCCATCTGCCTGACTTCGGCACTAGTTTCATAGTAGCAAGATCCAATTTCGGAGGTGGCATGTGAAGTGCAAGGTGATTTTTCAACCAACAACAGCAAGGGAGAACCACCTTCTGTGAACCTGAGTGCTTGGCATCCTCTCTGGCAGCAGGGGTGGACAGCACTGCTGGCAGGAGACAGCAAGAGGGGAACCAGGTAACACAGAGGCATCTGTTATCTAAAGCCGGTTGAGGGTTTTGTGCCTTTTTTTTTTTTTTTTTTTTTTTTGTCACTGTGTAAAGAAAACTGAGTAAGAAGGAAAGCACAATATTTCTGGTGTTTTCCCAGCCATTTAATTCAGGAAATTTAACTCTATGGCTGTCAATGGCTTTCCATGAAGGGATTCCATTGCATTTCATTGACCTGCCAATGGCACAAACCAACCATGTCCATGTTCCCATGAATCACCCCAGCTGACTGAGCAGCCCAGCCTGCCCTCCCAGCCATGATTTCCCATTCCCTGTGTTCTCCAGGTAACTGCAGGGCAGTACTCTTTTAGCTCAGCTCACAGCACAGTACAGCTGCCCATGCTGCCCCACATACCCCATGGCCCTGTTTCTTTGCAGATACAATAGCCCAGGGTGAGATCCCACCATGGATCTCTCTGGACACCTCAGCAGAGGTTATCAAACAGGGCTCTCACCTCTGTCACCCCAACCACTGCTTGTAGAAAGGAGCCTGAACACAAACCCACCAGGTTCATTTGTGCACCAACCCTAACACCCACACCAAATCCAGTAGAAATCTGGGGACTTCTGAGGTCCAGTCCCAATGCTGGTAATGGCTGAACATGCCCATCACGAGCCAGGATTTATGTCCAGTCACCTTGAACCACTTTCTAAGCAAGCCATCCTTACAACCCTTCCACTGCCTCCCTCTTGGAGCCTTTCCAGCCCTGCAAACACTTGGATCAGCACAGATTTAACCCCCTTGATTCCTGCCCACGTGGCAAGGCTGACTGGCACCTGAGCCAATTCATACATTCAGGCTTCACTCATTCATCAGCCCTGAGCTGACTCCAAGTCCCTGTCTCAGGGTGGTAGAAGTAACAAGAACAAGCTGATAAAGGTACTTACATTTTATGGGTCTTAGGAGAAAATGGCACAGCTGCCAGAAAGCCTCACATGGATCTCCTGGGTGACTGAGGTCACAGTGTGAGGAAAATGAATGCAAGAATGACATAAATAACCCCAGATCTTGGGCTGTAGAGGGCTGAGGTGCTCCCCTAATCCCAATGACTTTGTAACTCAAGATACTGCAGACCCTGTGTTGCACATTTCTCTATCTATGTCAGCTCAAATATCAATTTTAGACCTCACATACTTGAAGGCAGATGGACACCACACTCTCCCTTTCATCCAGATTTGCCTCCAGGGTTTTTGTCTGCCCTGAGCAGCCTTGACAAGTTATTGTCCATCCCATCCAACCCCGAGTCACTTACTGTCAGGAGTCAATAAACGTTTTGCAGTGCCTGTGTTCTACTGATTTAAAAGACCCAGCCATGCCTAGAGCAATGCTCTGTGATACACATACTAATCTGGCTGCACAGGGAGGCATCAAAGCCTTCATGTTGTCTGATGTTTCAAGCAAGTCAGGTATTGAGTAGCAAAATTCTAGAAATGCTTATTGGAAAAGGGAGGCTGATGAATGACATGGAGACCCCTTCATCCTTGTATTTGTTTTGAGTCTGTCACACGTGCCCTCGCTGCTTTGTGTGGGATAAAGATGGGATTTTTGACTCTGCTGCAGAACAGCCCCTCTGTGGCTGCCCCTCTACGCCAGCCTTGTGGGCTGGGATCAACAGCGTGGATCAGCAGATTAAACCACCCTGCCTCTACAGCTTCCCCATTTCCAACTCTCCTCTCTCCAGCAGGAATTTCCTACCCTCGCACTGGCAAGGAAAAGCTTTCCTATGAAGCATTCAGGCAGAGAGGTCGCTGCCTTTCCCTGCCTTCCCTGCTAAACAGACCTGATGCCACCACTGGGTCGCCCTTGCGGGGCACAGGACTCTCCTTCCAGGACACCCAGGGCTCCTCTCTGGTCATCATTTCTCTGCTAAATAGAGAAACTGGGCTGCAAGGGCTCCTCTGGGAAAGGAGTGAGCCCTAAAAGACCCCACAAACCAGGAGACCCTCCCCAGCCCTGCACACAACCCCCATCCAGCCTTGCCACAAGGCAGCACAGCAGAGAGGAGCTTTAGCCAGGGATTTGAAAGCAGGAGAAGAGGAGGAGGACTTGGGATTAGCAGGGAAAGGTTAAACCAGTCCCAGGGATTGCATGGGAACAGAACAGCTCAGGAATGAGTGGGAGGAAGCCAGAAAGGACCGAGTGTCCCTGCTACCTTCAGCACTTGGGGACATGAGGGATGAGCCCAGCACTGGGACAGCATGTCACTATCTGGCAATTCCAGGACTGCAGCCCCTGCCTGATGTGGTTATCAATGCAGGAGGGCTCTCCAGCCATTTAGGGCCCTACTTAGAGAGCAATAACATGTACAGACACAAATCGATGCTGCACAGTTTGAAGGAACTGAGTGAAGGCTATGGATTTTACTCACTGTTATTTGCAAAGTGAAACAAAGCAGACAAAAAAGCTCTCCAAGCAGCCCAAAAAGCTGCGTGCAGGAACGTGGGCAGCTCAGGAAGGCTGCCTGCAGCTTTGCAGGGAGAACACATATGGGCAGGGGGTGATGGCCTTTTATTCCACTGGATAAAGATCTTAGTGGAAATCTGAAAAGCCCGGTGTGAGACCTCATCCACAGCTAATCCACACAGACTATGCCATGCTCTAGGCACGCCAGGAAGGAACCAAGGCCAGGCACTGCACTGAGTCACGCCACAGACCTGCAATTTCAGCTGTACTAAGAGAAAGAAATTGGTAAGATACAGCTTTAGAAGCATCACCCTGGACCAGCTGCATCCTGCTCCTACCTACAGGCAGCTCAGGCCACCCAGAAATCCCATTCCCTACAGCCAGGACAACATTCCATTCCTCCCAGGCCACCACAGGCTTTTAACCCTTTCCCAGTAGGATCAATGCTTGCTAAGCACTAAAAGTCACCAATAGTTACAGGCAGATTCATATTAAAAAGCTCTTTCATACTCAAGGTCTTTCCCCTCAGCAAGAGCTGGCTGTCAGACAAAATGCTGGTGTGGTTATGCTGCTTGGTATTCAGGGGCTGCTCACCTGTAACTGTGTGGGCAAAGGTGATTTTAGAAGCCACCAACATACAAGACCAGGGAAGGACCTCCCTGCATTTTTCCAGGGGGAAAAAACCCCAACCTGTCAGTTTGCCCAATCCCTCAAACACTCACAGTCAGGGGTAAGTTTTGGTATACACTTAACAGGGTGTATAAATCTCCTTTACACTGGAGCCTTGATTGAGTTAATGCTGATTTTTAAGTGCACTGCGGAGTCTTAAACTCCAAGAAAGGATAAAAAGCACAGCAAATGACGTGTGGTGTGAGACAATTTCCTGGGATGCAAGGTCAAGGCCAAGACAAGCAGCTGGGTGCTATTCCTGGATCCCCACCAAGTGCCCTCGACCTTGGGTGGGAGTCTGGGCTCTTTGCTGCTCAATGTTATCCCCTGGTAAAATGGGCAAAATAATACTACAGTTACCCCAAAAAGATGCTGCAGTGGGTGATGCCATATTGCAAAAAGCCTCCAAAGCCTTGCCTGAGTGTAGAGACATGTTAGAGAATATCAGGAGTTGTTCCTCACACAGCCATACCCTGCATTCACACCTTCAAACAACAGTGGGCTATAAATTCTTAATTATTTTTTTCTAGAGCAAAGGGCTTTTGTTTTCCCAGGAGGCTCGACAAGAAAAAAAAAAGTCAACAAAATTTCTTTACATTTTTAATTCAAATGCTTCTACACAGCATTTCCACAAGACTGCTTAAAAAGTGCACTAGAAATTGTAATTAAAAGCTGATCTGCTTAATGAGATGACTCAGGCTTCTGCAGCTTCAACCCTGGCCTCAGCCAGCTCTGCCAGTGCAGCACCGACTGTTTCCAATCAGCATGCAGTGAGCTGCCAGCATTTGTGAGAGAACACAGCAAGGTTTCCTTAAATATGAAGGGTAAAAGATAAAATTCAGTTACTATCACCCAATTTTTGACCAGCATCAGAGGGGAAACAAACAGCCTGTGAGAGCAAAAGATCAGCCCTCTCTCTAATGCCCATAAAAACAACACGAAGCCCATGGACAGATGTGTTTTTCTGTACAAATAACATCATAAATGTAACCTGCCCCTTTGCCTTTGGAGCAGAAAACTGACTTGTCAGATCACCTGGTATTTCTCATGCCTCCCACAGCTGTAGCTCAGCAGGACACACACTGGCTGCAGAAATATCACCCTGGGATATAGTTTCTAACATTTCCACAGACATCACATTTCCCAGAGGGAGCTACAAGATGTGCTTGGCTCTTCTTGTGTTGTTGTTGTTGTTTCACTAATCACAGAATCGTTTAGGTTGGAAAAGACCTTTAAGATCAACGAGTCCAACTGTAAACCTTACACTGCCAAGTCCAGCACTAAACCACATCCCTGAGCACCACATCTACTCATCTTTTAAATCCCTCCAGGGCTGGTGACTCAACTGCTTCCTTAGGCAGCTTGTTCCAGTGCCTGACAACTCTTTCCGTGAAGAAATTTTTTCCTAACAGCCAATCTAAACTTCCCCTGGTGCAACTTGAAACAATTTCCTCTTGTCCCAGTGATGCAGGTGATGGGCTGGGATGAGGCAGAGATGTCCTAGTGCTCCTCACATTCTGCAAGAGGTGAGCCTGGGGGACTCCTGGGTGGGCGAAGGCAGCTGGGAGACTCCCAGAGGATAATGAAATGCCAGGGCTGCATTTGCTCAGACAGGAGCAGCACTGTCAGAAGCAGAGGATGTTTACAGCAAAGGCACCAAGAGGCCATGAACTTAAACCTCTGGATGTGTCTCTACTTTGAGTCATTCTTCTCCTGGGTGCATGTTTACCACCTGGTTCCTCTCCAGAGGTGGAAGATATTCCTTCCCTCGACTCACAAAAGCACACACTGATCCCTTTGAATAAAAAAGCTGCTCAGGAGAAAAGCTTATTTTGTATCACAAAGGGAAGTCCTGGCTGAACAGGAAGACACATTACTGGATATTTACACTTCTCCCTTTGACCCAAAGTTCTCAGGTCAGTAAGGATTAGATGGACACCACTGCAACAACACTTTGGGCCACTTTGTGTGGCTGATGTAGCAGTTTCCTCTCCTACAGATGTTTATAGTGCCAGCACCACTGTCCTTAAACAAAACACATTCAAAGTCCCTCCAGGAGAGATGTAAGTGCTCCTCAGCACTTGACTTGGGACCCACCATCAGTCTGGCTTTTAAACCTCCTCCCTCTCCTTCCCACTATTTGAGGATTTAGAAGTTGCATGAGCCAGTTCACATAAGAAGTGTGGAGAGAAATTTTTTTTACTGGGAAAAAGCACACCCAGACAGACATTCCCCCTAAACCAGACCCTCTTTTACAGTATCCTGCTCCTGCCTTTCATTTGAGCAGGTTTGCAGACCCCAGCATAACTTCTCCAGGGTGTTGCCTCCAACCAAGCACAGTCTAGAGAGCCTGCAAGGCCACTAAAATCCATCCTGGCTATTTAACTGCAAGTGAATAATTGTGATTAATGCTCACAGTGGTGATGTGATTGAGAAGTCACTGGCAGCAGCACCAGGACTGCACAGGAGGTGACTGCAGAAGCCACAACTCATCCCTGCTGCCTACAAGCCGTGAGCCTCCAGTGCTTCAAACAAAGGAGGAAGATGAGTAATTTCAGACAAAAGAATGAGCCATTATCAAAACTTCTGACACAAACATCTCAACTGGATTAGGTACCTGTGCTGCAAGTCTCTTTCTTTTTTCTATTCTTCTTTTTTAAGCTTTTAACATTTTGTTTCTTTTCTCCAGATTTCCAAATTCCTACCTATCTCTGAAAGAGCTGAGCTGAAGTATTCCCTGAAGGCTGCTGTTCCCAGTACTTTCAGATCAAGAAGAACCAGAGAATCCAATAAATCTTTATCCTTTTCACACACAAGCACCCCTACAAATTTCTGTCGCAGTATCTTTCCTTGTCTTCTCAGGCTTTCAAAGCATTTATGTGCTAGGCCAGCAAGAAATGGAACTCGGCAAATAAAACCTACCCTGAAGATAAATGTAAATATAGAGGGGATAAACTGTCTTGGTGTAGATGTAAAGCCATGCAAGGAGATCAGCCACCACTAGCTGACCTGAATGATGGCCAAGCCAAGCTGTCTCCTGACAGCAAGTTGGGTTTTGTGGTCATGGAGGACAGTTGTTAAGAGTGAGAGATTTCAGCAGCACTTGCAGCTTGGGAAAAGCTCCTTACACGTGCTCAGAACATGCCATCTGTAGCAGCCTATTAATGTGCATTGAAACCATGGTCCCTTCCCTTCTGAAAGGGCTTATGCTGATGATAAATAAAAGTTTTTCTCTGTCTTAAATGCTGATGGAGGAAGAGTCCTTTTAAAGTGCTCATAAAACCTGCCCAAACTACCAGTAATGCACAATGTTGAGGCTTAGCACAGATATGTCCCATTTCCGTGAAAATATAAGGCAGAAAGAAGAAGTGAAAAACACCCCATGTGACAACACAAAAGCAGATCTTGGTCTCCCTTGAAATTCCTGGACAGCTTGAAATCCCTTTGAGGAAACCTCAAATAATTTCCTCTTGCTGAAAGCTCAGTAAACACATCAAAAATATACCTGTCTGTCCAAAACATGCACCCTGTTTTCCTAAATGATTTTATGCAAATTAGATTACCCAGCCCTTGCTATTCTGCTCTGAGCCCAGAGCCACTTGAAATACAAACAATATTCCAACAATACAAACAATATTTTGCCGTATGTTCCAACATACAGCAAACCTGGTCCTGGATTGCCAACGTGGTAAATTGCTAAGGAACAACTGAGTGGATAAAGCAGATTTCCAGGAGATGGGTGGTACATGGCAGTCCCCTGGCCCATGTACCACCTGGAAATGCTCTGCTGTGCTGGGGCAAGTCCCAGGAGCAATGGGGGTGGGAGGATGCCAACACCTCTCACTCTGCAAACGCTGTGGTTCCAAGGAAGGAAAGCAGAAGTGAAACAAAGCCTAGTGAAGCAGCTGGCAGGAAGAGCAGTCATTTCTCTCCTTCTCCCCCAAAACCCATTATTTACAGTGAAGTATAAACCCAAATGTCCCTAAAAATACAAGTTCATACTTTCTGTCTGACAGCAGCTTATCTCAGCTTTCTAAGTCCTACGAGCCCCTACTGCCTCCTCACTGCCTTCCTCCTCTTACCCCTTTATTCTCAGTCTTTCCATTTTCCTCTGTTTTTCACACCCTGCTTTTCCCTGTTTCATTTTCACTACAGTCCTGGTAAGGATAGCAAGGCACCCAACTGACACCAGGTATCCTCCTGGCACCTGGCATCCATCTGAAAAGGAAGTTGGAGGACTTGGTAAAAAGCCACTGACCCCACAGTTTCATCTCAAAGCAGGGACAGGACTGATGGGAGGGTTTCTCCCCCCTCCCACCCACTCTTCTCTGACTGTGGCACCTGGACACAACAGAAATTCGAGCTAAAAGCACCTAAAAGCATGGAAAATGAAACAGGCTAATTCAGAAAAGCAAAAGTACATCTAATTTAGTTACTGGGAAATGAATAAATGGCAATTCCGAGGCTGCAAAATTGTTCCATCCTGTAAAAGAATATACATACTTTTAAGAAAGGGGAAAAAAAGGTGGGAAGGTGGGCTGAGAACATTCTTCATTTATGTAATTACTTTTCTAAGACCTGGCTGTGCTGCCACACCAGTATTTAGCATTTTCCCCCTCATCATATAGGCAAATGTGAAGATTCACATTTCTCAGGTAACTCACTTTTTTACTGCAGTCTTAAGGTTGTGTTTCTTTTTTTAAAAAAAAAGGTTAATTGAGCATTGCTGCCACGTAATTATTCACAAATGGGTATCTGCCATGCAAGGCCTCAATTTTCACATATTTTCTACACTACTAAACCTGACACCAACATTTCCAACTAAAGGCAGATTTCCAGCAAGGATTCCCATCCTTCCATGATTTTCATAACATAAGGAGGAAGACATCACACCACCTTTCAACCTACTGACTTGTTTTCTCAACCTTGTCACAGGACAGAGGTCCCACTGTCAAGTCTCAGGCACACTTGAATGGGAAGTTCTTGCAGTGCTCCTGAAATGCACCCCAGGATCCTGCAGGGCTCCTGTGTGGAAAGACAGCCTAGAGGGTCTGCTGCTCAGAGGGTGTCATGTCACCCCTCCTCAGGCAGGAATGAGGGCAGTGAACCTTCCTGGGGCTACTCCACTCTATTTATTCCTCCTGATGGCTGTGCTGTGGCACTCCTGGAGAAACACCTTTGCTTTCTGACAGGCTCAACCCACCTGTCGCCAAACCAGTAAGAATTAGCCCAGCACTCAGGCAACATGATTTTCTAGGCACAGCCTGGTTTTCTGGGTACAGACCACATCTGGGAATAACTGCTGCTTACACAAAAACCCCTCAGTGTTCACTTGCAAGCCCATTTTTCCCTCACACATGGTGCTACCACGGCACAAGTGCACAACACACTGTGCCATTCCACATCTGCCAGACCACACTTTAACATGCTGACCACACACATTCCTTACCTTCCAGAGCAAAACCCTCCCAGCTCAGCTTGGACTAAAAAGATACCATATCCCTGCTCCATTTTATCCCAGCTTCCTCAGGAACAAGTCAGGATTTGACTCACATGGGTGCATGCATGTGTGCACTTTGGGAGCTTTGACACTGTTAGCCAACTTCAAAGACATCAAAGATAATTATTTTCCACCAACTTCATGGCAACAGGCAGCTGGGTGGCAAAGGATGCTGGACACAGCCTTTCACAAGGTTTATCTCCAACAGCTTTTAATCCTGCCAGCCCCTTTCTCCAGTCAATTATAGCACTCTCGGTGTTGACAAAAAAGTAATGGGAGTGAGAGACTATAGGTATAAGCAGACATAATAGAATCCTAATTTAATTAGGGAAGTACTCAATCAACCACGAGACATAAATACAAAGGAAACCAGGTTTATTAGTTCTGGTGCTTGCAGAAATGCCCATTTCATTCCTGATTACTGGGGGAGGGATAAAACAGATCAGTAATCTTAACAGCACAGTCCTGGTTTGCTCTTTCAGAAAATGTTAATTACAAAACCAACCAAAACTCATGAGCTTCCAGAACCATGGCGCTCACAATGGGCAAGTAACTGAGCTCATTATGGAAGGAGACAGGTTCTGGCTTAAGTTTGGTTACAGAACACAAATTACAGCTGGACCAGCCATATGGGAAGAAGTTTTCAACCCCAGTTCTCAGGTCGGATTTCTATCAGTGCTTCCCAGCAATTCTGATATCTCACTTTTCCCAGTACAAGAGGAAAGTCAGGATCACTGGGTGTCACCATGCACTCCAAGAGGCTTTGAGAAGGAAAAGGTGAAGGCACCAACTCCCCAGGGCAGCACTGAGCCCACTCGAGCTAGAAAGCTCCACCCTTTGCTACCCCATCCTCATTTGGGGCTGGCAGCTTCAGAGCCAGTGGGTGTATGTAACATTTGTGCTTTAATGCCTCAGAGTTTGATAGTGCAAAGTGACTAATGAGGGGCTGGGGAGCTATTTGGAGATTAACTAACTGATTTCATGCTATGAAAGAGCAGGTTGTAATTTTAGGATTAGAAAGCTGTATTTTAGATGTCAATACCTTGCATGAGAAAGGGACCAGAAGCAGTGGCACGATGACGCTCTAATCCATCCACAAGGAACCAAGAGGGCAAGCAAGGAATGAGCCATCCATGCCAAGAAACACCAAAAAAATATAATAAATCCACTGCCAACACCACGTTCTGTGCTCTCCTGTAACAACAGGTGGGCTAACAAACACCTCTGTGCAGACATCCACTGCTTTCACTGGGACTATCCAGATACAGCCACAAGATTTCAGTGCCTACCCAGCAATGTGGCAGAGTTCATGCCACCATCAGATGGATCCAAGAGGATTCCTCCACCACACAACCATCCCCACCTCTCCCTACAGCCTCCAGTTACTGCTGGCAGCACTGACAGGTACCAAAAAAAAATAACAATTAAATGCCAGACAGAGAAAAATATATGAGAACATATATGGGAAGCCATGTGGTGAGACTGTCTGAACACTCCATTCAGGCACTAATTTAGTAAGACTGAGACCACACAACCACACTGCTCTTCTTCCATCCCTGCCTCAGTTTAAATGAGGTATTTAACCAGCACCAGAGGACTGTGATCTTTCTGACATGCCAAGAAGTCCCAGCTTCATTGTGTCCTTTGGGTTTATCCCTCCAGGATAAGGAGAGACCCTTTACTACAACATGGCCAAGTCCTCAGTGCCCTGCATGGGTGCATCTCCACCAGCTCAGCCTTTTGCAAGCCTCCAATAAAACCAGTGGATCCCCATGGCCCAAGCAAAGCTGTAGGGGAGCAGTGGCTCACTTTTAACAATTACCATACATATATGTAGATATATATATATTTAAATCCATGTACATAGATATCCACTCATATATATGTACCTACATAAAATATATGTCAAGTGCTGAATCAGCACATCATGGTTTCCTATTGTTGCTGTTGGCTCATCAGGATAACCCCCAGAGGAGTCAGGGATGAAGCTGGATAAAGCCATGACTACTGAAGAAGAAAAACAGTCCCTGTGCTGCCTGCTGTATCCAGGGCACTGTCTGAAGGTACATTAAACACAATATTTATATTACTAGGCACTTGTGGTTTTATGTTTTCAGATTTTTTAACTCCCAGTTACAAGGAATTTTGCAGGCTCATAAAAAGAAAAAAAAACTCACTGTAAGGTGAACATAATTTACCAATGCATTTTTCATTTGATTTGGTTTCTTTTTCCTCTTTTCTTCCTTTTATCATGTGGTTTTTCCCCTTTCTCCTCACCTCTTCCAGTTTACACTACTTAAAATTTACAAAGTTTGAAACAAATAAAGCCAGACTGAAAATACACAGTCAGTCTTCAATGTTGCAGAGGTTAAAAATAGGCTTTAAACCAGCTAATGTCAGCATCAGCATGAAAGAAAGGACACCCTGACAGCTCTAATTATTACATTCTCTTGTTTTGCACTTCTGAAGAGCAGCAATTAAATCTCTGCTTGGGCTTATAAGGAAAAAGTAAAGTGCTCTACACCTGCAAAACGGATTCTGTTCCATGGGAGGATTTCAGCTCCCCAAAGCACATTATCCAGGGCAGCCTGCAGAACAAAACCCATCCTCCCCTTTCCAGACACCGAGGATTTCGCTGCCGGTTCATGGGGAAGAACACTAACAACAGCAACCCCTCCTCTGCTGCCTTTGCTGGAGAGATTTATTTAAGAAAAAAGCTCACCATTTCTGGAGAAAAACCGCTGCAGACTCTGTATTTGCAATGCCTGAAACCGCCATATGGTGATAAGAGTAGTTTTATTCATAATCATTTTTATTGCAGTAGCCTCCGGGGACTTGAACTAGGTCACTTTCCCATCAAGGCTCACTACAAGCCGTTAAATAAGTGGTGCACACAAGGCCCTTTAAGCATCTTGTATAAACGAGTCATTCTGTTCATTAAAAAGGGAAAAGAGAAACAAGTGCTGCAGTTTATGAAAACCATTTTTTGCCGCTCATAAATATAAATTCGTCGATGCTCAATAAGGTCAGTGTTTGCAGCTGTTCCCTCAGCAGCATGGAGGGTCTTTTGCTTATTCTAATTACCTGTCTTAGGGATGCTTGCTGGTCCTAGGGATCTCTGCTCTTGTTAAATCTGGCTGGGATGAGCTGGGAGGTTGGAAATCTCTCTGACTCAGAGGCAGAGGAGACTCACTGATACCATGCCAGCAGCAGCAGCTTCATTTCTTTGGAAAAGTCAGATAAAAAGCATATCATCGTTTTCATGCTCAATTCCAGGCTGGCACCAAGTAAAGATAGTGCAAAAAACCTCCCAAAAACCCCGTAACAAAAGAGAAAAATCCCCACAAAACTCCCCAAGAAACTATGTGAAAACAAAGTCAAGCCTCTCCATGGAAAGCAAACTTTTAGTTTGCAGAAAAGTGTATTTTGTTTTTTTTTATTCCTAATGCAAACCAGTTGTGAGCAAGAGAGTCTGGGCATCCAGAGGGAGGACTTGGTATGCACCAAAGGAAGGGCAGGCACCAGCTGGGATGCCAGGAGAAGAAAGGCACAGTGTTTCCATAAAGCCAGTGGAAAAAAAAAAATGTAGCTGGGAACATTTTTCTGGCAGAAAACGTTCACTTATGGAAGCACAGCACTGATAGCCAAGGAGAAAGCTGAGCTTGCTGAGCCAGCTCTCCCATTCCCAGGGACACCTGCAAGTTGTCTTCTCGGGGAGCAGCTGGATGGGACATAAATAAGGCTGCCTGGGCTCTGTCCCCAAACCCAAGTGATCCCTAATGCCTTCCAATCGATCTCAGTGGGTTTCACATCAGCCACTGACCCAAGGATCTCCTTATGGAAGCAGACAAATCCCATATATTCTGCATGGAGATGGACCAGCCTTTCCCACCCTACCTGAATCACCGCCCCAGGAAACTGATTTAGATCCTGCCTAACACGGTCAACAGTCTGCTGAAAATATGTTCATCATCTTTTCCCAGGCTGAGGAAAGGACTGAGCATGCCCCGAGGCTCAGGCAGCTCCTCCAGGCTGGCTAAAAACTGCTGTTCTAATAAAAGATATTACCTCTCACTACAAACCTGGGGTTCTTCTGTCCCTGGTTCAGTGAAGCTACAGCCAACACTACTTCTAAATGCTCTGCTGACTAGGTACACACAAAAAAAATTAAATAAAAAGGCTACCTCTACTCCATAAAGTTGAAATTTACTTCTAATTTTACAGGTCTTGAAAACTTTTAATGCAGTTTATCAGTCTGGGAAAAAAATGAGTTATCCCTATTAAGCTCACTGTGCAAACAAAAACGCCGTCACCCTCCTTGACTCAGCCCTTGAATGCTGACCTTATAATGGAGCAAAACAATGTGATAACACCCTTGCAAGGTACTTCCTCACAGTAATAATGTCACCCAAGATAACTCCGGGGTGTGCTTCTGCTGTTTGCCTTTACCCTATAAGTCACGAGTTTATCTGCTGGCTGCAAGGGCCCAGAATAAAGGAGCATATTTGAAGGTGCACGTCATGCGGAGCCCCGCTCGCGGGAGGCCTCGCATTCCTCCCCTCACACAAACTGCTCTGCAGTTGCTGCTGGGCTGTGGCACATGCTGGGACAGGGGCAAACACACACAGCCAGCCTGTCCTCCACGAGCCTGCACTGCCCAGCACGACCTGGGACCACTTCAGAACATCTCAGGCCCTCGGAAAGCTGAAGAGGATCACTTACAAACTCACGAAGCAACTCAATTAACTCATGAAAATGGGGAAGTACAGAGGAAAAAAAGTTTAACCCCATGAATGTTAGAGCCAGCAGCTCTGCCTGTCCTTGCACCAGGACTCTGGCATTTTCCACTGCTTTTCTCATCCAGAGGGCTGTGTGCCTGACAGTGTGCCATGAGCACCAATAGCCCCAGTGCAAACAGGGATACCATGATTTCTCCCACAAAGTACCTTGGTCTTTTTTAGCAGTAGGATTAAAAGTCTAGTACTTAAATTTTTCTGGGTGCAAAACACCTGCTTTATTTTTAAAGCCTAATGTTTATCCTGACAGATTTCCTCCAACAGTCCTGTAATAGATTTCATACCTTATGGAGGTGTTACAGAAGTCTTACTGACTCTAAGCAATACCACTTATCAATTCCAGGTAGATTGCTCTTCTGTTGACACAGGGATGGAAGTTAAAAGTAAGTCCTGAAAGATGTTCTTTTTTTGGCAGGTCTTATGAGCCAGCTCAGCACATTCCCATCTCCTGCTTCGTCTAAAAATAATAAACCTTCCAAAGTGAGCAGTGGGGATGATGTGTGCTGTGCTCAGGCATGCAGCATGCCCAGCCAGCCCTGCTGCTCCCACCTCCAGCCCTGCCTGGGAAACACCAGAGCCCTGAACCAGGAATGGTGTCCAGCCAGTGCTGCCAGAAAAAGATTATGGTGCTCAGTGTGATGTTCCCTTGGCTTTCCAGTGATTAGCTATTGTCCACAGGCAAACAGAACACGCACCACATCCTGGTACTGACAATGCAGAAATCAGACATTAATCTGAGCCTGCTGGTGGGCATGTCACCTGGTCACCCACTTCTCATGTGGGGACAGGCAGAAAGCAGCAGAGCTGAACCAAGACTTGCCTAGCTCAGCCAGTTCCCTACACCTGCTGACTCCACAGACAAAAACAGCAGTCTGACTTTTCTGAATGTGCAAGGGTATGGGTTGGAAGTGACCTCCATCTGGTCCAAGCCCTGTCCAAGGCAGGGCCATCACAGATCATGACCACCCGGGTGCTGGAGCTGACCCACAGGAAGGAGCAGGGCTGCAGCACAGAAATGCTGGTGGATGCTCCATCAGCCACCATGGTGACCCTCCACCACCTCCTCCAGGTCGACAGCATGCCCCAGCAACTGGGGCTGTAAATTCAGACTTCCAACAAAGCCAAGAGCTATCAAATTTTAATGCTCTATTAATGGCACAGCTCTATCTGAATTCCAGGAGGCATTCTACAGCTAGTAAACCTAATCTTCTACCCACGACTTTTCAATTTGCTGCTGTGATATAGGTGCATTCTGCTCCTCTGAACAGCAAGAATGAGATTGCTCTCTCCTTCCATGTGATATAAGAGCACCTGTCCCACTTACAGTCCCTTCTGCCCATCTATTTCTTGCAAATACACCACTGAACACACTCTGGGATTCTCCTACAACAGGCTGTGAGAACACAGTGGTTCATGAGAGCAATTTTTTCATTACAGTCGTTTGCTCCTTGACTCCTAAGCGATTTAGTGCAGATGCACAGCCCTCACAAGAGAAAATGGTCTCAATCTTAGAGGAGATTCTTATCTGAACTTTAATCCCAGGATTGATGCCATTTATTCACAAGGAATCAAGAAGAAAATAGATATTAAGATATTAAGAAGAACAAGAACAGACTACAGAAAGAGCTTTGCTCCTTGCACAGGCAACAGGCACCAGCAACATGCAAGGTCCACCACCAGGCCCTTCTGTAATGGTCACTTGTCTATCAAAGAAGTCCCTCACTCATCTTTTCACATCACTGCTGCCTTTTTGTTCTCAGAGACCCCGTCTCTGGCTGTTCTCAAAGCAGGCAGGAAAAGCAGAGCTGACTGGGTAAAATGCTGTTTATTTAGGTGGCACAACTGAACCCTCACGCTACACTGAGCTCAGCTGACCTGACACATCAAAGCCTCTGACTGCTTTCCTAGCACTGACAGCACTTGCAGAAGCACCAGGATGTACAACACCACTAACAACCCCATAGTCACAGATGAGAAGGGAAAAGAAATCACAAAAAGTGATGCTAACAATGAGGAGGCTTCTGGGACAACAGAGAACTAAAATGCTGTGATGGCTGTCCCTGAGGTGACCATCAGCTCCCCACGGACCAAAAGGGACCACTTTGCCAGTAAAAGCAGAAGAGCAGGGTATGTAACAGCCAAGGCTTTTTGGGTGAAATGTTATCTGGCCATGGCAGCTCACTCACAGCTTGGGGTCAGAGTATGGTACCCACTGGGCTTTGCTGCCCACTGGGAAAAAGGGACCACAAGTCCTGCTGCTCCTACAGCAAGCCCATCCCACTGCACATACTCCTTCCAGAAAGTAACAGACCTTTGGACATTTGGGAGATGAAGGAGCAACAGAATTCAGTCATTCCTCCCAACAGAGGGAATATGTTTTAAGGAAACAGCCAAAAAAGCAAAGGAGGATGAGGGGAGGGATGCAAAGCAATTGTCTCATAGAGTTTAGTCTTTAATTAAAAGGTTTGAGCAGAACGTTCCAAACACCACATGGGTATAATTTAGAGAGCAGTTTGTAAGATGAGTTTTCATCTTCAGCGTGGGCTTTCATGTATTGACAACAAATAAAATTTTTACATTATTTCCATGAACAGCAGCCTTTGTAAAAATCCCAGCTTTTTCACAGTGGCACAGCTGAGGTTCATAACAAACCATCTGTACAAAAGCCATTCTGTGAAGATCACAGCTAAGTCCCAGGTATTTGGTCAAAAAACCCAGCATCTTTGAAAGCCACTCTGAAAAAGGACTCTCATTTTCTTATAGTAAGAAGCCTGTGATGCAGACAGGTATGGATGGAGCAGGGTCTAGCCTGGGGACACACACATGCCACAGACTGGAGGGCATGGGGAGATCTCTGACCCCACTTGTTCCCCTTCTTTCAAAACCAGCAGGAAGTTTTTCTATCCACACCAGTATATTTTAAAGGGTGCTTCTTGGATCACCTCCAGCTAAATTCGTCTCTCACCTGCTCATCCCCTCCCATGCTCTCCCTGTGGGGCCACAGCTTCACTGAGCAGTGTGGCCCCTAAAGGAGTAATAGATGTTGTAATAAATGTAACATCTGGACCAGATCACAGTGTTTTATCACAGCAACCCACCCCTTCCTTTATGGGATGGTTCACTTAAGAGCACAAGGCTGGTTCTATAACATGGTTCTGGTTCTGTGTATTCCCAAGCAACAAACTACCACACTTCCCAGATTTTAAAACCTGCTCCCATGGTGGGGCACATGCCATAAATTCATGGAAGCAAGAGCAGCCTCTGGTCCCTCACAGGAACAGTACCTTTGCCAGCCCCAACCCTTCCATGCACTGCCAGAAAGAGGTTCAGGACTGAATCTTTTCCATGAGGGATGTGATCTCCCCCAGTGCTGCAGGAATGCAGAGCCAGTGCCAGCACTCAGAGCAGTCACAGCCCCATGAAGGCTGTGAGGCTCCTCCTCAGCCACAGGCACATCTGCCTGCAGAGATCCATGCCTGTGGAGCCCTCCTGCAGCAGAGGACCTGGGTGCCCCATGATCCCTCTCTTAACCCACAGACTACACCAAGGAGCCCCTCAGAGCTCCACAAGGCTGACAAGCCCATCCAGCATTTCCTAGGGAGTCAGAAGGACTGGCTAGAAAATGTGGTTTTGGCATCAGTTACCCAAGAACAGTAACAAAGTGAGGAATGTCCCCCTTGGGCTGATGGTTACTGATGAGACAAGGGAGGCACAGAAAGGTCAACAGCCCTGATCATACCAAAACCACGTCACACAGCAGAAACATTCAGCTCTTCAATCCTAGTCCTGTGCTTTGTGCATCTGATCCTTTTCAGGCTGTAGCCCACTGGGTGTTATCTGACTAATCCTACAGCAAGGAAACCCAAAAAAGTTTCCCTTTCCACAAAGTTTCTCATCACCACAGCTCAATGACTTACACAGCAAAAAAAGTCACAAGGAGTCACTGTTGAAAGCCCTTTCAGGGAGATGCCAAATTAATTACCAAAGCACCACAGAGTTCAAATCATTCCAAATGTATCAACATGGCGAGAGATGAGTCATCTCAGGAAATGCCAGGAGCTCCTCGGTCACCAGCCACAAGGCAAGGCCAATTTCTGCTCCTGACAGGAAGGAAAATACTGTATAATCTGAAATGGATCACATCAGTCACCGGACAGGAGGTAGCAGAACATTAAGATGGCCTGCAAAACCAGTTTGTGTCACTGAAAAAGAAGTGGAGATGTTTTTCAATGTGCTGCTGTGCAGGAGAAGCATCCTACTTCCTTCCTCATCACTGCTTCAGAGAGTGCACAAAGAATGCTCTTCCAAGAGTAAACTATTTAGGCAGTCATCTCAGCGAGTTATTTCTGCTCATTTCCAAGGAACAATATGGCTCAGCCTAGGACTGAAAGCAGCAGCAATGAAATGGTGCCCAGTTGACTCCAAGTCCAGAAAACAAGCAGAGAAGAACATCATGAAACCAGCACTAATAGAGGAGGATGCAGCACACATTTAACACAGCTTAAACATGGATATACAACCACAGGGCCTGCAGCTCTCCACAAAAAACTGCTCCATCTTCACATCCTGTGAAGGAACAGACTTTCCTCCTAGAAGACAGCTGGGTTTTCTACTTTTCTGTGAATTGCTCTAATCTTGTTGTGACAGTGCAGAGCAACCAGAGGATGCTGCGAGTTAAACGCCGTCATTTGTCTGTAAGTTTTACGAGGGAACAGGGCTGCCAAATCAGACCACCACAATGTGAGGATGTGACAGCTGTAACTAGGGCAATTTCAGTCGGGGAAGGATATAAATAAATGAAGAAATGGGGAAAAAAAGAAATAACATTGAAACAGGAGGGAAGGGGAAAAAAGAAATGCAGCTACTAAAGACAAAAGTTGGCTATTTGCCTATTTAACGCTCTCTTCAAACAAATATTATGTTCCTTGTGTGCCCAGTGCACAATGGTTTAAGAACAGACTGGGAGAGGGAAGAGAGAAAATTGAGGGTCAAAGCACAGAGCCTGCTTGCCTAATTTCAGTCTTTTTAAAAGAACCCCAGCTAGGACTTGGCCAAAGCCCCTGGCAGCACTGATGGAGGCATGCACGTACCTCCCAATGTTTATGGAGGTGGTTTCAGTCTCAAGCTTGTGAGCCCTGCATGGAAAAAGTCTGTGCTGCAATGTGACAGCCAAAGCAGGCAACAACCTGACACCCTGACCCTGATTTGCACTGAATTCTAGGGGAATCAAAGAGGCTCTGTAATGAGACTCCTGGAAAATCAATCTACCTGAGCATTCTCCAACAGAGGCCAAGTGTCTGCTGCCACCCAACTCCTGAAGGATTATAAAACATTAGGCCATGAAAAAAGAAATAAGCTTAAAAAAACCTCAAAATTGTCAGTAAATTTAGATGTACAGCCATTTAATAAGATTGCAACTCCTTTTAAGAAATACTTTCTCAAGAAACAGCCTGAGAATTACAAATAGCTTAGAGTCCATCTAGCTCCAGCCCTTTATCCCCTTGTCTTCCTCAACACCAAAAGAATGTAATCCACCTTTAAAGCCAGAGAGCCCTCAGTGGCTGTGGATGGCCTGGAAGGAGAGCCAAAGCCTGGTGGCCAACAGGCCAGTGCTGAGGAGTGTATTTTTAAAACGTACACTTTGTTTTGGCAACATTTCCTTTTTCATGTTGACCTCATCACAATTATTCTTCCATTTCTGCCCAAGACCAGCTCATCACAACAATTTCTATCAGGGACTCCATGGTCCTGCTGGGTCCATGATATCTGGAGCTAAGATCTCCTGTAACCAGTCAAGACAAGGTGCAGCAGAACCTCCTTCCAGGGACAAGCCTGGGCAGCAGAGCTGCCTCCAGCTGCAGATCTGAGCCACAGACTCCACACTTGCCTTCCAGCAGTGTCCACATCAGCCTGATGATGATGCACATAGAAGACAATTCCTGTTTGACCCCCTCAGCTGCTGCCCATACTGATGACTTAAGTTTCAGCTTTCATGTTTTCAGATTCTGTGCTGCCTAGGGGTGCAGTTCTGAGCCTCATATTAAGTGCTGGTAAGCTCTCTTCACAGAGTAGGGAGACAGAACAAATCCTTTTCCTGCTGAAGACCAAAGACAACTTTCAGGCCCAACAGCACAAACAAGGGTGGGCTGAAGGGAGGAACAGGAGGGATGAGACCTCACAACCTGAAGCTGTAATTGGACAATTAAACCCCAATATGCAAATGGACCAAAACTTATAAAAATATAAGATCTCGTGACAGGTCAGCCATTTTGTGACCATTCTTTGTCCACCCTGAGCGTGGCTCTGTCCTGCCCAGGTTGCATCCTAAAGGCCTTTCAGTAAATACCTACTTTATTCACTATCTCTGTCCAGTCTCTGTTCCAGGTCAGCCCTCCCAAGGCAGTACCAACACCCACTGCAGGGCAGCCAGTGCCCATCAGACTGAGCAGGAACAGCAGCTGGATGTGACCTTGAGGTGTCCCCAAGCTTTGGAGCTGCACCCAGGGGCAGGATCCTGGTCACAGGCAGAGCTCAGCGCCCGAGCCACCCTCACTTCCCGTGACCCAGTTCCACGCTGGGAAACTGGATTATGGCTCTCATTGATCCATTCAGTTTTCTGCTTCAATTTTACTGGTGAAGCAGTGAAAGAGGTCATCTCTCTCTGCCATGTCTGCCAAGGCAGCTTCCTACCTACACCAACGAGCAGAGCTGATCTCCTTGGAGCTCCTTGTTAGCAACCAAGAGCCAGACAGCAAAAATATCTTGGAACTGTTAAAAACAGAAAGTGTGACAAACAAGATGTGTTCATGGATACACAGAGCACCTTCCCAATATGTACTTGAAAGGCTTAAAAAAGGCTGCCAGCACATACTACAGACAGTATTTTATATTATCTTTACAGTGTAGTCCACAGCATCCATCACCAAGATGCTGATGATGGACAGACTTTTATTGTCAGCAGGAGATACCCATCGCAGCTGAAGATTCTGTAATTACTGTTTCTTAACAGAAAATGGAAGATTTATTGTCCACATAATAGTCAATGAAGGCCTATTCTGGAGCAGAATAGTGGCTTACTTACAGACCGTCATCTATGTCTCACACTGTATTACACAAGATAAAATAGTTTAATTTTTTCGAGCTGGGATTTTAGGTAATGTGTGGATTGTCCAGCAGTAATTATAAGAACAGAGGTTACTTGTACTATCTGCTGTGCCCTCCCCAGTCAGCTGGTACAGGGTTAGCAGTGGGGACTCTCTCCCTAACTAGACAGTTTCTGGCTGTATTTCTTTAAGTTATGAAACCACAGGTAGAGAAGATTTATATTCTGTCATTGGATAAAGGTCTTCAGTTGAGATCAAAGCAGTTAGCTGTAATTGCAGAGAAAAGGTTGCAAAACAAATCCTAATTTATCAGTAGGGATTTTTCACCTCCTTAAAGTAAGTGCCACCTAGAGCAGGCAACAGAGACAAGAAGGCAGGAAAAAATCATCTATCATTAGAGAAGCTGCCCTCATTCCCTGTTTTGCCATTAGCCACAACAGAAATCCTAAACACAAGACAAAATCTCTGTGCTGGGCATTATGTGGTTCCTTAAAAAATGTCTTTTAAATGAACACTGCATGCACAGAGTCAGGGATCCCACCACTGCAGTGTTTCTGCCTTCTCTCCATCCTCTTTCTCCCAGCTTCTTGTTAAAGCTGAGACCAGATTGTTTAATCCCAGCAGAAATTTCAGCAGAAATCACAATTCCAGATAGAGGCAGAAAATGGCAGACACCACAAGACCAAATGACTCCAAACTGAAAACAGACAAAGGCTAATGGGAAATAAAGAGCATCATTCATGAGTGAGAGCAATTAATCACAAGCAGGGACTGATGGACGAGCAGTGGAACCACTGGCGCTTGAAGGATTTACACCAAAATGAAAAGTTTGATCTGAATAAGCTGCCCAAGATGCAGCTGGGCCACACTGCATGAATTAATAGGTGGAGCCCGTCATCTGCCAGATGGTAAGGTAGGTGCCAACCACCTCAAAATCCAGGATTTCTCACAGGGGGTAGAGGCTGGAAGCAGAGGACTGAGCTAACCTACACAATGCCATCCTGCTGCCCAGCCCAGCTCCAAGGAGAAGATGCCAGTGCAACCCCTCTGCCTGCAGACTGGCACCACCTCACCACTTCTCAGAAGCTTTGAGACTAATCTAGGTGTTACACAAACTTTTGGGACTAGGCTGAATTCCCACTTGTGAACGTACTATGGGAGTTTAGTCATCACTTAAACAGTTCTTGAGTGCAGGAGAATAAAAGAACAAATAAAAGGGAAAGTCCAGCCATCACAGAATCAACCACCAGAAACATGCAAGGCAAAAGGGAGGGAATAAGGAACAGTACTCTCCCCTTTTACCTCAGCGTAGCACTAAAAAGACAAGATACATTCCAAACTATAAGCCTCTATGAATGAAAAACTGGCAGAGTCAATAAAATGTGAAGGAAGCCTAATTCATTTTTACTATATGACCTACTTTCAGCCAGTTTTGATTCACATGAGCAGCTAGAGCTTCAAGGTGGTGATTCGGCAAGGTCTGTTCATTAAATTCATTCTATTCTTTATGGCTTTCAGCTTCAAGGGATAAGAAAACACATTTCTGTCAGAGGCATTCACCAAAAAGGTTCCCCCAGCACAAATGCAGCAGCAGCCAGGGAAAAAAGTGGATATGAATGTAAATGCTGGTTCAAAACTGAAAGATGATGGGAATGAAGAAAAACTTAATTGCTGGAGGTGATGCCTCCTGCACTGTGCTCCAACACTCACTGGGTCCCATCTGAAGCCCTGCAGGGTGAGCAGGGATGTTCTGGGGGGCACCAGGGGGATGGTCCCTGCTCCCCAAACATCCCCTTGCTGCAGCCATGACTCAGCTGCCTGCCTTGAAGTGTCCTGCCACCATGCATCCCTCTGTCCCTGTGAAGGAAGGGTGACTGTTTCCTGTGACAGGCCAGGATGTCACCCCAAGGTGCAGGGCTGGGAACCCTGTGCCACCACCCTGGCAGCAGCAAACCCCTTGGGGCTTCCCAAAAGCTCTCCCTCCCTGACAGTTTTTTTCCCCCTCTGTCTCCTCAGGGGGGAAAAGAAAAAAAGGCATTTGAAATAATCTGCTGGCTCCTAGTTCTTCATCACACCCAACCAGTCCTGAAGCAATAACTGGGACTGGATTTTAGATAAAATGCTGCAGAAAGTCATTTTCCGTTTTGATTGGAGCATCTTCTCCCCCCGATTCTAAAAGGGTTGTTGATATGCTTGGGCTGAGCACGTAAATAAACACATTAGGAGCAAATATGGATGAGATTGAGCGTTGATTGATTTACCCTTAAATAACCACAGAGGTGATCTCCTCTCCTCTGCAACACCAAGCAAGCTGGATGCCTCACCTCTACACAGCCCAGAATTTGCTAAGTTCTGAGGAACTCAACCTAACCAAGAGAAGTCATTTGCTTTGTAAGCAGATACCTCATTCTGTTCAAAACAATGTGTTTTGACATCTCCCTGGCTAACCCTCACAACAGGGTGGCTATTCCAGAATAGCATCTCTATTACCTGCACTGCCTGGGGCAGCCAGGGATCCCAGGGGGCAAGGAAGGATGGATGAACACACACATCCCTCCATTGCAGTTTTCACTGTCTGCTCAGTCCCAGCTTGAAGCACCTCCACCATTACAGAAAATTAGCAAGAAACAGTGCTCTGACAAAGGCTGAGAATGCTGTACCACGACAACACAGCTCTGCAGGCAAGGCTGGAGTGAGCCACCCCTTGCCAAAGTCACTGCAGCAGAGATCAGTTACAGACCCTTCAGAACAATCTGCCAAAATAACAGTAATTAGAAAATAAAGAGTTCATTTCTGTGCTCCTCTCGGGGTGCTGGCTGACAGCTTTGCTCCAGCTGGAAATGGAGGGCACTGTCACCTCCACAGCTCCTGCCACGAGCTGCTCCCAGAAAGGGCATTCCAGGCTCCTCCAGGAGCAGCCACACTTCACCTCAGGCCAGGGCAGGAAAAGGCATGTGGCTAAGAAAGGGGAGCCTTGGAAGACCTCTCATTTAATGTCTCCATGAGGAGTGAGCAGAGCTAGCTGGAACTGCAGCAGCTCATGCTGCAAAGATGTGTTAAAAACAAAGCAAAACCCCAGAATGGGAGCCAAAGCTTAAAAATACAGCACATTCCCCAGACAGGTATTGTGTTATATACACATTTTACAGTGAAGAGGAAAAAAAGAAAAAAGGGTTTTTTTTTTTTTCTAGAAGGAAACCATCATTTGAATATTTTGGCTCAGAAGAATTTCCTTCCGTCACCGCCAAAGCAAAGGATCTGTGAGAAAATGTCCTTCCTGCAAAAAGGGGCAAAACAATTTCTGGCTTGAGGCTAAAAAATGAAGCAATAAACCCTCTAAAGCTCAACTGAATAAAATGCCATGAGAGCTTTTAGGCAGAGCTGAGCTTGACCTTAAGCCTGGCCTGGCTAACTGTAGCCTTCTCAAGAGATTAAATACAAATAAAAATAAAAAATCATTTCCTGTGCCTTGCTGTTCTGATGGACACACCCTCCTGGCATCAGCCCTGGCTTGCCACCAGTCAGTACATTTGAGACCTACTTCTGTTCACCTTGAAGCAAAACATGCAGCTATACAAATGAGTTTTTCCATATTTTCAATGCAAATGGGGGACTATTCAAAAAGAAGTTGATCTCAGCCTCCTAGGAGACATGGAAAGGTCACAGAGCAGGCTGCAGAATATTTTCCCAGCCTTCCTCAGAAATATTTAAACTTACATGATTTCTCTATTTTAAGGCCTTCTCTGAGGCTTCTTCCCAAAAGTTCCAAAAAATAATCAATTAAAACGAAACCGCTCTACAGAAAGAGGCCACCTAAGGACAAGCCAGTGTGGGCAGGAAAATAGATTTGGGTACTTCTATGAACTCTGGCAGCAAAGACACGGGCAGATGGAAGCAGCAGTGAGGGAGCTCAGCTCAGCAGAGCATGTGCCCAGCGGGAGGGAGCCCAGGAGTGCCACCCTGTCCCTGGCTCCAGACACACAATTCCCGTTCCTCGATCTCTCCGGAGCAAAGGGCAGAGGCAGGGGCCGGCCTGGGTGCCCACAGTGGGAGACACCAGGCTGGGAAGGAGGGTGGAGGAGGATGAGGGGATGTGGAAGCAGGGCAGCCCTGTGGCTGGGGAGCTGCCAAGGCTGTGAGCAGAGATGCTGCAGGATTGTGCTCGCTTGGCTCGGCACAGGAGCGGAGCTGCCTGTGAGTCACAGCTCTGCACCACTCAGCCCAGCTCCCCTCCCCTCCCAACTGGCTGGAGTATTAGATGTATTATTATTCCTCTCTCCTTCCTTTGGGGTTTTTTTTTTTTTTTTTGGCCTCACTGGCTGTTTTACTGCTCGTCAAAATATCTCCTGCTCAAGGGAGGGAGCAGCTGAGGGTGAAAGCTGAGGCTGATGGAGAGTCTGCCAGCCCAGGCTCCAGCTCCAGCCAGCCCCCACGGCCACCATGGAGAAGCATCTGGGATGTGGACTTTTATTTTCCACTCATTCAATCAGAAGCTCCTTGTAGGAGGTTTGCTAGTTCATGTAACACTGCAAAAACAAAACAGGTTTTCAGTGTTTAATTCACAATAACCTCTAAAAGCCTCAATTTTCCATGAGCTCCCAGCTAATGGGATGTCTCCAACCTTTCCAGTGGGTCCTTTGTTTAGAGACTCAAGTAATCTCTGGCACATGCTTCCTGTCTCCTTTCACCTTCAAAAATAAGGTAAGATCTATAACAGTTAATATTAAACTGAGTTAACAGAGCCAGGAAGACTAAGTGGCAGTCCTGCTGCTATCCATGGGAATGTGCCTACCCAAAAGTTGATGGGAACAGACCCACAGAGCTGCTCTCCAGGTACCAGCTCAGTGCAGATCTTTGGGCTCTGAGTCAACTTCTCCATTTCCATAATCTCATGATTATTTAATGAAGATGGGGATGTGCTCCAGCTGGAACACAATGCACCAAGTGACAGCTAACATGGCCACTGGTGTTGGCTGGATGCACAAACATGCCAGGGTTTGAAAGTGCAATGGAGTGTAAATCATCCATGTTCAGGGCTTGCATGGGATCCACCAAATCCCAGGTTATAGGAAGAGCCCACAGGTGGTACCAAAGGTAAGAGTTCATCCTGAACACATCACAGAAAGAGGTATTTAAAGCTGTTTGAGAAGAGGAGATGCCACCAATCTTTGATCAGACAAAGGATGCAGCCTGGGCAGGCACACACAAATGCTTTAGGTCATACCCCCAGATGGAAGGCAGCACCTAAAGTCAGCTGGGTAATTCAGTTTTGTCTCCCCGTCTTCGCTGCTGGCAGAGGGACTGATGAGTTACCTTTAGGAAAAGTGGTTTGCCACATTTCTACAGCTTGAACAGGCCACAGACAGACACAAAGATGCCACCAGCAGAGCAGAGTCTGGCCAGGCTCTGCAGAAAGGGGTTTGCTGCTCTGACTGAGCAGCTACAGCTTCTTCCATGGTTAAGTTTTCATTGAGAAGCCAAAGCTACCCATACACAAGGTGAACTAAATCAGTTCAAACAGTGAACCCTGCAGCACTTTCTGCAGAGGAGTCACCTTCCTCTGCAGAAAAACACTGCTTTTCACAGATGCCTCCTGCTTATTGAGATCTAAGGTGTGTCTGCATCCTCCATAAGAGACCACGACCAGTGCCAGGCCCTGGGAATGCACAGATTGTGTGTGACGCCACCAAAAACTATCCTGGGTCCAGGTAATCTGTGTCCACAGCTGCCCTCTCACTCAGCTCCCTTTCATCCATTCTTCAAAGTCTCCCCTGATGCTTCTAAAAGTGATCTTGTTCCTACACCGAGCCAGTCAAATCTGCTGTCATCAATTCTGCACTCACACAGGTTTTCTCCTCTGCTGCTGAAGACAGAGCAGCTTCTCTGCAGGATCCCAAGGCCTGCAGGGACCACAGCCAAATCTGCAGCTACCAAAAAGAACTCCTTCCTTTGCACTCTTTGCAAAGGAGCCTTTGCACCAGCAAGGGCTCTTCAGAGGATGGAGCAACTGCAAAGCTCATTCCCCCAGCCAACATCCTCCTCTGCACTGAGTGCTGAACTGAAGATGTGCTGAGACTGGTCTAGTTTTTTCAGCAGCAGCTTTCCCCCCATACTGACCCCAAAGGCAGTTTTTCTTTGAGGACTCAAGGTCAGTCAGACCTTGGGAGAGGCAGAGGGTATCTGCTCTAGGATGGTTCGTGCACACATCTCAGGGGAATGGAGTAACCTGCATCCTTCAGTAACTGACTTGGGCTTACCCAAACACACCCCACAATCCTCACACCTCAACCTCTCTGCTAAATCCAAGGTTTCCTGCTTCAGCTTCACCTCTGCTTTTCCCCCTGGGTGAATCCCTTTTCTTTCACAGCATTCTCTGCACTTCCATTCCTTTTGCTAAACTCAGTAGTAGATCTTGTGGTAGCCTCTAATGGTGGGCATCAATAAAACAAACCAGCCTTGAGAGTCTTTTGTTTTCCAGTCAGACATATATCTGCTTTCTCCCCCTCAGTACTATTTTCCTCTAAGCACCAGCTCAGCTGAGGGACTCCTGCATCACTCCTGCCAGGCTGACATCATTTAGATGGATGTTGTGGGGCCAGTCACCCCCGAGAGCTGCCTCCCTCCTCCATCATTTGGAGGTGCTCATCTATTACAACTATTTCCCTTCACATTTTCCTTCACCACTCTAACAAATTATCACCATCCCTACCACATGCACTATATTTGCTACACATTTCCAGGTACCTCTGCTCCAAACAGTTTTATTAGAAGCCTTTGTACCCATTAAGGCCTGAAAGGATGAGTGCCAGTGGCCTTTTGTAGGTTAACCCACAAGAGATCAAGAGAGTGCAAGGCATTCTGTCCATTCAAATTACTCATTTTACAGTTTAATAGTATGAATATTAATATTGTCCATTGAAAAAGTGTGTTAATTAGGATGCTGGCAGTTTTTTGGATCACTGCCACACGAAATGAGCACTCAGGGGTACGTGACTATTCAAGCCCAGGTCTCCAATTGCCATTTACAACAGTGGCACACTCAGCTCAAGAGCAAATCACCAAAATAATTAACAAGGGAACAGCCTACAGAGGGTTAATATTACTTATTTTTCCACTCCTAATTTCAGTTATTCCCCTTCCCAGCAAAGCAGTATTTAACCAAACCACAAATAATTTGCATAGCACACACGTGCTGGCTGCTGGGAGATTTTGAAGCAAACAGAACAAATGCTTTATTAATAACTAAGTGCCAAGAAATGCAGAAAGAATTTTGTACCAGACTACGAAAACCAAAGTAGTTTATTCTTCTGAGGTTTGCCTTGGATTAAACACTATGCTGCTTCTTTGATAAGACTGGTTTGGACACATGAGAAAAGGTGAAGGCAAGATCCACATACGTACAAGACACAACCTTGGGAGGTTGTTGTAGTTCAGACACAACTTTTTTATGCAGGTAAAGCTTCCACAAGCTCAGGGAGAGGCCTGGTCACTGGTACATTAATAGCACAGAGATGATCTTTAACAGATATGATATTTCCCCTTTCCAGTTTCTGTTACTATTTTTATCCTACAGCATGGATGTGGCAATCTCCACTGTAGTCTGCTGATCTCAAGTCTAATCTTCATTTTCTGCCAGCAAAATGAAAGGTCAGCTACAGACCAGACACCAGGAAAGCCTCCCAGATGCCTGGGTATTTATGGACCTGATAATCTGGATGTCAGTGAGCATCTTGCCACAGAGAAAACAAGCAGAACCGCAGACCAGCAGGCCTGGGCACCACTGATCACCACCAGGAAACCAACAATGCTCCCCCAAATGCCTGAGATCTGCAAACACACTCTTTTTCCCACAATGGAATAAACCCCAAACATTTTTATGTTTTTTGCAAAAACACGATCTGCACCAATGGGTTCAATTTGAATTAAAAACCCATTGGTTTTGGTTGGCTGTGGTGGTTTTCCAAAGTGCAGGAGAAGCACATTTGATCCCTTGGATCTTTCTGCTTCAGGAAGGTATTTTCCTTTGGGATCACTTTAAATTGGAAACACAAATCCAAATTTCCCACCTGTGGAGCCACTGCCATACCACAGTTACTAAGTGTCAAAGTCCTTCTACTCCACAGAGTTTACAGCCAAAACCTATCTTCACACACCAGGGTTTTTCAGCATCGTGGGACGGACAAAACTTAGTGCCATCCTCTTCAACACCTAAAATAAGCTATTTTTTCCTCATACCCATCAGTCAAGACATCCAGTTTCTCCTGAAGGCCCTTCAGCAAAGCTTCCCAGACCCATTGATGAAAGCAGAGACTTGAAAACATCTGCCAAGACATGACTTCATTTTCAGAAGCTCTTGGTGCCCTGGCCTGCAGGGTAAGTCAACAAAAGAATGAGGTCTCCCAGCACAGCTGCAGGTCAGGACCCCTTTTGCCTCAGTGTAAACTGAGGCACCTAAAATTAAAGCAGACTCCTGCAAGTGAGGATGGCCAGGGCCTCTGGTTATTTGCATTCCCAGCTTGACATGTGGGGCTGCAGAGGAGATTTTGCATGTGCACATACACACCAAGGCTTGGGGTGAGAGAAAAGCTCAAACACAAAGAATTTCAGGCTCTTGAAGACCATTAGTTGGAAGCAGCTGCAGAAAGCTTTGATAATTCCCTGGGTTACTGAGCACTTTGCTGCTTAAATCTCTCCCTGGCCAGAGCTATTGCTTGTCACCCACCAAAAGCTAATCCTCTTTTTTCTGATTTCATCTCTATTTTCTCTTTCTCCCCTCTCCATACAAGTGCAAAGCACCTTTAATCTTAATTTCAGATGTACTTTTCATGATGCTGCAGATGTGCTATCTGCCACTGACAGTATTTGCCACCTGTTTCTCCTTAAAGGACACTGCTTGACCTTGTAACAGCTTCCATCCCTCCAGCTTTAGAGGCTGAGCCTTTCTATTTGAATGGATCACAAGTAATCACTTTTCTGTTTCCATTATTAGCAGGGAACCAACTAAACAGAGAGCTACTGCTTTGTTGGTTTTCTCCCCACTCCAAATGCAGCATTTTTCCTGGGCAGAGATATATTATGGCAATTCAGACACTGACAACTGTGTAAATCACACCCAGGCAAAAGTTATTGATGACCTCATTTCAGAAAAGCCTGAGATGATCAGGCTGCCCCATGGTATTTTGATCATCTGAGAACCCTGAAATTGAAAGTCGCAGGCTCCATTTTGCTTGGAAACCTAACAAAAGGCATTAACTGTGACAAAAGGTACTTAGAACATCTCTTAAATTATCTCATTTCACACCAGCAGCAACAAATACTCATTTCCCTTTATTAACACACTCTCCTTGCCCATAACCGCTCTCATTTTTCTAGTCTTGAATTAAAATGCTTTCAAGCTATTGATCCCTTCTGCTGGAATTCTCTTCTCCTGGTTTTATTAGTTCTTGTACACAGCCTAATTTGAGTGATATGAACAGTGCATCCAACACAACCACCTCTCCAGCAGACCTGTCTCCCAGGAGTTGATGTGATTAATCTCTCCCGTGCAAGACAAATCACGTTCCACAGCCCCAGCTCCTCCACACTGCTGCTGTGCTCAGAATGGCACTCTCACCTCTCTTATTAAATTATGTAATTACCTGATTTCTTCTCAAGTGCCTTCCCAAACAGGTTGTAGACAGTCACCAGTAAGGGAAGAAGAAAACCCAATACTGGGAGCCACTGCTGGAGCTTTCAAGAACATTTGCTCTTGCCTGTCACTGGATTTCTCCACATGCCAGCTCAGCTGTGGGCTCCCTGAGCCCAAGGGACATTCCCTAGCACTGGAATAGTGCTGAAGGCAGTGATTACAGAGGCAAAGGCACATCTGTGGCTGTGCCAGGAGCTGCATCCCCTCCTGAGAGATGGGGGATGCCCTCACAGCTTCTTGCACCCTCACTGGCAGGCACATCCCACTGCCAGGGGCTCAGCCAGCTCAGGGTGGGGCTCACACACTGCCCCCACTGTGATTAAATCCAACTGGTGATATACAGAGTCCTCACTAAACACAGCCCCAGGAACTGTATCACAGGTTTGGGGCACTTTCTAGAAGAAAAAGGGCAGACTTGAGGAAGAAGGGTCATCTTAGACACATGGTTAGCCCAAAATTTTGCTCTCTGTGAGTGCTTTGGCTAATTCCCTGCTAGGTGCCCTCTGCAACCCAGTATCTGCTGTGGAACAGCATGGGAAAAGTACCAAATTTCCTTGGCTATACCAAGTTTTAGCTACTATGGGCAGGTGCAAGTAAAAAAGACCTAAACCAAACCAAATCCCTGAGATTGCCACAAGGGAGAAAAAGGCTGGAAGATGGAGGTGGTGCTGTAGTGCTTAACCTGGGGGAGCAAATGTGTTGTGCTTTCTCTACACAAAGCTAAATGCCAATGATTCACAGAGCCCAAGTCAGCCCAGGCCAAAGACACATGAATGGCTTGAGAACCAGCCTTTCCCTGCCCCTCCTCAAGCAGAAAGCTGTAACCTGGCTCTCCTGGGACTGCACAAGCCGCCACATGTGCAAATCCATCTGCAGTCTGAGGAGTTACAAGGCAACCAGCATGAAGGAACAATGCACCCTCTTCCCCCATCCATGGTGGCTTTTAAAGGTCGAACAGTGACAGATCTTAAATCCAGCTGCTCCTGTGGGGGCTGAACTCCATGGACAGCATCAGTGCTGGGGGACAGCCATGCCCTGAACCACTGCCCAGCTGAGTGACCTCCCTGAGATGCCCACCATCCCTCCAGCCCTCAAACTGGTGTGGATGCTAAAGGCAGAGTACCTCCAAACCACACCATGACTATCCCAACAGATGCTGGCTTCTGTCAGTTAAAAAACCATTAAAAATACTGGAAGAGTTCTTTCAGCAGGTGTTCAAGGGCCCATCTCACTGCTGGGCTGCTGCAGGATTTTCAGCTGATACTGAGTGTTTTCTGTGTGACCAGGACTCACCCACTGGATGCTGTCCTTCAGTGCCAGCCAAGGATCAAGACTTTTCTGCATTTTGGGCAGTTTCATGACTACAGCAAACAATGTTTCTGCAGAGTCCAAAAATGTCATCTGACATTGCGTTTCAGAAGCCTGTTTCTCTAACACAAGATTTCCATTTTCTTTGGCAAACTACCCCTTGTGTTAGTCCTATTGGCATTCACATACACAATTCACAATTCATCTGGAACAGGCTATTTACAGAAATTCTGCTGAACTGGCTGTCTTTCTATTAGTTACGTAGAGAAGAAAAGGTTTGGCCTTGATCCTGGACCTGCTGAACTAAAGTGTGAAAGGGAAAATCTCTGAAGTCCAGGAATGCAAAGGCATTTCCACTGGTGCTGCCCACTTCAACTACAGCTGTAATTGCTCTAGAAAAACAAGAGACTAATGGCAAGTCCAGTGGAACTTGCAATTTTTCCTAAGCCCTGATCACCGCTTATATTGAATTTCTATCTCTGGAAAACAAAGATGCATTTCCAGCCTTTTGTGTTGTCCGTGAGAGCTTCAAATTCTGAAGAGGTTTTTTATGTCCCAGGTGGGGATGGGGGAGGTTGGCTGGAGATTTCTGAATGCCCAGGTTAGGTACTGAATGAGGCATCTTATCCTCAGATAATGGTTTTGCTCAGGGAGAAATTGCAACACCAGGGCAAGTATTGGCATAAAGACTTACAAACTGCAAGATGTGCTGGAGTGGAAACTTCCCATCTTTTCAAAAGGGGATGCAAAGCAAGAAGAAAAGAGTTAAGCTTGAAGGATGAAATGGCTCCCTGCCCACATCCCACTCTGCTGGCCCCAGAGACCAGGGCAGAAGAGATGCTGGTCTCTTCCAGCACATCTGCTTAGCTCTGTTTCCTCTGCCTTTGAGGCTGACACGTTCAACCTTTCCTCAGACAGAGCTTTTTAAAAGTTTGGGGCTTTTTAAATGCAAATCAGCATTGTCACACAAGACACTGACCTGAATGCAGAGACAAAGCCCCAACAGCCCAATGCCCTGGTCGTTACAACATCACCAGGAAAGTTAAGGATAGGGAGCAGAGGCCTCAGATGTAATTCCTTGCTTTCCCTTCCAACCCTCCTACTACTTACCATTACAACAGGGGTTCTGGAGGAGGAGCTCAACTGAGACATGAGGCTCAGAGATTCCCATACCATCCCAAACTTGAGGCCCCCATCAGGAATCCCTGCAGACCCCAGGATTGCTTGCCCAGATGGAGGAACCACCCTGAAGTTGACACACCAACCGATATGGCAAGGAAAACACAATACCACACAACACCTCACAACACCTCACAAATCACACCTTTTAACTAATAATTAGGCATCCATGAGTTAATATTTTTTAATGCAGCTTTTTTACTGTATAATCCTGACTTCATTTGCTCTAGATACCATGTAGGCAAACATAAAATACATTTCTTCACACCAACCCTGTTAATAACCATTTCTCAAGGGAGCAGAAGAACTGTAAGGAACTAACACCATGTGTTTATTTGTTTATTATAAACCAGACTTATTGAAATAACATCCCCACTCAACACTAAATGGGGGAAAAAATAATTACATCAAGCTAAGGCCACATCCACTGAAATGGGATGAGATGGGACCATCATTTGCTCCATGCAGCCCAGGTGAAGCATCTCCTCCAGTGACAGCAACACATCCAACAAATGGGTCTGGCCCAGCCAAAGTGCTTCTGCCTCTCCATCTTAGTGCCCATGGAGAGCTAACGAAGCCAGCACAACTCCCAGACCAGCCCTGTGGGCAACTTTGTCAAATTAACTACAGGTATCTGATACTCAATTCTGTCTTTTACAAAACTCTCTCCCTGCCACAGCTCCCATTTTTGAACAAAATGGGCTGGATTACCTTGCTGTCCCTTCGTGTTCCTTCATGCTCAGGTCATTTCAAGTATCACTCATCATCAGGTTCACCTTTCCAGTGGGTTAAAAAAGAAGAGGCATGGAAAAGGCTATTCTTTATGGAACTGCCACAGGTCACAAACATCCCTGTAAATATCAGAAACTGGTAATATAATAACTGTAAATATCAGGAACAGAGCAGCATCCCCTCCACTCCAGGGTGCTCCTCCTGCTGATGTCAGTGACTCTTGGTGAAATCCCCCAACCACCCAAGGAAGCAGCCCAACAACCCAGAAGGATCTTACAGCCCCACACTAAACCAGAGATTCACACCAAGAGAAAGCCCACCAGCCCCAACCCAGCACTTGAATTTCTCATCCTCTTGCACACCTGTGGGCCACTTCTGAGTCTCCTGGATGCCTCCCATCACAACCTCTCTGCTGGGAAAACCAAGGCAACACATGAAAAAGGAGCATTTACCAACACTTCTTTAAGAGCACCAGTGGAGAGCAAAAAAACCCTGGGAAGTGTGAGAATAGCAGGAATCACTGGGACATCAGTGCACAGGTCTGCAGCCCAGCCCAAGGCAGATGACTGTGTAAGCACAGGGGTTGGGATGCTCCACACCCAAGGGCAAGCTCTGGGCACAAGGTGAGGTGACTGAGGCACATGACAGGACTCTCTGGGCTGGGTCACCACATGCCAACAAAGGCTCAGGTTCCCCCACAACCCTCTCTCCAGCTAATTGCAGCACTGTCTGCAGCCCAGACTGACCTCCTTCCCAGCCACCTACACATGAGCTGAGATGGGCTGGAGACAAGGGCATGTGAGGATGGAGCTGGGCTTCCAGCCACACACTGCCTTGTGCACATTTCAACTCAAGAATTTAAGACACCTAAAGACACACAAAAAATCTGAAGACTTAAACAAAGCAAAAAAAAAAAAAAAATTACACCAATCTGCCATTCTTATGCAAGGAGAGGAAAAAATCCCACAGCATTTGGAAGCAGGCTGTGTTTGCTTGGCACTTTCCATCTTTAGGTAATTAGTGTAAAGGGCTTCCCAGGTAAACCTAAGAATAAACGGCAGATTTCAAGAGAGACACCATTCTCTCTGCAGTGAGCCTTCAAAGCACAACCAGGAGAAGCTGCAGAGTTCCAGCAGGCTCCCCACAGGCACTGCTTGCCTCCAAGTCCTCAGGGTCAGCCACAAGTGAAGCTGCATCAAGATTTGGAGTGACATAAAAAAAATGACAAGCAAGAAACATCCCCGGAGACAAACACCACAGCATTTGCAAATGCTTCAAATTCACAGCCTGGACCAACGTTTACAGCTTGCTGCTCCTCCCATCCCCTTCTGCAAGCTTTCTAAAAAGTGCCTTCCTAGCTGAGAGTGGCACCTTCAGAGCTGGGAGGAACAAAACACCTCCCAGCTCCAAAACCTACTTTTCAGTGCTTCTCTTGGTTGTTTTCCTCAGCTGACCCAGTAGCAGCTGCTGTACTTGCTCCTCTGGGAATCAGCCTTGCTCCCAGCACTCTGCTTCCAAAATGCTGGTGCAGGGGCACCCAGCCTCCCCATTGCCTCACAGATGGATTTTCAATGCTGGTACCACCCAGCAGCTCCCAGCTCTGCCCCCCAGACCACCCCAGTGTTGCTCTGTTTCTGATTATATCCAGAAAGGGGTAAGGACAGAGATGGGAATGGAAAGATGGGAAAGGAGAAGAAGGGAGGCACTTAGCAAAGGTCACAGCAGTGAGAACCTGGCCCCCAGCTCCCTGTGCACTGCACCAGGCTCCAATACACTAAAAGAGCCTATTACTTCTTAAATATAAAATCCAAGTTTACAACTGCAAAAAATTGAAGGTACCACCAGTCTCTGCTGAGAGAAAGAAGCTCCTCACCTGTGCCCTGCAGCCCAGGGTTACCATTAGAGAGATATAAGCTAAAAGCAAATGTTTTTTGTAACCCACTCAAGCCTTACAGCACCCACACATCACCCATCAGCCACAGCCACACCCTTGTAAAATACTGCTGGTAAGATACTACAGTGAGCAGAGCAATGGGAGCTTCAGCAGACAAGAAAAGCACCCCTCCCAAAACAGAGAGTGATGCTTTCACAGGCAATAACCCCAGTTCTGAAAGCTGGCTCTTTTCTAAACACCTCCCCCACACGGCACCCCCACGTCTCACTTTCAGTGTCCCCACAAACCATCTGACAAAAGACAAGTCTGAGTTCCCAGTCCAGCCATTCCTCTGGGACAGGAGAATGTGGCACTGGACATGGTGCTTGCTCCTATTATCTGCAAAGCAGCTGCTTGCACAGAGAACCTTCTAATGCCCACAAACCAAGGAAGGGGCTCTGCCTCTGTCCCTGTCCCTGCCTGGCATCCACACAAAAGGCACTGCAAGACCCACCACCACATTCCCCATGCTTTGCAGCACCACTGACTTTACTTGGCATCTTCAAAAGCAGCTCTTTTAACCCTAAGACATTGCAGATATTTTTTTTTTTGTCCTCCAAAACTGTGCAGTATTTACAGAATCAGAGCATCCAGCAATGCAAGGGAGACTGGACAAATGTCCCTCCACAGATACATCAGTCTGCTCCTGACCTTCACCCTGCCCTTTCCCTTCACAGACTCGGCAGGGAGGGAGAGGGAACAAAGATTTAAAGGGAGGCAATACAGAAGCATTTTTAATCACCTTTTATAACCTGCATTCTCTAGGACTGAAAAAGCACCTTTCCCTTACATTATTCAGAAAGCAGCAAAGCTAATGTGACATATTGGTGCGTAGGTGTGTGGGGGCTGGTTTCTTGGGGGGGGGGGAGGGCTGAGGGCTCGCTCTGTGTTTCAGAGAAATGAAGCAGCACAAGATGTACCAGTTGCTCTGGTAACAAAGCTTTTGCCTTTTTTTTCTTTAATTTTTTTTTTTTTTTTTTTAAGAATGAAGCATCATTTTAAGCATTTTTCAGTTAAGACTTCCTTGCCTGCATGGCAAAAACAAATCTGCATTTCAGAAACACACACACACTCCATTTGAGTCAGCACAGAAAGGACCTTCTCCTCCAGAGCTACTATAACATCGTGGGGAAGCAGATAAACTGAGGTTGCCCGTTTTCCTTCTGATAAGCCTACAGGAGTTATCATACACCAGTACTTCAGCCCAGCCCCTTCCTGCAACCCAGAAAGAGCCGATGAAAGCCCAGAACCACCAGCTAGGTGGTGTCTGTGGAATCAGTGGAGACCCCAGCCCTGGTGAGCATCCCCACACGGCAGCACCACCATCCTCTCTGCCAGCACACGGAGCCATCCCAGCAGAAACAGTGGCTTAATATTTAATACTGTGCTTGTAATACAGAAGGATTATAAAGCAGCTTCCAAGTCTTGTAAATCCATTCAAACTCACACAGACCATCCCTGACCTTGAAGGTGGTGAGTGGCCAGTGCTCACCCACAAGGGTCTATGTCTGGATGTGAGCAGTTCAGCCAACGCCAAAACCACCCCAGTGGAAGGAAGAGCCTGGGACAGGGCAGCATGGGCAGACACAAAGTGCTTCCCTGCCTCAGTCCCCTGGAGCAGGCTGTCAGAGCAGCACCAAACCGTGGGGAAAGCCAGGGAGCTTCCCAAACCAGAGGGACCAACCCCTCATGTGAAGTGACCATCAGAGCATGAGGAGGGATGGCTACACACATTCACACACGTGCGGTTATGCTCAGCCTGCCCTGCAGCAAAAGCAACCTCTGAAGAGCCTGAAAACATAAAAACAAGACCCAAAGCTGAGGCTGTAACACAAGAACCACCAATGCAGCTCAAGTCACACCCAACCACACCAACATCAAAGTTCATTTTCTAAACGTGAAGGTGGGAAAAGAAAAATGTTCACAGTGCACCTTCAAATGCAACAGCTGTCTGGGGTTAGAGCTGCTTGTTTAGACTGCAAAATGATGGGGCTCTGAATTCCCTCAGCAGCCTGTGAATGGGGGCACCAGGTGTCCTTGGTGTGCTCAGGACTAACACCCAGCACCATAGGCCAGGAGTTGGGACAAGGGTGGCTGGCAGCATGACCTGCTCTGCAGGCACTGCTGTGCACACACTCAATCTGGCCTCTCAAGCAAGGCACAGCAGTCAGTCTGCAGCTATAAAAGCTGTGTGTGTAAACTACAGCTAATTCTTTACAGCAACAATCCCCAGGAAATATTAATTGTGTGCAGCATGGTAGCTTCTTCCACACAGATAAAGCAACAGTGATTAATTATCGAGCTATTGACCATCAGCCTTTCAGAAAGGGAAACAATAAACCAGCTGATGATTAAAGACAATTACTGTCATTCTCGACTCAGGCTAATTATCTGAACTCCTAATAACGACCCAGGTACCTGCAGAGTTTCTGTTCTCACCAGGGCTGAGGCAAGGGCCCAGCACTTGATCAGCAGCAGCCAGACTGAAACAGATGTCAGGCAAGTTAAAAAAATAGAGTGTTAGAAGTTAAACACTCTATTTCCTAATATCCACCCTCAAAATTAAGTAAAAGGAAAAAGGAGTGTTCTAAAAGTCTTTCTTTAGGATATCCACCTGCTACCCCATCAGCCTGCACTGGTGGAATGCCTGGGGATGCCAGGAGGAAGGATGCCACTGTGCATGGAGTGCACAAACAGCACCCACAGGACACACATTACCCCTCCTCCTCTGGCACCTGCAAACTCCAAGACAGCATTATCAAACACAGGCTTGTGCCTGGGACATTACCCCCAAAGGTTTGTCTCAGGAATCAAACTGTCCCAGCAGTCCTCCTGGAATCATACTGTCCCAGCTCTCCCAGCAACAGGTGACCTTGGATTTCAAATATTTTATTCACTTTCTGATACCCACACACCTCAACATCTCCATCTACTAGGTCAAACCTGGGCATTTGCCTCTAGGTGGATGGGCCCTGACTTCTGGCAAATACCAGCTGGGCAATAAGTAAGTCCTGACTAAAGACCCTGGGATGCATTTCTTCAACCTTTTCCATATGTACTGTACCACAGACAGACATAGTGCAACAAAAAGGAACTTCAAAAACCACATTCTCTTCAAAGAGCTGCCTCACTTGGGCTGGCAGAGGGCATGGACAGCCCTCTGTGGGCAGCCAGGAAGCTGCAGAGGTGCTCCACCTGCCCTGGGGTGGTTCCCAGGGGTGATTCCCCTGCCCTGCCCCATCACGTGCTGAGGGTAAAGGAGCTCCTTGGAGGGCCACAGCTGACACGGGCGGCACGTGGATCCCACACGCTCTGAATTAGAGCACAGACTACTGCTGCGTAATGGCTTGGTGATTATATGGCATTTACCAGATAATTAAGCAATCAATAGTTATTGTGCAGTTACAGAGGTGCCCACATACTCTATCTTGTACCCTCTAAAACAAAACCTTGCTGAAGCTGTAAATGGAGAGGCACATCCCCAGGGTACAAGGCAAAGCAGCTCTTGGCATTAATGACCACTGTCCTCCTGGCACAGTTGGGAAGAAGCACGTGAATATGTAATCTCAACATCATTTACTTCCATGTTGTAAAATACACAAGATGAGAGGTACGAAGGTCACCATCTGATCTATTTCCTCATTTTTTTTCTCACTACTGCAAAGGCTTGCATCAAAATCCTTCTTGGCTGACACCACCCATGATGGCTAAGCCCATAAAAACACTGGGGGATTGCTCTGGTTTCCCACTCACTCTGCACAGTAAGTAGCCCACTGCATGTGTCTCCAAGCTTTGCACCCATCTATTGGAAGGTATTTCTGAGTAGCCCAGTGTCCTTCACCTCTGAACTCACGTATTTATTGGTGCTGGACACCCCACTGGTTGTGGCCTTGATCTATCCAGGCAGTCTAAGCACACACAATATTTTAAGGAGTATTTGTCTGCTCTCATGCAGAGTAGAAATAAACAGCAATAATAATGTTCCAGGACATAAAAGCAGTATTTCCTCAGAGCAGTTTAGGTAATGCTCTGAAGGATCTTAGTGAGTTTTGTGTTCAGAGTTGCTTTCAGCCATCAGCTAAAAACCAGTGAGGCAAAGGTTTAATTCCCAAGTCCAACTCATTATATTCCTGATAGTCATTTCCTTAAACACCTATAACAAAAATAAAATCCAAGGACACAAAAATTCACTACTGCTACAATGCCTGGCACAGAAGCTAGCGAGGTCTCAGTCTTTCATCAAAACCAGTTTACAATCTGTAACATCAGGTGCAAGATTATTAGAAAATAAAGAAAAGCTTCCAATTCAATTAGAGAGATAAATCATCACCAGTGCAGTGCCTCATTAAAACAAAAATCCAGCTATTCACAAGAGATTGTTAAGCAGCGAACAAGGAATGTTATTTCTCTCTGCATTTTTCCAAAGCCAAGAGCTTGTGGTTGGGGTTAGAGATGTGAGAGCAGAGCAGGTTGCTGCCAAGGTGTCACTAGGGTGGGGCCAGAGCTGGGAAGAACCAAAGGGATATTTTAACTTGCTGTCCTGAGCAAAGAAAGACCTTTATTTGAAAACGCAGAGGTCACATTGAACCAGTTGCCTTTGCCTCAAGCACAAGGCTCAGAGAACAAGGCTTTGATTCACAGAAACACTGTGAACCACCTGAAAGGGATCTTCAAACCATGACCCAGAAAGCAGGATTGAAGCAGCAGCAGCAGCTGCATCCCAATGCACACGCTCTGGCAGTGGGTGCCCTCCTCCTGGGAGCTCTCAAGGTGCACCAGGCATGGCCAACACAACTCTTCTACTAGCAAGGAGAAGGCATGTGCTGTGCCTCCCAACTTCTCCAACAGCAGCAGATGCTGAGGCTAGCTCCATGAATCCCTGCCCTCTGAGGGCTCCTGTTACTGTGGTACTCCCAGACACTTTGCAGGCTCCTCAGCCTGCTGGGCTGTGATTGTTCAGCTGCCAGAAGTACATATCCATGCCCTTTATCCCAAGGGATCAATGGGAAGTTTGCACCTTCCACGTTTTCCCCTCAGCTCCTGGGCAGGCCAGCTGGTTATCACCAGGACACTGCAGTCTCCAGCACAATGCATGCAGCAGTGATAGACATTGCTGCTAAATCAGATTTTCTAAGGGAAACATCAAGGCTGCAGCACACACAGAGAGAACATTATCCCCTGCCTGGAATAAACATCTCAATTCTGCCTCTTTCCAACAGCAAAGTTGCTTTTCTTGCTTCAGAGAGGGGATCAGCCATGAGAAGGGGGCAGGTGATGCTCACCAGGTGACTGCTCCTGGCTGAGAGCACAGGGGTTGGACCTGCAGAGCTCAGGCTGGCAGCCAGCACCAAAACCCAAAAACACAACCAGAGGCACACACAGCCTCTAGGAGGGCAGCAATTGTGCACCTCAGGTAAGGCAGCACAGAGGGCTAGGTCACCACCCCTGCAGGGATTTAACAGATGTGCAGATGTGGCACTTAGGGACATGGTTTAGTGGTGGGCTTGGCAATGCTGGGTTATTGTCTGGACTCAAAGACCTTTTCCAAACTAAATGATTCTGTGAACAGTCCAGCCCTGCCTGAGAGGGGTTTGGAAATGGCAGTGGAACAACCATCTAATTACAGAAGACGCTGCTCCTAGGTATGGATCACTTCTAAGGGCTGATTTAGAATGGAGCCAGAAGGTCTGTGTGTCTTGAAAGTTGATCCATTTGTTTTGCTGCAAGAGATAAATACAGTGGTGGTATCTGGAGGAAAAGAATCGCAGAGATCTTATTTCCACGCTGGGTTTTAGGGTGGGACACCATAAATAGTTATGTATGTTTTATATCAAAGTCTCCTTTTGTTTATAGAGCATGTGCTACTCCAGGACTTCAGTTTAAGAGAGCTGTGAAGTCAGGCTTAGCCTGAGCTCATACCTCAATACTTACTAATTTGGTTTGGACAGCAACATTTTCCCCTCCACCCCCGTCACCATCCCGTCTGGCACCAGCACCACGTGAATCACACCGAGGACAATCCAGTTACTCCAGCAAGTTAAAAACACTCAGGAGGAGGATTTTCCCCTTGTACAGCACGGGAAAAAGGAACACAGAAACGTTCAGCCTACACTTGGGACATTTCTGGGTGGTTTTTTTTCCCCTTTGAGGTAACACACAGAAAGAATCAAACCCAGCAAGAGGAAACCCGATCAGCTGAGCCACACAACCAGCAGCACCAGCTTATTTCCCTTTTCTGCTCTCCACAAAAACACAACACTTTGAAAAGGCTGTTACAGGCACATAGTTTCCACGGATTGTTAGAAATATGAACCAGTTAAAATTAGGTCACCTTCCACCGTTATTTTAGCAGCTGGGAAGAAAAACAGTTCAAAAGGGAGCTCCCATGGCAGGGAGCACATGGTGGGAAAACAATGAATACCAGAGGTGAAGGCTCTCTGGAATATAACCTTGATAAGAACAGCTTTGGGGTGGGGCAGTTTTCCCTTTATTTTCGTTACTTTAAAAAAAAATCTGTTCCAGTTCAAAAATTCACACATTCAAAACTCCAGAAGTTCCAGTTCATCTTCGGTTCACTTCAATCCCTTGATCCTTCTACTGACAGGATTAGTCTACAGCAGCAGGAGGATGGGGGAATTTAAACACCATTCTCCTCAGCAGGGGCAGCTCACTGTCTTTTTAGAGCGTGACAAACAAAAGCTGTGTCTCCAAAACCACAGAGTAGGAGCACATGAGTATATTCATTTCTACAGTCAAAATGAAACACGGGCATGATGGGTAAACAGGATCTCTGTGTGCCCACACACACATGAGTACACGTGTACACAGCACTTGTGCCCACACATACAGGAGTTTCTTGGAGAATGAGGCCCAGGGGAGGTACTGACTCCCAGCAGAATGAAAGAAGTTGACAAATTCCTCATGCAACCATGACAAGAAACATCTCCCCACCACTTATAAACACAGATAACTCCAGACTCTGAAATAATTCAATCCCACCCCAAATGCACAAGAATAGCCCATAAAAAGACCCCATCGAGATGACAAAATCTGGAAATCCCCCAAGCTAAGATGTGTTTGGGACAGGTGATATAATATAGCAGAGGTGAGCATTTTAAATATTCTTGTAAAGAAGTTCACACTTTTAAAATCCTGCTCTCCACAGTCCCTTCACTATTCTCATTTGGATTGCTGCTTCTAGATGTTTAGAAAAATTTAAAGCAATCCTACTGACTGTAACAGGCACCTTAATAAAAACAATTTAATAGTGTTTTTAATCCTGTAGCAGGTTCCTGCCAGTGGAAAGGATGGCAGCCAGGCTGTGTGCAAGCAGAGCACTAGACTGTAGCAAACTCATTTGGCAGCCTATTGCAGCCGTAAACTCAGCTCTTAGAAGAGATCAAGATTTAGCTATTAAAGCACAGACTGCTCACTCCCTCCTCATCATCTAATCAATAAAAAGCAACTGTGGGGAAAAGGGGAAAAAAAAAGCAATTCATTTTCTTGTGACAGTTTCAGAACAAATGCGAATTGCTTATTGTAAGAGCTCTGTGTGCTACACGGTACTTGCACACGAGATCAAAAGGTCAGAGTTCAGCAAGGCTTCTTGTCAGGTTTGAAATGGCCAAAGCCTAGTCAAGGTGATGTGCTGGGATGCTCCACGTTCAACACACAGCCAAGGCAAACAGGATCACTTCAGCTGGAACTCTTACCTTATAGACCTGCCCATAGGTACCATTGCCAACGAGCTCTACCAATTCAAAGATTCCTGCAGGATCCTAGGAGAAAAGAAAAAGAATATTAAATAAGCAATATTTATAGACTTGTGAAAAAAATAAATGTTTGATGAAGATCAACATTTCTCTGACAAGGGCGTTGAGTGGTTGAAGGTTTTCAGACAGACCAAGGATGGGAATTACAGGGGCAATGAGCAGAAGCATGGCACTGTCCAGGTGCCCTGTGGGCAGCCCCAGCACTCTGGGCAGCACAGACCCACCCAGTGCTGCCCACCTCCAGCACCTGGGCTGGGGGATGCCAGGCAGGTGCCTGTGAGTGAGCATCCATCCATCTGACTGTCATCTGCTTGCTGTATGAACACTCAGTGCATGCTTTAAATGCAACAGCAAACATTTGCTATTAAAAGTTAGATTTTTTTAATGCATCAGCTTTGGAATGAAACAAGTTAACTGGCAGGATGCCACTCTGGGGCTCAAAGCAGAGGTTTCCAGGTCTGTTCCTGAGGTCAGCAGCATTATTGTTACTCAGCCTAAAGGACATTTTTGGTTTGGTGCGTCCTGGCTGTTGACACCCCAGTTTGTCAGTTGTGATTAGCAGATCCAAGGCAACACTATATGAGGACACAATACCTTGTAAAGGTGACAACAAAGCACAAAAGCCTGTCCTCAGATCCCCCTTCACTTGGCATGTGCCCAGCCAGGGGAAGTGCAGTCACAGACACACATGCACCCACCAGCACAGTCCAAAGAGGATACGAGCAGCGAGGTATGAGGGAGGGTGGGGAAGGAAAGAAGGAAAGAAGGAAAGAAGGAAAGAAGGAAAGAAGGAAAGAAGGAAAGAAGGAAAGAAAGAAAGAAAGAAAGAAAGAAAGAAAGAAAGAAAGAAAGAAAGAAAGAAAGAAAGAAAAAGAAAGAAAGAAAGAAAGAAAGAAAGAAAGAAAGAAAGAATAACCAGCGCTGCTATTTTCTCCTCTTGGTGGGTTTTCCCCTTCCAGAAGCTTTATTTATACTCTCCTGCTCCTCCTCCTCCTTTTCCTGTACTCATCACTCCAGTTTTGGAGAGCACAATCCCCCCAGAAGCTGGTGGATGGGAGGGATCTTGACATCCCTGGGGTCTGTGTGTCCCTGAGCCCACCCAGCCAAGGGGTGACCCTGCCTCCCACACCACCACCCATCCTCATCCTCCCTGATGGGTTTGGAGTCACTGGAGCTGCAGGATGACTTGGCATCCCAGTGAGCCCAGGGAAACCAGCTGCAATCCGAGGGGATGCAGACAGGTCAGTTACCAGCTCCAACAGGCCAAGGAGGATCAGCCAGCAGCACTTCCAAGGAGAGAGGAGATGGACACCCACCACCCCGTTACAGACACAGAGGTTTCATTCATTACAAAGCTGCATGAACTCAAGATGCTTCTGGGTCCGGAAGTCAAACACTGGATCTTTGTGAGAAGCTGAGAAGCAAGGTTCATCCAGTAACAGTGCCACAAAAGTAAATTAATCTGAGTCCTGACGTGGCTGGGGCAGCTGGAACACGTGCTGCCATGGAGCAGCCGGGGTTTGGCACAGCTCCGGGACAGGGTGACAGCAAGCCCTGTGACCATTCACAAATGCCACATCCCCCTTCTGCCTGTTCCTCCATCAGACACCACCAGCTTCCTCAGGCTGCCCAGGGGTACTCCAGGGTGGGAAGCCCACTCAGCCTTCAGTGGGACAATCTGCAGCAAAGGGCAGGGAAGCTGTGCTGCTGGAGGCTCAGAGACCACCGAGGACACATCTGCCCTGGTGCAAACACTCCTTCACCCAGACACTTGGGCTGGACACAGGTGAAGCTGCAGCACAACAGGTCTCCAGCATGCAGCATCTCAAGCTGGGTGTGGATAGCCTGTGGGTTTTGCTGCCTTGGTACCAGGCAGGGAAATGGCAGGAATGGATGGGAAAGGGAACTGACACCGGGTTTCCACATTGGGTGAGGAGGCGGGGGAGGGGGAAACATGGCAGCAGCTGCTGTTTATTTTTTGAGTTTCTTTCCTAAGGGTTGTTCTCTGCAGTGCTGAAACAACTCTGAAAGAGGCTTTTCCAGTGCTGCAAGTATATCTATTTTTGAATATTCACTAGGAGATTAAGGCAGAGGAAAGCTGTGCCTAGGGCATATACTTAGGAGGTTTGGAGAAACATCCAGGGATGCAGCTGGCCATTTATGATAAAAAGAACTCCTTTCTGCAGTACGTTTTCCAACCTCTTCCTACAAATCCTCAAACTAAAGAGCACCCCATCCCACCAATCCAGGCTCACTGCTCTAACGTGTGCAAACATCACATTTGTGGCTCCAACAAGTTTGCCTGAGTCCATTCATCACTTGTTTGTGATGCCAGCCCCACACCTGCCTCTGCTGTCACTGTGCCCAGGGCAGCTCTGTGCCAGGAGGGCTTTCCCCCAGGGGCAGCTCTGTGCCAGGAGGGCTTTCCCCCAGGGCAGCTCTGTGCCAGGAGGGTTGTCCCCCATGGCTCCCATCCACCACACCTGCTGCTCCAGCTCCCACCAGCCAGGCAGTTTCTCTGTTGCAATGTCCCCTCTCCATCCTGTGTTCTCCCTGCATTTCTCCAGAAGCATTGCCAAGGTAACTGGGCATCTCTCAGCACAGCCAGGGGTGACACTGCTCCCCTGAATGCTGCCACAGGCAGCTCCACCTCAGCAGAGCCAAGATTCTGGGAGCACCAGCACTGTCAGGGAGCACAGGGGCTGGATCTCTCCTCCCAGACATGCTGCCCTCCTCCCATGCAGCAGGCAGTCAAAGGGAAAAGTTTCTCCCCAAGAATCACTATTACAACCCAGAATAATATGCTCTTAATGGCCTTTCCAGAAAACACACAGCAAAAGATGGTGAGGGCAAGGTAAAAAAAACTCTGCCTCCCACTGGTCTCCCCTGGACTGATTCATACACAGGAAAGAGATTTGCATCTTAATGGATGCTGGGGAATAGGCTGTCCCTGGTACCAGGGGCACATCCTGCACATCCCACAAAGACCCTGCTGAGGTGTTTCAGGAGGGTACCAGAGAGCAGCAACAGCAGCTCGGGCAGGCTGGAGTGGGCAGCAAGGGAGAAAAATAGAGAGGCACACAGCATGGGTGATGTTAGCCAGGGGAAAATGAAATCCACCCTGCAGAGCCCCAACCAGGACCAATCCAGGCCAAGCAGGGAATAATCTCAGACCAAATATAGCCTGTGCTGCAGCTCAGGGCTCACAGCAGTGCTGGGCTGCTCTTGGCTGGGGGTGGCTGTAAAGCTCATCCCACAGGGCTGCCTCCAGCCTGGCACCTTCCTCCTTCTGCTGGTGCCCTCTCCTCCATCCAGGGGGAACACACATGTGATAAGGCTGCTGCAGCCTGCTCTTCCCACAGCCCAGAGTGCCTTCACAAGAACTACTGTACCTCTTGTAACTGAAAACATCTCCATTGAATAACAAGCCCACAAATAAAAGGAAAAAATGAGGTGAGCTGTTAGTTTAGGCAAAGAAGGTGCATTGTTTAAAACGGGGGGGAGGGGGGGAGACAGTGTTTAAGACAAACCCACAAATAATTTTCAGCTCTACGTTAGCTTTCTAACTAGAAAAGGATTTGTACAGCTGTAGTAGCACCAGGACTTTGCCAAGATCCCTTAAACTAAGGCAGCGTCCCTCTCTCCTCCCTGCTACTGCTACTCAGAACTTGTGCCAGAAGACACAGGAGCAAACTCAGGCTCCCAATAAAGCAGCAAAACACTCAATAGGACTTTTCAGCTGCCCATAGGATGGGAAATGTTTCACAGTGTGGCACCTGCAGCAAGGGTTGTGCAGACCCAGTGTTCCTCCAGGCAGAGCTGGGTTGGGACCTGAGCTCTCTTGTGCCAGGATTTGACCATGCTGCCACAAGTAAAGCCAGGACAGGCTCAAATTCAAGTGGGAAATTGTTATGTTTTTACTAATCTCTCAAGAAAACCAGTGGTACTGACATTTCAGTGGCTAAAACCAGTCTGAGACACAGAAAAACACAGAGACATCATCCTTTTTAGCAATATCATGGGTAAGGAAAAAAAAGCCCACTTTATTTTAATAAACAGTGTATTTGAAACTGGTGCATTACCAGAAAAGGGACTTCTGTGTGTGGATGATAAAGCAGGATATATTCAAATTTCAGTAACAAAACAGGCCTCCCTTTTGAAGACTTATCAGTGTGGAGCACACAGTGGGGCTTGTGGGTTTCTGGTCAAAACTGTTCCCTCCCTTCTGTCTAACCCAGACCTCACAAAACTAAAGCTGAAAGATATCCTTGCCCACACCATGATATCTCAACAAGTCCAAGGCACAAAAGAGCCAACACTTTCCTTGAGGAGACTATTCAGAGAGCAATATCCACACCCAGGGCTAAGTCACCTAAGGGCCAAGGGATGCAGGTGTGTATCACTGCTGGCTCTGGTGAACACTGAGTGAGCAGAACACAAGTTAGCCATCTTTAAATACCATCATGCAGGTGTCCATAAACACCAGAAATATTTACACACAGCCTGTACACTAAATCTGCTCATTTTCCTTGAAGGAGACTCATTTCCCTCCCTTCTAGCCCACACAAAAGGGATGTAACAGGAAGGGTTACACGAGGAGACAGTGGAAAGATGCTCAGGAGAGGGGAACCCAGGGGCACACCAATTAAACCACGATTGCTGTGGATGCACAGGAGGGGAAATCAGAGGTTGCAGCCTCTGTAATCATTGTGCACTTAGTCCCCCAATTCTGGCAGCTAATGACAACTTTCAGCCAAAAATCATGGAGCTACCCAGTCATTAAGCAAATGCTACAACCCTAGAGAAGGAAAAAGCACTGTGTAACCAGAGGCAGTGCAGTTACGGGTCAGTAACAGAGGAGTGTCCCCAGGCACAAAGCAGCTAAAGCAGCTCTGTGGCATCAGAAGAGTTTTTTTAATCTCCACCAAGATATAAAGCCTGAGCAACTAATGCTCCCAAGCATCAGGATATTATGAGCTTCTGCCTTACATCTCCATAATAAAACAGCCTCAACAGGAGATCCCACAAAAACCAAAGCAGGCTTACAAAGTCATTTACTCCTCACCCTCAACACAAGACCCAGGGAGCTCTGTCTGTGTGCAGGTGCCTCTGCCTGGACAAGTCCTGGCAGTCACAAGCAGAAATTTCGGCACTGGGAAGCACCAGAGGGTCATCCTTCCAAAAAAGCTGGCTCTTGTAAACTAATGGCAATGCCAAAGCACCCAGACAGCCCAGGAGAGCCACAATCCCACCTGGCATCACACAGCTTGGCATGGCAACACTGTCAACCCAAGTGGTTGTCTTGAGGTGTCAACTGCCTGGAGAAAGTTGAGTCTTCCAACCCTACCAAGCTCCAGCCAGAAGTGAACGATCATTGATTCAGAATGTGAGAAAGGTTTTGCAAGGAATGCAGGAGAGACAGAAAAGCCTTTCAGCAGTGGAGTTCAATTGGCAAAACTGTCATCAGGGTAACATTTCTGATTATGCCAAGCATCACTGCAAGGAAGGAGTACAAGGACGAAGCCTTTAGTTTTCACATTATACACCTGCCCAGATTTCATTTCCCCAAGGCCAAATGCCCAGGCTGGGCCATACTCTGTGAAGCCACTTCTCACATTGGCAGGAAGCTCTAGCAGCTCTGTAAACAGCCATAAATCTCCAGGCATCAGGACCTGAGTAACCTCAACCTATACAACATTCCCTGCTATTCCTTCTGAAGGTGCATCAGTTCACTCATTTTTGCAACACTTTCTGCACTGGCTTCTACAGCAGGAATTGAAGCACTTGTGCAGCTTGACAAAACAAGGTCTGGATCACCTTGGGGAAGTTACCCCCGAATGACACATGGTTTAGAGAAAAATAGAGGGGTTTGAAGAGCACTTGAAGACACAGCTGCTTTTTAGTAATCAGCTGGCTGTCTCCATCTCCAAGGCACTTCTAGTTAACAGCCCTGTGAGTAATATGAAGACAGACTGCACAAGCCAGGAGAGGATTGTTAATATAGCTGCAGACAGCAGCAAACAAAGCAGGAAGGCAGAGGCCAAGGCAACAAAATACTGACTGAGTCACTGGGAACTTTCTAAAAAATAGGTTGGGGACATGACTTTTTCAAGTTTCAATCACACAGACATAGCCCTAAGCTGCCCATTAATTAAAGCAGTGCAGAAAACCTCAGAAGGCTGCACAGGTATTTTTGAGATAAAAGCCAAGCAATGAAGCAGAACCACGCTGGACTACTGGATGTTACTCAGCCCTCACAGGGATTGTTTTAACTCACGCCTTCTCCTGCCAGCTTTGGTCCCTTCCCCTCCTTCGCCCACCCATCCAGAGACTCACAAAACAAGCTATCATCAATGCCATCTACCACTGCACCTCCTGCCTACTCAAGCAATACAAGCTGCTCTACTTGGAAGAGTAATAATGAACTCCCCAAGGGCTTTGTTTTCATTTTGAAGAAGCAGTTTGTCCTCCCTCACCCCCAACATCCAGCTCAGTAACTTAAAAGAAGATGTTAGTCAAGAAACAGCATTTACTACAGAGCGTAAGAAAAACTGCTCTCAAGGCTAAGTTATTAACAGAAGAAAAATTTCTCACCTGGACAGCTGAGAAGCCTGTTTACCAACCACTCCTCTGCAGCATCTCACCAGGAGATGCTCCTCCAGGCCCTACTGAGAGCACATCTGTGCTCTGTCCATTCCCCCTTCCTAAACCATAAATCCATTCTCCCAGTGGATTTCCAACACTCTCCTCCCCAACTTCTCACTGCAATAAAGCTCCAGCCACCATGTGAGCATCTCTTTCCTTTCCTGAATGTTAAGACCTGCCAATAGTTGGCAGCAGCAAAATTAAATAAGAACTAATCACCACACTGGGCTTTTCAGTCAATAAAACTGTATTACTTCTTCAACTATTACCTGTTCAATTTAGGATGTAAGTGTGGATTTGTAGCCCCCAGCCAGCAAAGGAATAGCCAACACCAGTGCTAAGGCAAGAAAAATACAAAATCCCTTATGCACACGCACAGCTCATTCCTACTTGGTTCTGCAGAGGCCAAGCCACTGAAGTTACAATAAACTGAGTATTCCAGATTTCCTGCTCACAGACTCATACTTGCACACACAAAATTAGAGTTCTTCTGGCCTAGTTTCTCCTTTCTAGAACGTCAGAAGAAAAAGCAGCCATTCTGTACCCTCTCCACAAATACGAAATGTGGGAGATCCAAGTCTATAAGGAACACACATACCAACCTGGATAAAAATGTTTTTTTCTATGGAAAATGATGCAATTGTAGCACTGCAAAGGGTGGGTCCCACAGCCCAAGGTGCAGTAGTGACATTAGGAGAGGACAATGATGACATATCTAAAATTAACCTTCCTCCAATGTTGCATGTCAGAGCAGTTCCAGACCAAGGAAAAGCCACCCACAAGCTACACATTTATCTTAATCAAAACAAGAAGGGTCCAAGCCTTCTTCCCACTCCTTCAAAAGCATGGCTAGCAACATGGTGAGTCCATCTCTCCTGATGTCCCTCAAGCAAAAGGCAGCCAGTTTGGACTTGAGGCTAATGAAAATGAACATGTGGCCTCCGTGAGACTTAGCACAGTAAGAAAAGGCTGATATATTCAATAACCCTCAAGACAACACAAATGTACTTATTCTCCATTTGAAGTTAGTTTCCCTCCAAAGCAGCCACTCCTCTCACCCTTTTAAAGCTCTACAGTACATTCCACAGACCACCAGGACAGACTCCATGAATTGTTTGCAGCTGTATGACAAACCTACCTTCCAGTCCACAGAAGACTGTTCATCTAGAAGAGCCAGAAGCCAATCAGACCAGAAGTACCAGCAAAAGCACAACTGCTAAGAGAACCCCAAGGTTTTCAATGCCTTGCTGAATGAATGCAGCCTCAGTGCCACCAACCCCTCCAACATATGCCTAATTCAAGCACACAACTTCAACAGGGCAATATATAAAAGGCTTGGCTGAGCTCAGTGTCTCTAAAAAGCTGCAGTGCCAATTATAAATCACATCTATAGCCCCCAGAAGATCTAAAGTCACTGCCAGTATTGTACCACACTTCTTGGGATGCATACATCAATTAGAGCACAGCAGCTGGACACTCTCCTCACTGGAAGTCATTTGTGTAGTTTCAGACCAATAAGATATTATTCCTAAATGTTTAGATCTCATCCCTCTGAGAAGCAGAGTTTCAACTTTGGCCAGCAAATGTTTGCATCAAGCTGAAATCATTATCTACCACTAAACACTGTCAAAGGTTTATGGGGCCTCAGAGGAGTTGGTTTAATTACTTCCCAAGGCAGCTGTTTTGGGAACTACTGCCTCTTAACATCCCAATCCTGGAGATGCACTGTGTAAAAGAATGGCTGCTGCCAAGCTCATGCCAAGAGAAAGGAGCACCCTCTCACACAGAGGCAAACATTCAGTCTCCCACAGCAGGTCACACTTGTGGCTGTGTCTGTGTGTGTCTGCAGGGGTGAGAGAAGCCACCCTGCACCTTCCTGAGACACTGCTGGACACTCCAGCTTCTGCAGCCCTCACAGGAGGCTGCTGGGGTCACCATCTGGGATCACCTTTGTCAAGAAATGACAGCCTTGCCCCCTCCTTGCAGTGAGAGTTGTGGCCAGAGGGCTTAAAACAGGAGAACATCTCAGTCCCAGGTGCATTTTGGAGCAAGTAAAGAAAAGCAATCTTAAAACTTTTGCTTTTACAAACTGGGATGGTTTTGTACCTCTCATGTCTATTTTTCAGTTATGGTTGTGGGCTGAGCTGACCAGAAAACCTGTCAGGGATAAAAGGGTTGTAGCATCAACAACCCACAAACTACAGCCTTCAACAGCAGAGATCTGTGCAACAACTAACACACAGCCTGGCATGTAGGCATGCATTCCAGAAATCCCTGAATCCCAGATTAAAGCAGCTGCCATTACTTTTCAATATTTTCTTGTCCCTGTACACGTCTGGAGAAACACCACCTCCCTGCTGGATTCAGTTGAGAGTTTCTCACATCAGCCCAGTTTTCACAGATCATCTGGAGATGGAGTTATCTGCTGGTTTTGTGCTTTTCAAAGAGTTTATCCACAGCTTGTCACTTGTCATCACTTGGCTCTACAAGGGCTGGTTAGCAAGAAAGGCAGATAACTCTCCAGTGGCAGCAACTTCAAGAAAGAACAATATGGGTAAGAAATCACTTTAAATTACTGAGCAGAACTCTGCAGGACACTGCAGAAAAAAACCAAACCCCACAACTATACCGACAAGCTGACAACCTTGTACTATAAAGTCACTTTTACATTGAATTGTCTTTGACAAATCAGCAAAATTATTTAAAAGAATATCAAATATATGTTAATTTGCATGTTTCAATTTAGAAACACATCTCACCCGAGAGTTTTGGGGAACAGGAAAGGAAGTTGTGGGGAAGGGGAAAGGAAGGCTTCTCTCTGTTTCTCCTACATTTTACAGGCTGTATCCAATAAGAGACAGGAAGTCTAAAACATTGGTTTTGACAGACACTCAAATTGGGTGGAAAACAAGGTCCCACAGCAAAAAGCAAGCTCCTGCCTGATCCATGCCACAAAAACAGCCTAAAATCAGGTCTGATTTACAGTTGCTGAAGTGATTTGCAAGAATTTTTCTGCCTGGGTGTGAAGCATTTCCCATAGCAAGTCTTTTGTGTTTCTTGGTGGCTTCCTACATTGTGAAACAGTCTCAGAAATTGAGGGAAATGCCTTTTATTTTAAACCCCAATGCCCTGAATTACTAAACTTGGCAGGGGCACACAGATCATTTAGTTTTAGTTCATTTGATACCTGCATCACAACAGCACTTTGGATGAGACAAAGTTGGAGGGATGTTTCTCCCACACACCCCAGGAAGATGTGCAGGTTTTGCTTTGCAAGTCATCTTGATGTCCCATAAATCCAACCACCTCATTTTGCTTTACAGTACCAGTTGTGCTGTCAAATTAGAGCCCTGTGACACCTCCCTGCCTTGGGAGCTCTCTGCTAGCTCTGCTCCCTGGAACCAGCTGTGACATTACCTGGCTTCTTGCAGAGCTCCACGATTTTTTATTAGTTCACACAAGCAGGCTGAAAACGTTAATATAAACACACACAGAGCAGCTAAACAAGCCCTGTAAGACCACAGGGACCAGCCTGCTGAAGACCAGTACAAGACAGCAAAACAAAGCAGGTGGGGAAGCCCATAATAATTGGAATTTCAACTGAAAAATCAGACCAAACCCTCCTGGAGGCACAAGGTGCCAGCATCCACCAGCCACTCAGAGTCAGGAATGGGGTCAGCTCTTCAGGCCCACCTCCTCCAACCCAAGAGAGACACTGCACATCCCCACCAGGATTTGGCCCACAGCCATAAATGTGAGATTAATCATGAGTGTTTAAGGGGATGAGAAACATTAGTAATTGCTTCTAAATTAATTGCCATTATTGTTATTTGATTTGCTAAACTCTCTGGGGCTAGATTTTATTTTAGAAAACTATGAGCATATCATATTAATCAACTTAAAATAAATGGTCTTGATTTATTTATTTCTGCTGTATCTACTCCTCTTTAAGCTTGGCAACTCACTGCATTCTTTCCATCCTGGGAAAGAAAAAGAACAGGGGCTTTGCTTTATTATTATTTTAAAGGAACCTCTATGAAGCTTAGCAGCTCTATGAGTTTAAATCATGGCAAAACTATGTCGTGAAGGAGGACAAGTGCAAGGCTGGGGCTGGTTTCCACACTCTGCAGGCATCAGCTTTGCACTGGGAGCCCACCAGCAGTGACACCACACAGTCCAAGCAAATCAGATCTATTCCCCAATAATTTAGGCATCCAAAGAGTTGAAAGACACCCTACCAGGTTTCAACAGGGGCTATCCCAGTGTGAGGCACACTTCTTGCAGAAAAATCCTGCTAGCAAGGAAGAAGTTTAATCTCCTCTAGCCAGATTTTGCTGTTTCTGAATCCTCTGGAAGTTGGGTCAGCATCCTTCCCCCTCTCCTAATCCCCTGCCCTCAGCTTTAGCAATGCAGCAATGCCTCTGCCAGCAAACTAAAAAGAAAAGCCCTCACATACATTATGCTGAAGAATATTAATCTTGTGTTTCACAGAATATTAAGTGGATTACATCTACAGCCTCCAAGGAGAAAAACGTTGAGTTCCATGTATCTTGTGCTATTATTCACCCCTATTAGTTTTTCCTACCAGCCCAACATTAGTCATGACAATTTCCCATTAATTAGTGCAAAGCTCAACTGGCTCAACAGACCAGGCAATGAGAGCAAGAGTAGAACTTCTCCATGGCCAGGAGGCAGATCAGACCACTGTGGCACAGTTGCTGCACAGGAACACATCCAAGCTGAAGAACAAAGCCAGCTTTGGGGTTTCTTGGATGACTTCCTGATGGGATCACCCTTGAACACCTTGGTAAAGGTAACAGAACAGAAAAGAAAATTGCTGACATCATTTGAGACACGCCCTTAAGTGAGGCACAGCAAACAAGGAGATGGATGTTTCTGTCCTCTAGGGAATTGTGGTGGGGGAAGAACTCAACAGAAGCTCGAGGTGGCTGTTCTCACACCCAGAAAGGAGTCCTGACCCCAGGCTGAAGGGGAACACCACCTCCCAAGGGTGAACCCACCACATCTGGGTGCTCCCCACCCAAGGGGACTGCACCACCAGGAAGGAACACCCTCCTCAGCACAGAAGTCCAGCCCTTTGCTCCCTCTAGAACCATTCAAACCACTGCAAAGTGCCACCAGCTGACTTTACTAGAGTTTTACACTTTCTCTGCAGAGGTGTTAATGACTCTGAAAAGGCACAAGACTGGGATAAGCAGCTTTAATACCATTTAAACGCTCACGATTAGGAGAAACAAGAGAGCCTTGCAAGGGCCAGACTCTCAGAGGGTGGCACATCCACCGAAGCTGCAGCTCATGTGAGAGGAGTGTAAATCACTCAGCACGGAGTAAGCAAGATCAAAGCCACTCCAAAAAGATGCAACTCACTGACAGTGAGGCAAACTCAGCCCAAGCTTTACTGAATATTTCACAAGCAGGCCAATGAGTTCACAAGGCCACACGGGGTGTTCTGATGCTGCACAAAGTAAGGAAGGAAAGGAAATCTCAGGACATATGTTTTGTTCTCGACATAATACATGACCAAGAACTCAGCTTTGGGCTGATGCATGGAGACATTCATACTTTCTATTGCTGTCTTGTCTGTCTGTGCAGGGAAGAGAAACACAACTTCTCAGCTGTAATTCCCAGGCTCTATCCTCTTTTTTATAGTTCCTAGAGTAATTTCAATTCAACACAATAAACAGCAGAACAGATAAGAAAAGCCTTATCAGATGAAGTAGCTTACAGCTTCCCACATGGGCAAGACAGAGAGCTAATGGCTACAGAAAGAGATAAGGATGCTCATAATCAGAAATCAAATCCACGTGTTTCAGCAGCAACACGCCGCCACAGAAAGCAAAATAAACAGTACAACCAACTCTGCCAGGCCACCCTAAATCCTCAGAAAGCATCACTTCATCCCTCCTTGCAGACCCAGCTGGCCCATCACCATCTCTCCTGGTCAGAAGGGGGGGAGATGCTGCAGTTTCATTGTAAGCCAAATACAGCATATGCTCAGCTGAGCTCTGATCTACTTTACAGCCCCAGGCTACAGTAAGGAAGACAAACTACTACAACACCAAGAGGCTTTTGCAATCTTTTCCTTCTCTGAAGACCTGTGTTGAAAAGGAATATTCATTATGCAGGGAAACCAACTCAACTATCAGCTTTCCCAGACTGCAAGTGATATAAAGCCAGGACTGACTTTTTGTCCAGGGTAACACCAAGTACCATGCAATTACAACCCCTTTAGCAATCCATCCCAGGGCCCAAACCCCAGTGCCATATCTCATCACTGCCAGAGACCCAGACTGTCCAGTAATATCCAAACTCATGGTAAACTGCTGGCAGTACAGCTGCACCCTGGGTTCTCCATATCACTTAGTCTAAACCAGAGACACAGAATAATGTGATCCTCACCACTGAGCTGCTCCAACAGCTCTAACCTGTTGGGTATTATCTCTTAATCTGATTCATCTCCTGAAAATTGACACCTGCAAGTTATTTCCCTTCCCTCATGTCCCAAACATCATTCTGTGTTGGCAAGTATACAAGAAAAGCATTTATCCAAAGGAATTTGCTCATCAAGACTCGCAGACACTAAAACCACAGGTTATCTAATCTTAGGAGAGCATAGTTTAATGGCTACAAACACGGGATGAGAGGCCAAAGGCTCTGACCTACTCTGAGCTCTGCCAGGGCTGCATAGCTTACATGTGAATATAAGGAAGAAGATGTTTGACCACTCCTCAGCTTGATTTCCTCTGCTATGAGAATCTCCTAGCATTCCTTTCCTCACAGGGGATCTTATCTATAAAGTCCTCATTAGCATGTGAAAGGAGTTATGGATCTCCAGATGTGTACATAGGGAAAAGTCTGATGTAGTGGAGAAGCAGCACTGGCCAAGGAGCCTGGAGACACATCCTCTCTGTGTGCTCAGCACACTCCACATCTGTGCTGGAGAAACAGATGAACCCTTTCCCCCTACAGGGAAGGGAAAAAACAGTAATTTCCTTTTTCTTGAGACAGCTCAGAGGAAAGACTAAATTCTGCATCTCTTAAGTCAAGGAAATCATTCAAGATTCTCCCAACAGTACCAAGAGACCCCAGATCTCCAGAAAGGCACCTGCAGAACCACCTTACAGGCAACCCCCACAGAACAGGATAACCCTCCCTGTTCTATCCTTTCTCTGGATGCCACTGAGTGGGAGAACTGGACTGATCAGGAGGAAAACTAGAGGTCTGCTCTCAGTGTTCTGCAAAATCTGGATGTGGAGGTGGGGAAAATCCAGACTGGGCACAGGTGAAACCAGAGCTGCACTGCCAGGGTCTCACACCACAGCTCCTGCTGGGGACCAGAAAGGGCTTCTTCTGGTGTTAAACAAACTCCCACTTGGAAAACAACTGAGTATCAACAAGCCAGCCAGTATTTCAGCCCTTTGGGGAAGGAAATGGAGTGATCCCATTGGACCTGATCCCATCTTTCCCAGCTGACTCAGTTAACCTGGAAGGCAGATCACACCAACCACACCAGTGCCAGAAACAGCCAAGCACCAGCTGGAACTGCTTCAGTAGAGCAAGACCTCTGCCCCTAAGATTGGTCCACAAACCCCCTGCTTTCTCCCAAGTTGCAAAAGACAGTGCAGTGAAGGACAGAAGATATGCCCACTCTGGTCTAGCCATGTGGAACAGAAAGGTCTCAGAGGAGCAACTGGCTTGAGAACTTGAAGAACAAACAAAAAAGGCTCAGCTCTTTTTAAGAGGAAAATGTCCCATTGTTCCATAATTAATGGAAAGCAGAAGAGGTTTTATGGACTCATTGAGAAAGGAGGGTGAGCATTAGAAAGCACTTTTCAGTATTTCATGATCACAAGGTGAGCTGCTTGCATAATACTGACAAAGAGCATGAATGCTGATATCACAAGGCAGTTATGAAACTTGGGCTTTAAATACTGAATAACAATAACTCGGTAATTAAGTCTCATAAGTAATTTCTTTCTTCTTTTTTTTTTTTTTCCCTTAACTGCAAAGTAGATGCTGCAACCTTCAACTTAGGGATGACTGCCCTCCCTCTCTGGCAAGACTTACATATGATGGATGACCTCTGCTCCACCATCTCACAGCACCAGGGATCCATCCCAGCCCAGAGCCTCACTGTCAATCCCATCCCTCCTTCAGGCCTCCCACTCCTTCAGGAAAGGCTTCAAGATCACAGCAAGGGACATGCTGTGAACCTGTGAGGAGCAGGAGGATGAGGGAATAAACCTGAATAACTGCATTCTGCCAGTTAACTGCTAAACCCCCACCAAGCTCTTCAGTCCTCCTCATATTTTTTGACACAAACACATTCTTGTGAATTACTCCAGTGTGACCAGGACACACAGTCTCCTGAACAAGACACACAATATAGAGCAGCAAAATGTCATGAAAATCAAGGGCAAGTGAACACAGAAGACAGCCCCTCCCCCCAACACCACTTCTATTTTTAGGCAGCCATATTAGCTTGGAGCAGTTTTACTCGTTTCTGATAATGAGCAGAGCCTTTGCATCTTCTCTGGAGGACATTTCATCTGTGCAGGCACTTTGCTTTACACCAGCAGCAGGGAAGAGATCACGTCAACAGGCCAAAACAAATGCACCATTTATCGTGAAAGGGCCTTGAGAAACCAACTCTCAGCTTTGAACTTCTGCCCTTTCTCACTGGACAACCACACTGCTCTGTTTTTGGGGGGTATGGTCTGCCCACGTGCAAGGCGTGCCTCCATTCAATCACATGATGAACCTCTGCCTATTCGAGAGGCAGGCTGAGAGCTCCTGAGAGCTCCCACAGCAGCAGGAGTGCTGTGCTAAGATGGGGGAACTCGATAAAGAATGGGGTGATCATTATCAAACCAGCAAGACAAAACACAGATGTGTTCAAGATCTGGGTTCCACTGCGCCGGCAGCTTCTCTTCAGGAAGTAACACTCTTCCACCCCTCAGACAGAGCTATTCCTAAGGTACAACACACGACTTTCTGCAATGCAACCAGCTCGTACATTCAGTCCCCTTTGGCTGCCTTAGACTGCCTTGACAGGAACATCCAAGTGTAAGTTCTCTTCCTCCAGGTCCATTCCTTCTCATCCCCTCACATCTCAACCTTCCTCCACAGCACTTCACCACCACCCTCCTGTCTCCCTGTGCCCACACTGGTGCTGCCAAAGGCAGCAAGATCCTGCATGGACACCAGTCCTGTCTGGACTGCCAACAGGCAAAGTCCAGAGGGCAAGATACACCTGGGAACAGGTGGTGGGAGAGAGGGATGGTGCAGGTAAGGCAGCTTCTCACCTGGAAAATGAAAGCATGGCACAAGCAGCTCAGGGATGTCTGTTTTATCACTCGGGGAAGAAGGCAGGAAAAGCCTCACACACATATCTCCATTTTTTCTTCTGAATTTTCAATAATCTACTTGAAGTCTTCTATTTGCCCTTTGGATTATGATCTTTCAGGAAGACCTTTTTCCATGCTTCTCTACAATTATGAGATCTAGGGAAAAATACTCCCCTCTTCGAGTTGACTTTTGGTGTCAGCACTTCACAGAAATTCCTGACTACAGACAAAATCATGAGGCTTTTGTCAACTGAGAAACCCCTTCCTGAGCACAGGAGCTGGTCACTTCTTGGCGAGCTCCAGCCCCTGGTCACAAGCACCTTCACACCAGGCTCTCGCTTTCTTCTGTGGATTGTGAAATCTCATTTATTGAGGAAAAACACTAGTTCAGTAAGAGGAAGCATTTAATCCAGCTAGTAGATGATTAACAAGTGAGTGCTCAAGTCAATTGCTGCAGGAGCACGGCGAGTTCCTAAGGTCATAAAAAACTTCTCACACGTCAGAGGCGAGGAGTTCATGGGGAGGTTGTGCCTGGCCAAGCCCTTCCTGCACGGGACCACAAGGCCACAGGCTGCAGCTCTGCACCTTCCTCCCCCAGGCTCCTGGCTGCAGGTCTCCAACCCTCTCCACATCAGTGGTACTCCAGGGACTTTCCCACAGAGAATTTTATTCCTACCTTCACATTCTCTCCACATTCCTGGAGCATCCTCCAAGACCTCCCTCCCCATGCTCTGTAGAGGTTTCATGCCCTATGCACAGCTGAGCACCCATTCACCCATCTCTCTCCCTCCCTGTCCCACCAGCAGGCACTTGTCCTCTGGCCAGCTGAGCCATCTGGCAGGAAGGAAAATTTATCAGGGTCCCCACCCTCGGGCAACAGCATGTTGAGGCAGCACTGGGGAGGAGAGCTACACTGTGTTTTGTGACTCTTCTGGAGCATTTCTGCTCAGGACCTTTGCCTTTTCATGCCAGTCACCCAGACCCAAGTAAAGGTGCTTCAGTGCTCTTAAGTATCACTTACTTCTAGGCAATAATATCCTGAACACCTTTCCCCCTCCTGGCTTTTACAGAGCACAGTGAAGAAGTTACAGGGATCTGCCACTTTCTCCTTAACAGGCCATCATTAACAAAGTGACTCATATTACATTGCAGCGTGAGTCATCTTGGCAGAGGTCACAAGCGTAAGTGACAACTAGTCTTCAATTATTTCCTTCGAGTCGAATTAAAGGTGTATTGTTATGCTAATTTTACATCTGCTCCATCCTATCTTTCCTTCCACCGTCTCCAGAGCAACCTGGGATTTCAGCTCATGGTCTAAACCACCTCTGGAAGAGCTCTTTCACCAGGGTGTTGTTACAGGTTGTCACAAAACAGGGAGATGCCAATGGAAAGCCTTCTGGATGGGCTTTCAGCTGTGGCAACTAATAAGTAAAGCAGGTCTCCATCCATCCATCCATCCATCCATCCATCCATCCATCCATCCATCNCTATAGCATGCTACAGCAGTTATTAGACACATTTTATTAGGCTCAAGCTGTGAGATCTTTTCCTCAGCAAAGGCTCCACCACCTCCACTGCATCCCAAAGTCACCATCCAGAGGATTAAGGGCATGATCCCAAACAGTCACTTCTGTCATGCACTAAACACATGACTCAGCTGGCAGGAGGCTTTTTCCTGCTGAGTTTCAAAATTAGGAGAAAAGGGAATTTTTAAAAGGAAGGGGAGGGGAAACTGTCAGCCACATAAATCTTTTACTTTTTTTTGTTAGCTTCTAAAGGAATATGTATGTGAGGCAATATCCCTGGTTTTTAAAGTGCACTGCTTTTGGAACAATTTACTGTTCTGAAAGCAACACTTTCTGCACCCTGAAATGCCACTGCTGCAGGGAGTAAGTGAAAAAACTGTAACAAAAGGTTTTGTGCACTCTGAAGCTGAAAACCACACATGCTCTCATGCAAGCAGGAACACCCACCCTCGCTGCAGCAGGAGTGCTCAGAACCAAGAGGATGCTGAACTTGCACTGCTCAGGCTTTGCTCAGAGGAGCAGCTCACAGCTCACAGCAGCACAAACCAGGCAGGGACTGTGCCTGCCACAGAGCAGGGCTGTTTTCACCTGAGTGCATCCACCTGCCCAGGTGACACCTCAGGACTGGCAGTGGATGGTGTTTGCATGAAGCCACCAATATCTGACAGGGTTCCTGTGGCAGAGCAGAGCTGGTTACCCACAGCAGAGCAAAGGAAACACCTTCTGCTGGTCAGGGTAACTCAGCTTCTGAGTGTGGAGCATGGAAGCAGGAGCTGGTGTCCAGTCTGGCCATTCCAGTGCTGCCTGCCTGATTACCATCATTTATTACCAACACACAACCTCGACCTCCCTGCAAGCACTGCAGTAAATTAACATGGAAAAGCAACATTCTGGATCAAAGGGAAGGGTTTTCTGGTTGGCCATTACAAAATAAAAATCAGGCGTGCAGAGAGGTAGAACTGAGTGCCAACTAAACTTATCTGTTTTCCAACCTTGGTGGTTTTTCCTCTCCTCTCACTAATGAGCCATTGCAGGAGCTCCCCAAGGCTGGGGGCCAACATGCTGGGCATCTTCATCCCACTGCAGGAAGGGGATGCTCAGCCCCTCACTGGGCTCATCTAGAAACAACCATGGAGGAGGAATGCAGGGAAAGGGGAGAGTATCTGTTTTCCAAGGACCGTGTTCCTTAGCCAGCACTCCTTGAGAAATCATAAACGATTTACATGGAAAACATCAAAACTCACTTATGCAAATTGTTTTCCTGAGCCCAGAGCAGACTGACCATCAGTTTCAAAGTGCAGCCACAGTTCACAGTGACAAAACAGGGCAGGAGAAGGGGGTTGGGGAGAAGGAAATTAAAGCTTCTGGCTTTCTAAGTGGGAAACACAACCTCTCAACTCAATGGAGCTATCAATGAGTTAGGCTTGTGGGTTTTAATCTGCTTTAATGGCTATGTGAAAGGTAACAAGGCACCCAAGCATCATCAAATGGAAACCTCATGTGATGGAGGCTCTACACCTGCTGAGCAGTCAGGGCCAAAAACGCCACCAGAAGGGAGAAAGGATCAGCCCAAGTCCTGGGAGAGCAAACGTGGGTCTGCCTTTCCCTCCATGAGGCTCCTGGTCTCTTCTGCAGCTGGCAGCAAGGGAAAAAACCATGTGTGCTCCCCTGGCAGCCCAGGGCAAGCAGCTGCCTTCAGGTGGTAGGTCCTGAACCCTCAACACCATCCTCCACACCCCAAGGCACAAGAGTTTCTGCCAATGCTGTGTCTCTAGACCATGCACCCCTTTGCCTGCTGGTAATTCTTTACCTGGGGAAGCACGGGAAATCCAGCAGGGAAATCCAGATTCTACCCTTTTATATATGAGGCATGAAGAAATGAGACAGGGATCAATACCCCGTCCTTGGTCTGCAGGTCAGAGTCACAGAACTCCCACTGGTGTCTATAATTACCCTTGCAAAGGGTAAGGGTGCATGAGGAGGAGTCAGGACAGGGTCTGCAGGGAGCAGCTCAGAGCCTGAGCCCAGGAGGAGATCACAGCTTTTGCCTGACCTGGCCTCACATGAATGATGATTTCCAAGGACAGCTCTTCCACAGCTGGGTGATTCATCCATGGGGATTTACATACTGATCAAATGGAAACGGTTTCCTCCCTCACCCCATACAGACTGTACCACTACATCTATGAGCCTGGCAGAGAAAAACTACCTTCAGGTAGCACGGTTAAAAACCTCCTCTAACTGCTCCTTGTCACATGGATTAAAAACAGACCCTTTATTTTAAATATGCACACCAAACAAATGCTCTCTGTTGCTTCAAAGCTTGATTCAACAAAGTGCTTGTGCTCAAACTCCAGCCTGCTCAAGCATGTATTTTGCCATAAATTCACTCCAAATTATTAATTTTTATGGCTGCCCAGCAAAGGAACACTAGTGAGAACAGAGAACTCTCCACGCCTTCAAAAACACCATACACTGCTGTGTTGTGGAAGAGCTGCAAAGATGAGGAAGAGTAACCAGTGCTGAAGAATAACTGCAGAAGAGCAGCAGCTGGGCTGCACAACTCCAAAAGGCAGAGAAAAGAATACAATCAACCCCAGAGAAAGACTGGACAGAAGACAGATCTTTTTCCACTGTAACTTTTCATGAGCACACATAGGAACATACACAGGTGCACAGAGGACACGTTTGCACCAATGTCTCAAGGAATGGAGCTGGACATTGCCATCCCTTTGGGATGATTTAAAGATTTAGATCAGATATTAGGAATCAATTATTTTTTTCAAAGAGTAGCAATGCACTCCAACATAAAACCCAGAGAAGCTGTGGGTAACTCATCCCTGGAATTGTTCAAGGCCAGGTTGGACAGGGTTTGGAGCAACCTGATCTAACAGAAAGTGTCTGTGCCCATGGCAGGAGTTTTGGAACTAGATAATATTTGAGGTCCCTTCAAACCCAAACCATTCTATGATTCTGTGATTCAGAGACCAGTATTCTGCTGCAAAATTTTATGGTTTAGAACTCAAAAGGCTCCAAAATAGACAAAGCACATCAATACTGTCACAGTCCGTAGCTTACACATGCACTGAATGACACTGGAATAGGACAGATGAAGTCCCTGATGGAATATTCTCAAGAGTGTCTTTCCTCAGGAACTGTGTATATATACATTTATTTGTTGAACATCTGCCCCAAATTTTGCATGGTAGCATTATCATGTAAAACACAGCAAAATAAGCTTTTCAGGTCTTTTTTTTAATCTCTAGAAGTCATCTCTAGTCAAGTTTGTTGTTCCTCTTTCTATTTAGGAAGGTGACCTTTACAAAAGCTGCCCAGATTCTGTTGAGATAGAGTTCTTTTAAAAAGGTGCTGGAAGAAGAAACCTAAAATAATGCTGCCAGAGTAATGTTCCTGAGTGGTGGCTTGCAGTGCTTATCCCCCACCAGATTCTCCTAAATCTTTAATGATGCTGAAATATGCCATAAACTGACAAAGTTCTAGAAACAGGACAATGCCAGCACGTTTGAGTTTTGTGGGTTTTTAACATGTCAGCTTTTATCTTCATTGACAGTGATCAACTAATGCAAACAAAGGGCCACTGAAACTTCACTTCTATACAAAGCAAGCTAAAGGAAGAGTAGTGACATTTTTGGGTTTCATCCAATTCTTCCCAGCAACAGCTAATACTCACCGGCTCCTTAAATTCTGTGCTGTCTCCTCTCCAAGCCTGAGCACTAAAGGCCAGGCTTTTCCAAAACAACAAACGATTTTAGGATACAGTTCCCACAGAGTGCACGGTCAGCACTTCACTAAAGTAAATAACAAAAGCTTGGAGTTTGCTAATGAGTTCAAAACAAAAGCAACGTCCAGGTACATGAAGAAAACAATTGCTTCTTTCCCAAAAAGGTTCTTTTTAAACTCCCAGCCTTGCAGGAAACCCTCAGCCAAGCTGTACATCCCAGGTGAACCTGGTGCCCTATGCCCAGGGCGAGCCCCTGCCTGCAAGAGAGAAGCAGCTTTGAGCAGGGGAGAGTGCTGGCCCCAAGCCAGACCCTACCCAGGGGTTATCAGCTCCCTGGGAAAGGTTTTCCTCCCTGAGATCTTTTATGACCTCCCACACACCTTGCAAAGCAATTCAGATGAATCCAGCTGTGGCAGCTACTGCCAGAAGAGCCCACTGCCACTGCTGGTACATCAGCCAGAGGCCCAGCCCTGCAGATGGATGCAGCAGAGGAAAAGCTATTGACCTGAATATTTGAGAAGGATCAAGGCCACTGCCTTCAGCAAGAGATGACAAGCTCTTGCATTTGCTGAGACAAAAAAAAAAGCAGGGGGGAAAAAACCACCAAACCCAGCCCCATCTTTCTGCTCTCTCCTATTGGGATCAGCTGAGCATTTACCCCCAGAGACCATGGCCCACTGCATCCCTCCTCACACTCATTCTCATTTTATTACAAAAAATCTGCTTCTCCAACATGCCTGTCAACAGCCTGTGTGAATCCCCGTGTTAATCATTATTCTGCTAATAACACTGCCAGGTCATCCGGCTATTAAACATGCTGGGTGGACTAGCAAAAACATCTCCTTGCCCATACAAAAGAACATTATAATGCAGTTTATCTTTTCCCCTTGTCAGTGTAATATGCAGTGCTACCTGTTTGATGGCCTGATTGTTTTAAATTACAGTTTTCTGCAACATTAACGATCCTCATTACCAGCATCACCAGTGGAAGATCTCTGGTTTAAGAATCCTGCCTATCCTGGCAGGCTCAGCCCTCTGCACCCACAGGGGCACTCCTGGGTACCACGGCAATGAGCACAGTGCCCAGTGATGGATAGAAACATGTCACAGAGAAGGCAGGAGCCAGCTCTGAGTGAGCTTACTCGATGCACCAGGCCGTGCATTTTAATCAGAATTCAGTGCTTTGTTCCTGGCCCAGCCTCCAGCACATCAAGCAGATGCACTGCTGTGGTGGAGCCCGACTGCGTGGCCAAAATAAACTCTACAGTGTGGCAGAAACAGGAGCTCCTGCCACCTCCTAGGTCACCTTCCAGCCCAGATCTACAAATCCCACCCTGTAAGCCTGTGGGCAGTAGCAAAGAGAATTGAATGAGGGTGTGCAGCCTTCAACAGCACACTGCCATCCTGCAAATCCACCTCCCTTCCCTGGGACAGCAGGAGGGAAGCCCAAGGAAAGGACTGGGCAAACTGGCAGCCAAAGGTCCACCCTTCTTACAGGCATTTGCCCGTGGTTCATAAGCCCCAGCCTCCTGAAACATTTCAGTGACTCAAACTCGGAGATAAGAGTCCTGAGTGCTTCCTTTCCCTGCTGCTGAGAATAAATCATCCCCTTCGCCAGATTCTTGAGTCACTACCTGCTCCCAGCATTTCACAGTCACCCCTAACCCCTTTAAACACACAAGCAGCACAAGAGCAACTTCTCCTCCACCCAGACTCATCTACAAACCCACAGCAATGTGACACCTCTTTTCTAATATATAAAAATTTTGCAAGGCTTGGGGAATTACTCCTCCCTGCCATGTTTTGTGCTCAGGCAGCAAATTTACTATTGATTTCTGAATCAGACCCCACAGAATGATTCACGCTTCGTGCCCTATCTGCTGAATTTACGACCTTTAACAATTATTCTAAGTGCTGGAGGAGCTTAGTTTAGAAGAAGATCTATTCCTTGGCAAATTAAGCTCCTATTCTTGTCTCGCTTGCAAACCACCACATCTCTCATCATTTACAGGAAAGTGCCACAGCAAGTCTGTCCCCCTGAGAGGGGGCAGAGGTGTGAGTGGCAGCAGCCCTGGGTTGGCAGAGTGGCCACAGCTGGGTTTTGCTGTCCCACCCCGCTGTCAGTCAGGGTTTTTCAGGTCCCCTTGTCTCCGGTTACCCTGAAATGCCAGCACTGCTCTGCTGCTGCCGCTGGGTCTCTCAGGGGGAGGGAGGGAATATACATTTCCTCCTAAAGTGAAAACAAAACCCTGACTGTATCTGGTGCACGTTGCTATATAAAAAGCCACAAACAGGAAAAAAAAAAACAAAACAAAAAAAAAACACCCAACAACAACCAAAAAAAACCCTCCTAAGCACGTGTGGATACGGTTTTAAGAAGAAATGGTACCCTAGTTCAAATACACTTCCCGACACAGATGTTAAAAAATTAAAATAAAAAAAACAGAGGGCAGGGAAGAAGGAGAGGGCCCCCTCCCCCTAAAATTATACTGTTCTCCTGGATTAACTCCACCAGCTTCAGCAACATTTCTCCCAAGGCACCTTCCACCTAAGAGGGGAAACCAGCTCCAGGTCTGTTTTTAAGGCAGATGGTTCCCCCAGTCCAATCTCATCCACACTGTGTGTATTGCTGAGCAATCATTTACACTATTAATCAACCAGAAACTCACCAGAAAGAAAGTAGGGCAAGTGAATAAAGATAGACTTCTCTTTTTTTTTTTTTTTTTTTGCACTGAAGCAAATAATATTTCTAAAAATACACTTGTTCAAGTCTTCAGCGGATTCTGCTTGATTTTATTTATTTGTCTATGCAACGGCTTGTGAGAAGCAGCCTGGCTGCTGCCTCCCGCATAAATGATAAATGCTGTTTCTCTCAATGACTCCCCATGCTCGTTCCCAACGAGCTGTTCTTACGGCCAGAAAGACAGAGAAACGGGGAAAAGGAAGAAAGTTACAGGAGAAATGGACCAGGGGGGACATCAGGCCACAGCCCACGCCGAGGCTGACACATCTGACGAGACTGACATTTCAAGGGTACATGCTGGGCTTCATTTTCCAGGGGGGGTGAGAAGGAGGCAGCGCGCAGGGACACAGCGGGAGAGGGATGGAGAGAGGCTGCGGGGCCGGGAAATCGGGATTTGGGGCGCAGCCCCGCACCCCGGCGATGCCCAGCCCCACGATCGCCTGCCCAGGCGTGCTGCCCGGAGGGAGGTCGGAGCGCGGGGGGTGACCGGGTGGGACAGGCCCCGCTCCCCCCGCTCCCCCGCGCTCCGACCTCCCTCCGGGCAGCACGCCTGGGCA
>JANPWX010000443.1:322352-396779 GCA_024734555.1 Trochalopteron elliotii | reverse complement strand
CACGCCGCGGCCGTGAGGGACGGAGCCTCTGGTGGCAGCGGCACCCTCCGAAGGGACCCCGCGTCCCGACGCTCGAGGGTGAACGCCCAGTGGTGCACAAACGGGCTCAATTCAGCTCGGAGATCCCCCCGACACAGAGCGGGCGGAACGGTCCGGGCATCCAGGGCACAGGGGGCCAGGCCGCCTGGGTTCCCCCAACTCAGAACCCCGGCAGTGGTGCCTGTCAGGTCCGGTGGGAAAAGCTGCCCGGTTTCAGGTGCTGAACCCAAATTCTGCCAGGCAGGAGGGTGGGAAGCGCCAAGGCCAGAGGAGCAGCCATCCCCCTGCTTTGTGTTGCTCGGGATGCTCAGTGAGATTTGGCCCTTCTGCAGCTGGATCCAGATGTCACACCTGGGTTTGCTGACCTGTTGTCGACCTGCCTGCTCGGCACTCGGGAGCCATCCCAGCCCCACCAACTCCCATGCTGATCCTAACTAGGAATAAGAGATGGATGCTGTGTTTGGAATTGGCCAAACCGCCTCCCAAGCCAGCAATAGCTAGGTAGAGTCAGCTTTCAGTTTTCCTTATTTCCCTTTTTCGGATGTGGTTCCTGCCAAACCAGGTGCCGTATATAAATATATATGTATAAAAAAATCTGTTGCCTCTGAGAGAACCGTATGGAAGCTGTACTTACAACATCAACTTGTGTCAGGAGCTTACAATATGCAGATCTGGGGAAGCGGAAACCCTACACATGAGTCAACTGGCAGGCGGATGGGATTTTCTTACACTTTCTCATTGGAGATGAGCTCCAAAAAGTAATAATAAATGGTATTACAAACGGTCGTGCAGTTGTGGGGATGCCGCGTGCTGCTGCTGGTGCGGGAGATGCGGCCTCAGCAGGCAGGACTGCGGGACACGGACGGACCAAAGGCCAGAAGGAGCTGCTGAAACCTCCCCAGAAACAGCAGGATTGATGCTGCCACTGCCCGTGCCCTCGGCTCGCCGGGCAGCCCGCTCGGGGGGACTGCATCCCTGCCTTGTCGTTTACTAATCCTGATTGCAGCGCCGGCGTTTCAGCTTGCAGGGCTGCGAGGGCGCAGCAGAATGTGATTTTTTTTGGTAATGAACTGCCCAAGTGGCAGGTAGCGGAAGTCGCACGGGGCTGCACATCACCCGCAGTGACGGCAGTCTGCCTGGATTTAACCCCTTTTCCCAGGCGACGAATCATCGCTCCTTAATGTTGTGCACAGTCAACAGCCCTCACTCACATACAAAGAGGTAAATTCGATCGAAATGCTCAACTCGACAAACTCCCCAGTCTTTTGTGGTGTTTTTCTAGACCAGATGTTGTCTGTGTCTGTTCCAGCCCAGGGATTGCAATGTTGCGCTTGTAGTTGGGGAGCTGGAAGCAAAACTGCCTGGAAACTGGTAACAAACCAATGCGAGACTTCCTCCTGCTGTCATTGTTCTCAGGGAGAGAAGGGAGGAACAAACAGGATGAGAGAGGATGCTGGCTTGCTCTAATGTGCTTTCCATCCAAGAACACACAGGATTATTTGTGAAAAACATAAGGATTAATATATGCATATACATATATGTATGTCTAATCCTGCAAATAGACAGATTGCCCTGATCCTCAGCACAAGTGCCAAGTCCCAAGCTAAGCTGTGATTTAATTATGATCTGTCCACTGCCTATCAAGATGCAGAAAATATAGAGGACCCTCTTGTTATCACTGAAATAAGAAATGCATAAAGTGATAGAGGGAAGTGACAGGAAAATCCCAGAGAGGGCTGCTGTTTCCAGGCTGCTTGGAGCAAAATCAGAGCCTTCGAGGGGAGATGTGCACCCAGTGACCTCCAGAGATGCCAGGGCTGATATGTGGGCTGTCCCGGTGCCCAGCCAGGCTGCAGGAAAAGCTTTAACTGAGCAGACATTTTTTGTAGGAAGCTTTTTCCATAAAAAACATTAAGTTTCCAATATGTTACTCTTTTAGTTACATATCTACCAATCTATCTGTGTCTCTCTGTTCACTGTTTTTTTTTCTGCCAGGAGCATCTAAACAAACCTTGCAGTAACAGTCACCGTGACTCAAAACAAAGTATTCAGTTGAACTGGCTCAAAATATTTTGCCGTGAGTTATTTCAGCCCAAAATTGAGTTTCCACCTGGCAGGTGCCCCCTGGGCATGGCAGCCAGACCCTGCTGTGCCACACCAGCTCCAGCCAGCACTGGCACAGCTTTGGGTGAGATGCAGCATGGGCATCACCAAGCCAAATAAAGGGATTATTTCCCATCCTTCATTAAGCACCAACCATGGAAGAAGCTCACAGCCCTCCCAGCTCAGTCCCCACGTCCCTCATCAGCTCCATTTCCATGTCTGCTGACACAGACACTGGGATCATTCTGTGACAGATCGTTGTTTTTCCTATTTCATTTCCATTTGGAAAGTGGGGAAATGTGAAAATGCCATATTTCCTACAGGCTTTGGTGAGTAATGAGCACCTTAAAGACCCAAAGCTCTGCTGTCAGCAGTGGGGGACCCAAAGCTCTGCTGTCAGCCCCCATATAAACTATCCAGGTCATTTGACCTCTGCCTAAAACTAAATTTAATTATCTAACAATGCCATCGCTGTTAATTATATTGTGAGGGGGTGTATGTAGAATGAGTAAATCTAAGTGACACATAAGCCCTTGTCCAATTAGCAACAGCTTCAAGTGCTTTGGGCTTTGGATCATTCTTCAAAAGATGATCAAGAAAAGGAATGAAGCAAACAACACATTTGGGCCCCAACAAATGATTTATTTCACAATAATTCTGTGGCCACGTGGCCCTAATTTTTCTGGTGTCCTCAGTCCAGGCTGTTTACCCCAGTGTTAGCCCATGTAAGGCAGTACTTAAAGGACTCTGCCCGAACTGAACAGAGAATGCTGAAAAAATTATACTCTGTAAAATGCATAATAATTGGGGTTTAGGCTAACATGCAGCTGTGTTAAAAGAGACTCAGAAATAACTGGCTACATGTGTCCTAACCTACATCTATTGATCTCAAATGCACTTTAACTGATTCATTATCACTTACTGATTGCTTGTCCTCCTGCTGATGTGGGTTCCTCTCCAGGGAGAGAAGTGTTTTTCCATTGCATCCTTGGAGCAGAGCAGGACTACGTGAGTGAACCCTGCTGCCAGGGTATTTCCTATAGCTGTATACAAAAGAAAAATCCCCTGCAAATAGTTCATCACTCCCTTACTTAAGCATTGTGTGAGTACAAACCCCTGCAATCACTGCGATGAGGGAGTAAATGGAAAATCAGCAAGGGCTCTTTGGAGAACCCTTTCTCTACAGATTCATACCAGGGAACAAGAGTGGTACACTCAAACAGCAAATTCCTGGGGCACCACGGGGAAAGAGACAGGGGATGGTTCATTTCCAGGAGGTTAACTCACCCACAGAACCTCTCCAAGCTGCTGTTCTTCCCCAGAATATTTGACACTGAGGAGCAGCACAGGGTTTTCTTTATGCCCCTTCTGTTGCCATTGCATTTGTCTTCTCTTGAGGGTTGCCACTGTGGGCCAAAGCCACCAGGGACACACCAGCCCAGCCACCCCCAGCATGGTGCTAAAAGCAGCAGGAGTGCTTGCTGTGCCCTTGCCTGGTTTGTGTAGCTCAGACTCACTCTGTGCCTGGCCTGAGCTAAAGGAGATTTCTCCAGGGGAACAAACACCCACATCCTTTGAGACACCTCTGTATTATTTACCAGAATGCTAAAATTTAAATATAAAATTTCAGGTTTTAGATAAAGCAGAGCTGTATGTAATAAGGTGTGTGCCTTCCCAGCAGATGCAGCAGGCACTGATGTCTCTCCCCTCAGCCTTGGCTATAGCATCAGGGGTCTAACATGACCTTTTGGCAATATGTTTTTATGTTGCTGTTTGGGAACACTCCACACTAGTGATGCAGGACTTGGTTTTGTCAATTAACCTCTTTCCTTTGTGCCTCCTTTACAAAGAAAAAAAACATTAAAGGGCAACCCTGTTCTTCAGGAGGGTGTCAGGTCTTTTATAGTCATTTAAAATGTGCCAATTGTGACTGGTTAGAAACCAATCAAAATCCCATTTTTGCACTGCTTGCAGAAAACCTAACATGGCCTTGCCCCCAGCAAACCATGTCCCCACAGTCCCACTGAGGAATACTAATTTCTCCTTTCTTTGCTGGGATCTCAGGGATGATATTAATATGTGTAAGATCCAGAATACATGAGCTGCCAGAATAGGGACGTTCCCCAGAACCCACCTGCCACAGCAGGGAAGTCCTTTGGGAACCCCTGCCCATAAATACTGGATTTACAGCCCCATCCACGGGGTGGAACAGCTGCTCCATTTGTCAAGTGCCTTTTATCAAAATTATTTATCATCCCAATACGTTTTTTATGCGGATCAGTCTGGAGCTGAGCTACCCTAAGCCAACCAGTATTTATTTTCTCTCTTTCCCTTTTTTCTCCTGGGTTGCCTTGCATCCTAAAGACAGCCCCAGGTCTGGGAAACACCTGACCCGAAGCCACCCCCATCTGGCATGAAGCACAGATCAGTAGAACAAGAGAAACTGGCTTCTATCTTTTGTCAAATGCAAATTGCTGAGAGTTAATTAAGACACATTTCAGGAACAGTGAGGTTTTTTTTTTTTTTAAAAAAAATTATAATCTGTCCTGAGGTGTGGGTAGGGTTCAACATCTCTCCTCGGGAAAGGGGTTACAAAACTGGAACTGCACTTGGCAAAGGTGCTGGCAACAAAGATCCCACAGGGCTTCAGTGGCAGCCAAGCATACAGAGTTCTCTGGGACCTGGGAGACTGGAGGCAATACAGATCCAAAACCTCCTTGGAATATATATTTTTTCATATTTCCCTTTTTTCTTTATGATCAGTGTCTTCACCGTGGCTTGTGATATTTGTTGTTCTGAAAAGAAAATAGGGCCACAAACACATGGTGCCTCTGCCTTGTTGGAGCATGTTGAATACTTGCCATTTTCCCCTGCAAAAGGCATAAGTCTTTTATACACAGACACACACCCCACCCCCCCCAAAAAAAAAAATAAAAGAAAGGTTAAACAACAGAACAGACTTTGCAAATGTTTTCAGGCTTCCGACTCATCATCAATGGCCAAAGCAGAAGCCAGTCAGAAAACAACTGGAGGTACTTAAAGCAACTCAAAGTAATCATCTGAGTAGTGCTTAAAGTGTGAGGGTTTGAGTAGGAAGATGGAGTTTGAGCCAACTGCTGTTGCCTTTCTGGGGAGGCTTCACTCAGAGGTGTTTACTTCCTCATGCCTTCATGGAGATGTGGCAGTCTATGAAAGCACTCCTCCTGGAATTAGATGAAAATGGTATTAAAAAAAAAAAAAAAAGAAGAAGGAGGGGGATGTTTTAAGTCCTGTCATAACAAGGAAAAGCTTAAAGAAGTTCACCCAATATTCACCAAAGGTATGCTTAGGAAATGGATGGACAATATCAAGGCATGGGCTTTCTGACTTGCTGGAAATGAAAATCATTACCAGAGCACCCAAAAATACTTCACCATCTGAGAGAGGAGGCACTCAAGTCTGGATCTATATATGGAAGGCCTTCTGCTGCAGGGATGTGGATGGAGGCTGGCTTTGGGCCCAGGAAGTCCTGTAGAGTTTATATACACTGATTGACACATCTTTACCCGTGGGAGGCAAACCCAGGAGGAAGGGACAAGGGTTCTCCTGGCTGTGCAACATCCCACTGGTCATTAAAAACCTGGGAATGAAGAAGCAGCCAAGATGGGAAAAGCACGGTCACACTTGGTTCAGCACCAGGATGTATAGATCAAAATAAAATGGGTACATTTAAACAAGCTGATGACTTTAGTGTTAACATGTGATTTCTGAATAACTACGAAAACACCAGGCAGGAAACTGTGTGGTTTTGAAAATATCTGTTGAAGGCGTTCTGCATGTTCAGTGGAGTGACTCCATCTTCAGTTAAGAAAGCAGAAAAGAGTGGGCTGATCCTCAGAGCAGGGGGAAACCCTGCCCACATCTGAGCCTGCAGTCTGGGCTCTCATGAGTAGGTTACTACAAGGGAACCATCAGCTGGGAATAGACAGGACACTCAGGAGAACCTTGGTAAGAAAATCACGTCAACCCCAAATGACAAAGACATGACTGAGACCCAGTTGCTCTGTGCACCAGTTCTGAGTGGGAGGGATAAGCCAGAAAATTTCCTTTGAAATTCTGTCCCCTACAGGCTCAAAGCAGCCAGAGTATTAGAGAGACTTTAAAAAGTGTCATTATATATTTAATGAACTCAGAAATTTGTGTTTCTCAGTTTGTGGCTCCTGGCACATTGCAGTACTGCAGCCTGTACAGAGGTTGCCAAGACCTTTGCCACCCCCAAGAGTTACAAGACCCTCAAAACCACATGGAGATGACTGAGAAGAGACAGCAATTGAAGAGTGACTTCTTTGTCCATTGCTGCTGTCCAAGGCTGTCAGAGTGGTGCTCCAGCCATGTCCAGTGCAGGGCTCTGGAAAGCTGAGACATCTACAAATAGCAAGCACTGCTCTGTTACTGGTGCTTTGTTACTGGTGCTTTCCTAATACAGCCTTTGCCAAGGAGTTAGCTGAAAGGCTTGGGGCAGTGGCAAAGGCAGGAGATGTTTCTGTGCCCTTGGATACTGGAAGAGCTCCAACCTGTCCTGACAGTAAGAATTTTCCTCCCCAGTTCCTGCCAAGGGCGATGTAAAAATGACCCAGTGGTTCAGCCCACTTTCAAGTCCTACTTGACCAAAGCTGATTGTGGTGGGTCGTGTCCTGTTGGTCCACTCCACCACATGCTTGGACAGAGGGAATAAAGCCATCCTGTACCACCTCATCTCACCAAAATGCACAGAGAGGAGGTGCTGACAGCCCCACAAGGCACCTCTCTGCAAAATTTCTCTGAATTATTTAGTTGCTATAGAATGTTTCAGTGCTTTACACATCATCTTAAAAGAAGCAAGATAGCCATATCCTGACAGAAAATCCACCATCCTCCACACAGGCAGGTGGTGGGTTTAGCCCTTTGTGAGCTCTCAGAAGCACCAGATGACACACACAGCAAACTCCGAGTTTTGCATTTGCTGTAGCTGACACATGCTGTTCACTGAAAGAGAATTAGCCTTTTCCTCTGCAAAACTGAGCATTAAGAGCTAGTCCAGCTGCTAGTAAATGGCAATTAGGCTGCTAAAAGCCCAGGTTGCTTGTGAAAAATAGGACTTGAGCTCCTGAAACATGCAGGCCCTCTTTCAGCCTGGTTTTTCATTACTTTTCAGTCTCTAACTTGATCTAGTGTTAGAGCTGAGATGCAGCTGGCCTGCGATTACCCATTAAAATAATGAAAAAACCTGTAAGACAACTGTAAGACAACAATTTCTTCCAGGCATGCAAAACAGTTGTGTTTGCCCTTACAGAATTGCCTGTGTTTTGTTTCAGGTCCTGCCTATGTAGATAAAGGAATGTGAGAACATAACAAGCACATCCTTATATTGAGTTCAGATTAAACACAGCAAAACCACCAGCACAGCACCAATTTAGTCAGAAAGAAAGAAACAAAAGAGGTCAAAGTGACATTGTCTCACGTGGCACTGAAGGGAAATGTCCCTCCAGATTATCACAAGATGCTGGGCACCTGCTAAACACACCCGGGTGGGTGCATGCGCCACATCAGAAAACTATAAAAAAATTCTGAGTGCCAGTAAATCCTCTGCTAAATTCTCTTTGCAGAGGTTGATATAAACAAAAGTTATGATGAACAAAAGGGGAGCTGGCAAGGGTGGGTCTTCCAAACAGCATGTCTGAAGTGTTTCTGTGGAGACATTTTGCTTGACTTTTCTCCCAGCTCTCACAACATTCAGCACTTTTGCAGGTCTTGGAACCACGTGTCAATATATGACTTTCAGCTCTTATTTTAAAATGAACAACTGGAAGTTGTAGCCTTAGGAAAGCAATAGAGTATGATCCTTGAGAGGGTTAAAGAATCTGAAGTTAAGTTCATGTGACCAGAGGGTGGAGGTGATGGGATTGGTGAGGTCCCAGGTCAAAGAGACCATCCATTCAGTGTGAGGAGGGTTCTCCAACCCCTCAGCTCCACTCCAGCCTTGCTGTAGCCTTGCCAGAAGTAAAATATTGGAAATGTGGGTGACAGCTTAGATTACACATTGTTAGAAACATCCAGGATAATCTGCTGCTAGCTCCCTAAAAGGAAATCTTTAGCTAACAAACATGCTCCAGCCTTTTGAGCTGGCAGATAACGATGGGACAGGGGATAAAACATAGCTGGATATCAGGGAAGTGGTGCTGTGCAGGGAGGTGTTTCACCAGGCCAGAGGAAACAGTGTGGGGCAGGAGAGCTGCTCCTGGAGCAGCTTGGCCAGGAAGAGGAAGAGGAAGGTGGAAGGTCAGGTTTTTGGGTGTTGCAATGTGCCCCACTGCAGCCCTGGCACTGTGGCTCTTAGGAACAGCCAGCACAGCTTGATGGGTTTTGTGCTCCTCATCAGTGGCTTCATCATGGCCATACATCATCTCCATGTTCCTCCTGTGACACTACAGCACGTGGCTTTGCTGCAGATCCAACAGTGGGTCAAAGGAGAGCATCAGCTTCCTTGTTTATAGAAAAAACACTGCATGAGACAACCCTGCCCTTCTCGAGGGCAAACAGCATCTCCGTGATTTCCATCTGTCCCATCTAAAGCTGTGAGATTTCCAGGCCAGGGAAATGTTGAGGTTTTAGATCCCTTGGCATCCCAGGATCCTGGGAAGGTCTGCCATGGTGCTGCAATGCAAATGCATCACAGTGCTGTTGCTGCTGCTGCTACCACCACACAGGACAAGCAATACTGTGTCTCTTCTGAGGGTAGGAACCTTGTGGACATGGATTTTGCTCCTGCTGAGAAAGTCTCTGCTTGGAACAGCATGTCTCAGCTCATGGAGACTTCTCCTGCTGAGACATTTAGAATAAATTCTGCACAGACCTTTGTGGTATGGTAAAAATAATAATAATGAAGTAGGCAAGACCCAGAAAGTGTAGACACGGTGGAAACCAAATGTGGAATGATTTAGGTGATTCAGGCTTTTTTGGGGGGCAATAAGCAGCTAGTGCAGCTCACCACATGCTCGCACAACCCAAGAGCCTGAAGTCGGCTTGAATGACTGATTCATTATTCCACACACGCTCCAGCTCCTCCACCACTCCAGCCTGTACCCAGCTGGATCTCAGGAGAAATTCCTAGAGTGTGTAATTGTGTATAATGTGATCATCCTGCAGCAGGAAATAGGTTTGTAAGCATTCTTAGCCAGTACAATCGATGTCGTACAGATATGGTCTGCAAGGAAACTAAGTGGAGAACACATATTGCAGCGAGTCACTGGAGAGAGCCAACGCAGCCTTCTGGGAAGGACATGTCAGGCAGGGAATGTATTTAAGCTCAAACAGTCACGGTACACGTAGTACTTCGTTTAAAAACGTCTCAGCGTGACCGTGCTCAGAGGGAAAGGGGAGATGCCGACCTGCGAGCCCCCGGCAGCAAGGCCAGATGTGGGGGACAGCCCTTGGAGAGAGGCAGCACCAGGCTGGAGGAGGGAGCTCGGCGGGGTTTTGCGGTTTAACAGCAACCTCTTCCCGCAGCTGGGCTGTGGCCGTAGGAACCTGCAGGGAGCCGGCACAGCGCGGTGGGGGCTGGCAGGCTCCCGGCGGAGCGGGCACCGCTCCCCGGGGGAGCGCAGGCTGAGCCCGCAGCACCCTCTAGAGGAACGCGGCCACCCAGCCCTCGGCTGCACCGAGGGGTCCGATCCGCTGGAAAGAATCTCTCCAGCAATACGCTTTTTTTCTTTTTTTTTTTTTTTTTTTTTTTTTTTTTTTTTTTTTTTTTTTTTTTCCCCTTGGGTGGGTTTTTAATCTATCGCTGCTCACCAGCGCAATATCGGGCCCCAGCACTGCTGAGCCCGAGCAGCCCCAGGCTTCCAGGCCGTCCTTCCTGGTGCTGGAGGGGATGGAGATGAGCAGTGCTGCAGGAGACGGCGAGGTGGAGCAGAGGCTCCCCAGAAAGCAGGAGGATTTTCCATGGGGAAATCCTCCAAGGTCCTGCCTTGCAGGGCTTCAAGTGTGTCCCCAGCTGCAGTCGGTGTTGTTTTGGTGGCAGGTTTAACCCAAAGTGGAAGTGCAGGGGTGGAGATGAGCATGTCACTCACAATATGAGGTTCCTGTAGGATGCAGTTTAGCCCAGGACCCTGAGCTGTAGGCACGGCCGCCCTCAGCCATGGGCTCTGCATCCCCACACACACCTGGACAGAACAGCTGTGCCAGACCAAGAGTCAGGTGGATTGTCACCTAGGAGTGACCTATCCATGAAAATTGTGGATTAGGTGGATTGTTACCTGAAAGTGACCTTGGCACTGCCCTTGGCCCCAACACAGCCTAAATTCCTACATGTGATTAAATGCCCAGGTTACATCAGCATTACTCTTTCCAGCCAGGATGTGCTGGTCAGCACAGAGTCCTAAAAGATATGTGGGGATCATCCGGGATTCACTGTGCATGAGACAGGAGACACCCATGGAAAAACATCCTGTAAGTGCTGTGCTGCTCTGTGGCTACAGCTGTGGTTGGTGGCTACAGAGGTCTTTGTTTCTGGACTTTCCCTCTTCCATATCTGATACTGGTCAAAATGAAGCTTTTCTGTAATAAAGAAAAACATTAACTCTATTTTGAATTACTTCCATATACAGTTCCTACTTCATATTTCTGCAGTTACAGTGCTTTTATATTTTATTTCATAAACTGTGTACCAATTTCAAGAGGAAGCATGTCTGAAATGTGAACACCTAAACTGTAAAAAAACCCCAGAAACCAAAAAAACAGAACCCAAAATCTCAAACCTGTTTTCAAGTTGAAATTACTGCAAGAGCAGCTGCCTGTCTGGAGAGGCTGGAGCATCCTTGTGTCTGCTTTAAGCTGTGCTTGGCCCTGGATTCTCCAGCTGGAGAGGTGGGTCCAGCTCTTACCTCAACTTCCTTTGTGCCCACACCACCTTCAGTGGCCCTCAGCTTCCCAGTGGGTGACCTCCAGCTCACCTGCCCTGCAGGACTCCAGCTGAACACCCAACCCTTGGCCCAGGGCAGGTTTCCCAGTCAGGATATTCTGTTTGGACAGGCCACCTGCTGGGCACTGAGCAGCACACTGGCAGCATCCTGCTGCCACTGGGCATCAGAATCCCCTGTGAAGCCTCATTAACACTATCTCCTCGTCCCCCTTTCCTTTGTCCTCAAATGGGAACTCACAGAATATTTAATTATTGAAATCAGGCTGAATATGGAGAGATTACTCACCACAGATTCTGGGATAAACAGTTTCCTTTGCAGAACAATTTCTTTTTTAACAACTCCCCCTCCCCTTTTCTCCAAATTAATTTCCATCCCAGCCATGAGCCTCCGTAGAAAATCTTGCCATAATCATTTTGAGCTAAATATTCTGTCTAATCAATCAAAGCAGTGGAACCAATTTTGAAGCTGTCACTTTTAATTTTTCCAATAAGAAAAAAATCGAGCATTTCACTCAGTGCTGTTGTGATTCAAGCTCTTCAAACCTTCGCTCCACTGCACCAGTGCTTCAGAGCTGTACTTGAAAACGTGAAGAGATGGCACAATTGCAGAGAAACTAAAATAAATTGATTTTTAGCAGTGAGAAGAAACCTGTTTCTTCATGTACCCTTGGACCTGGCTCACAAAATCTTTTCTTTTTTCCTTTCTTCCCTGCTTTCTTCCTCAGAACAAAAATAACTACAGCATATTCATGATTTCATGCATGCAAAGGGCTGGCACTCATTAAAGTTGATGTGTTATTGAGAGCTTGGTGCATAAATGCCAATGAAGGGCCAGAGAGCAGATTGCTGGGTGCTGGGGGGGATGAGAGGATTCCTCCTGCCCCTGACACAGGATTCCTGTGGACACATCCACAATGGAGAAGCTAACCTGTGGGAGGAGGCAGGAGAACAAAAAATGGCACAAAAAATGGCTGGAGAAATCCATCCTGTGTAGTGAACAGGTTGTTAAACACTCTGGCAAGGGCACTTTGTGTTCAGGGTTGGCGTGGGCTGCGTTCCTGCTCAGTGAGGAGCCACCAAATTGAGGCTTTGCAAGTCCTCCAGTGAGCAAACAGGAACATTCTGGTCGGGGGAACATCAGGGGGAGTTTTGCCATCACGTTCCTGCCTCCCCACACAGTCAGTGCCAGCCATAGCCATAAGCTGACATTCACTTCTGCTTTTAGGGATGGATGGGAACAAAGTCAGGCCCTGCAGGTGCACTGTGGGAGAGGGAAAACAGCAAAAGCAGCAACAGTGCCCCCGAGTTGGGCCCCTACTTGAATCCAAAACAGAACCCACCAGCTACTAAGGAAAAATGAACTCTATCCCCCCAAAACCAGGACAACCATGTAGAAAAGGGAAAGGAACCTTCCTGCAAATTCATACCTGAACTCCCTAGGTTCAGGACCATTTCCAGTTTCCCATTAATTTCACACCAAGATAATCTCACCTATGATCCCACAGGTCTCCTGCTGCTCACAGGGAAACCAAGCAATGTTGGCAGGACACTGCCAGCCTCAGCTGTGGCAGCTCTGTGTGACCCCACAGCCACCCCGCTGCCACCCAGCACTCCTGGGCTCAGCATCATGCACCCAGCAGTGACTGTCAGGTCCCACATCGCTCCTGCTTGCCACTATCTCCTCTCCAGGAGCCCAGAAGTGGGTTCAGGAGGCACATGATCAGCAGGGGGATGCTGGAGTGGCAGCAGAAGCCAACAGTGTCACTCAGCAGCTGCCTGATGTCTCTCACCAACCCCCTGCCTCACCCTCTGGCTCTGTTGTCTTGGTTTATTGTGTCTGTCGAGGACACAGATTGGGTTTGGAAGTTCTGAAGTTGTGGAGAGCCCTCTGGCATCTGAGGAAGGAGATGAAACCTAAGAAATGGAGAAGTTAATATGTTTTCAGTTTGCAAGAGAGCTTGGAAATGCCACTGATGCTTTATTAATCTCTTCTGCCCCTGGAGGACAACAGGCAGCTGCTTCTTCCTCTCTCTCTGCTGAATTTCCTTTACTGGAAGTTAAGAGAGACAGGGGCAAGTTAATTCTATTTTGGAGACAGAGTGTTTTTGTCTATGCCTTTCATAATGCTTTTGGATTATTAAAACTCCTTCAAAACATGACTTTTTAATCTATTTAAGAAGTCCAATTTTCTTTCTATGCTGTTTCACCCCAGCAATTTCTCTCTCCCAGGAAAACCCAAATGACTCAAGTCTAGCCATTTTTATTGCTATTCTGGGCCCTTCCCCATCACGTCTTGGCTGCTGATCCAGAGCAAGGACAGAACTCATCCCAAGGCAGGATGAAGCCCCCAAAACAAGGAGAAATGACACCAAAGCCAAACGTTGTGACATGATGATCGGTTGTATTTTCAGTCCATTAATACACATTCATTTACCAGATACAAACAGAGTGGAAAGGAAAGCAATCATTAGCAGGAACAAGGGTACAAAACTCAATTCCAGCAGCCTTCACAGAAGGGATATTCAGTGTCACAGTAGCACTGTTGGAAGGGAGGGACACATGGACATCTGCCCTCACACCCCAAGTGGAAGCTCTCCTTTTACGGATTAATTTAGCTAGAGACATAATTAAAAAAAAAAAAAACATTCCCAAAACTGCAACTTCTTGACACTTTTTCTCATTTCCCTAGTGTCAGGACTAGGGAAAGTTGGAATTATTTACAGAGAGGAGATTTTATGAAAAGACACTGGAAGGCTAAAAATAGAATAATCACAAATACTGGAAAATACAACAAGAAAGCAGGCAGGGAAAGGAAAATAGGAAAAAAAAAGTGACACCTGAAGAGGATCATTGCATTCAGTGGTCGATATATGGTTAGTGGGGTGGCTCCACTTTGATACACTGAGATTCACATGCTGGCCTTGATTCACTGCCATGAAGTTACACTCTGGGCTCAAAGCAGGGCTCTGCAGAGCTCCTGGTTTCAGCAGGATCTCAGCAGTGCAGCAGCCATTGCTTGGTTGAAACCATTTTGCAGAATGAGTGCCACAAGCTGTGACAGTGTGCTCACATCTCGTGGGGCACCCAAGGGGTGCCAACCTCTGCTCATATCCTGGTCTGGAGACTGCTGGTTTTCTTCCCCTTGGCCACCACAGCACTGCACCATGAAAGGCTCTGCTGCTATGACAGGGGTCAGCTTAGCCCAGTGTGGATTTGGGGCTCCACATGCAGCAGGAGAGGGAAATGGCATTATCCTACAGTACTCTCATGCTTGTATGGGAGTGTCCCCACAAATGCAGCTCTGTGCCCAGGTACAACCCCCTGACTGTCCTTGCTACAAGTGCTCAAGGCTCCTTACACTGAAATAACAACAGCAAACCACATCTGCACTTGATTGTACAGGGATGTTCCTTTGGAAGGAATAAAGATATTGTAAATTATTCATGGAAGAGTCCCAGCTAGGCAACACCTGCACTGGGGCTCTCCCAGGGACAGCACCAGGATTGCAAAATCATGTTGTGAAACTTGATCAAAAGAAAGGAAAATGGAAGGTTTGGGGTTTAATGCAGCAAAGTCCACACCAAGTCAGGGGATAAACTGAGACCAAGAGACCAGAAACTGAACTGAGCACTTTGCCTCTTCCATGGAGCACTAGAGTGGTTCTCCTATAAATTGTTTTTTTTAGTACAGTTCTTACAGACAATGACATTTTATCCCTCATTTTTTAAATCATGCATTAACTTTACAGTGAAACATTTATCCAGTCCAAGATCTATACAACAAAACACCTATTTTAAAATATCAGACGATTAAAATTTAAGGAAAGGAGTGTGAGTTCTCAAAGTGGAACATGTTAAGGAATAAATTAAAGGGAAGTGTTCAACTCTTGAATTGCAAAATAAAGTCTGAGCCTGGGAGAAGTTCTCATTTCCTATAGTTGTAGCAAATAAATGCCACAAGAAACAGTTGATGTTTCTGGGGCTGCTAGTGCTTGAATCCACATCACCTGTTCCAGCTCTGGGTATTGTGGGTCACCCTCTCCAGTTTGAAGCCCACACTGGTATGACAGACTAAGAAGTAGTGATTGTTCAGGTGCAGAAATCAACTCTCTCAAGCTGTTCAACTTCACAGGCTTCTTAATATAAGAAACAAACCTGTAGCTGACAGGACCCAAGGAGCCAGCTCCAAACAGCACAGCCCAGGGTGAGAATGAGCAGGGCCTGGACTGGCTCCAGCCCTGGTGTCTGTTTGGGGTGAGCAGTGCTGCTCCCATAGGGAACTTGGGGGCCCCACAAGCCCCTGGGGATGCTGAGATCTCCTCCCTATGCCCAGGCTGCCCTGCACACCCTGCTTGCATTTGAATGCTACTAAATTCCTGGTATCAGGAATTTAGCACCAACACAGGGAAGGGATGATCAGCACAGGGCCTCTGTTCCCACAGAGGGGAACCCCCTCCCAGACAGAGAGGCAACATCAGGCCTGTCTGCTACCTCAGTAATGAAAGACCTTCTTAATTAGCACCTTTTCATACAAAATCAGTCAATTACATCTCCCTCCATGGCTCTGCTGTGTCACTGGGGACCAGCAGCTATCACACAGTGGGCTGAGTGTTAAAAAACCTGAGTGGTTTTATTCCCCAAAGCAGCCTGGCAGAGGGGGAGTTAACACTCCTGGAGTTAGGAAGCCCCAACAATTAGCTACCTACTGTTTTAAAAGACAATGTAAGGATAATTTAACAATTATAAAAACCTTCCCTAATATGAGGATGAGGAGAATAAGAGCACTTAGAAGGTGACAGGAGTGTTGCAGTTCAAGGTTCAGTGTATTACAGGTGGTGGGGTTGAACACTTCCTGACTCTGAACATGGACCTGTGTGACTGACAAGGATTCTCTGGCAGGCTGTAATTGTTTAAAGTCAGCAGTCAAACTAAAACAGCTAAACATAGGAGAGAAAAGCTCTGACCCTGCACTGATGTGAAATGACAGGACACCTTTGATCTTTCTAGATTGTAAATGGTTAGGGCACACATTGCTTTGGTTCTGCGGGGGGTGACCCCGGGTCAGTTTTTTTAAGGGAAAAAAAAAAAAAATCAAGGGAACATATTTATGTGCTTACAGCAATGCCAGGTAAAAGCATCAACCCCCCAGACTCAATCACATAAAATGCTGCACATGCACTTCCCAAAGCTGAACCAGACCACAGATGCCAGAAAGGAGTGTAAAAGGCAACTGCAACAAAACACAAGGGTAAAAGAGTGGAAGCTGTAGGAATGGGCTGGATTTGGAAGAACATCTGGGGTTTGTTCCCTGTTTGGGTGATGCAGCAGGTACAGAATAAGCTGGTGCCTATTCACAGGTCTGAACACAGAAAGCAATCAGGTAAAATGTCATGCCAGCTACATTTTGGGGATAGCTAGGTGACCAGTGGGGTTCTTTTCCAGTTAAAAAAACTGTTGGAAGAGCCAGAAAAGGAAAAAATAAACTCTACTGTGAACTAAAATAAATACCAGTTCACTGGGCCTTTTGACCAAGGAGTGCTGGGCACAGGTATAACCCTGGGAAGGGATGCCAGGATACAGGGGCAGCAGAAAAGCTCAGCCTCCCACTCCTCCTGATCCAACTCTCCTTAAGTGTTTTCTAATGCTCCATTTTCCCAGTGGCTGACACAGCACTGCAGACTGCCAGGAACACCTCAGGCTGGAGCTGGACATGAAATTGAGAGACATGGCCTCACTGCAGGATGGAGCATGGGGTAAGACCCAGGCTGGTGCCCACCACACGAGGTCCTAACCCAGGAACTGTAGTGTTTTTCCCAGGATGCTGGATTGAACTGCTGCTTCTCTGTACAGGGAGGTGCAAAAGAGCTTTCTTACAAAAGAGCCTTCTTACAGCAATAGAAAACAGGAATGTGCATGCTGAGTTTTACCTCTGCTTGGGAAGACACGTCCTACATGACTGAATTCAAGGTTGTGGCTGGTTCAGTAACAAAGCAGAGCAGAGACTTTGTCACCTGCTCCCCTTCCCCTTTGCATTCACCCCACCTACAAATCCACACAGCTCAGTCTGAGCATGGTGTCAGCTTAATGGCCTTTCCTTCTTTTAAACAGGGGGAAAAGGATTGAAATGAAAATCTGCTCATATGCTGCAGGATAAATGCACAAGCAGAGTGCAGAGCTTGGTTCAGATAATGCTGGCTTTGGAGTCTCAGTCCTGTTACGTGCAGTGCCTTGGTTTCCTCTGGCTCTGGGCACCTCAGGCTTGAGTTGGAACCTTGATCCTCTCCTGAGAAAAACAGTCACAACTCAGTGGGACCAAGCTGATATCTGCAAAGGCCAGAAAACTCCAGTGATCTCCAGCACCTCCAGCTCCATTGAGACTGCCCTCTGCCAAGCCTGAGGGCTGCTGATTGCTCCAGCTGCAATAGGAAGAGGATCTTTTCCCCCAAAGGGATGTAAAGACCAAAATGCTGATTCTGATACAGGATTGTTAGTCTGTTTCCCTTTAAGAAATGAAACACCTACACTTGGAAAGCTGCAGGACAGCCCAAGGCAGCAGCAAATGGCACTTCCCAACAGTGGCAGGGCTGCACAATGTGCTCTGAGGGTGTGTGGAAGGGGTGAGATGGGGAACTCCAAGGTGCAGATACCCAAAGCCTGAGAAGCAGCACACACAGCCCACAACTCCTGTGCAGCCACAGCACGATCACAGTATGAACACAACCACAGGATACAGCTGGCAGTGGTGACAACATCTATGGGGAGTCAGTTCCTGTCCTAGGAAGTGGCCTGCATCCTTTAGATGCTCAGAACATGCCTGAAGAAGTAACTCCTCCAGAGGTTAAACTTCTCATCTGCCATCATTTCCAAGTTTTTCTGCTCCTCTTGTCTGCTAGTGTCGATTTGCTTCATGTTCCTCCACCAAAATCCTTCAGAAGGGCTTGTTAGCTTGGTGGAGAAGCTTTTTGTCTCCTTTCACTTTTCCAAAATCCCTTATTTTTCATTAACTTCTCTCCTGAGACCAAGCCTTTAAAAGGTAAAGCAGTCTGCATCTTCTTAAGTCCAAACCTCCATGGGTACCATGGACTCCTTTGTTCCAACAGAGGGAAGCAAGTACTCTTCCTCCAGAAAACGGAAGGGGAATTGTACTAAAAACCCACGAATCTTTTTTAATTCTTCTGCTGCTTTCACAGGATCATCATTTGCCAGTTTGGGCTTGTTGATGAAATCACGCAGTTGGGTTAAATTATTCACCTGGTCACTGGGAAGGCATCGGAACACCTGATCAGAACAGAAAGAAGAAGTCACCTGTCAGTGTAGGGGAAATGCAGCAATGCAGAGTTCCTGAGAAAGACCAAAGCATACAGTGCAAATTCCCCAGGATGGGAGTGACTGAATTAACAGCCCAGAGAACAGGGAGGGAAGAGGTATGTGCCTGTCCTCGATGAGACTGGAGCAGGCAGAGGGGAAGCTCCTCTGGGCCTTTTCTGATCACTGCAAAAGCTCATTAAAAGACAGAAGTAAAATTTGTCTCTACTCCAGCTACACTGTGGCTAATTACAAGTAGTAACTACACCATGACCATTCACTGGAACTACAGCTGATGCAAACACAACGAGAAATCTGATCTGCTGCCTTCATGGGTGCTGTCACACTGAGAATGCAACAGCTCCAGTTTCTTGTTCCCAGCTCTCACATCTCATTCCTTCAAAACATCTCTGAAGGTCCAACCCCAGGAACTGGACCTGCTCTCTTTGCCCTCCCTCTGCTGCTTCTCCCATTGGCATCTGCTGCCCCTGTGTGGGATGGAGGGAGGGGGAACAAGCTGCTGTGCTCCTCACTTTATCAAAGATGGTGGCATTGCGAGCTGCTGTGGCAATCCACACCTCCTTGAAGAATTTGTCACAGACGGGATCCTGGTGCTCTGGATTGAGATCGGAGCCGCCAAGGACAACCCTGAAAAGACAAAGGGATGGATGCTCACAGAGGCTGAAGCACAGGGCATTCCCCTCTTGATAAATGCCAGGAGACAAGGAACTTCCTTGGGACTTGCCAAATCCTGTGTGCTCCCAGCACCCTCCCACTCCCATCCCCTGTGATAATCTGGCAGCTTTAATGCTGCTTGATTTTCTCCTTTTCTTCTGTGCAGTAACTGTCCAGATGGAAAATAAGGTGGGGGAAAAAAAAGGAAAAAGAAAAAGGCCTTAAACTAAAAATGGCCGTGTTGTGGGCCAGATGGCTGCTCCCAGCAAAGAAGCTTTTTTTAAAAAGTGACACTGCCACCCAAGATTGAGAGAGTATGCAAACGGGATCTGGAGGGGAAATACCACTTGTTTATGAGCTCTGCTAGCAAAATCTTGGAACAAAATAATTTGTAAAATCAAACTACCAAGCTGTGGGGGCAGGAGCAGCGTGAGGAAGGCCAGTGAAACAGCAGCAAAACCCTGGGCTAAGTCTAGGCCAAGCAGAGCTAAACCTGGGCAGGCAGTGGCAGCCCATTGGTTTGAAAGGCTGTGGGGGCAGGTTAGGGCTGGCAAACCCTGCCCCTTTCCCTGCTCAGGGGCCGCATCCCGTCCCGCCGTGCCCGGCCCACACCCACCTGAAGCAGCGCAGGCGGAGGGACTGCGCGAACCGGCCGGCGCTGTACTCGTGGCCGTCCATAACGGAGGGGACGGTGTCGCTGTCCTGCACGATGATGGCCATCTCGCTGTCCCTCTTCCCCAGCATGCTGCGGTCGTTGATGTTGGCAGAGCCTGGGCAGGGCACAGGTAATGTCTCACTGCTGCTCCAGGTGCTCCTGCACGCCCTCCATCACCACCCCCGGGGCTCTCCGCAGCCCTCCTCGGCTCCATGGGGAAACATCCACGGCTTCGACATGTAAAACCCCAACCCCATGCCCTAAGATTTTTAGCTTTTATATTTTCAGATCCTGTGCTGCATTAGTGTTTAACTCTGAACTCCACACAGAGTGTTAGTAAGGTCATCTGAGACCACTGCTTTGAGGGGAGGGAGTATTTCGAGTCTTGTAAAATCTGGTATTCAGGTATTCATTGGCCAAGCTTTATTGCTGATTAAACAGCTCAAAAAGGGCTTCTTTAAAGAAACAGGCTGGAATTCTGCTGCAGTTTAGAGCTCTGAGCCTGAACTCTCTTGTCTTTGCTTCATGTTCTCATAATAAATATGGTAAGAGAAGGGGATGAAATGATATCTATTGCTCCCTATAGCATATTGTCCCATTCTTAGGAAACGGAGCTGATACATGACACATGTTGTCCAAACCTTCCAAATTTTACAGCACATTCTGTTCTTTCAGGAACAGATGACAAGTCTCACAAGTCTTCCTGCTAGAACAGAGTTTGATACAAGACAGATGGACAATATTCCCTGCACTGGGATTCTCTTCACGGTTACACACAGATTTAAAAAATTTCAGAAAAACAAATTAAATGACAGCCCTCTGAATCCATTCTTCCCTCTTGAAGAATTTACGAGTTTAGTTTTTGGTTTTTTGTTTGGTTTTTTTTTTTAACAGCAAAATATTTCTCAGGAAAGAAATGACAACATAGAAAAGCCCATGGCACTGCAGCCATGGGGATGGGAAGGGATTGATCCAGGTACAACCCAGAGCCCCAAACCCCTCCTGAGAGCCCCTGCTCACCAATTATAACCGTGTTGTCATCAGCAATGAGCAGTTTGCTGTGCACATAGATGAGCTCCGTGACCAGTTTTCCTTCCAGCTCTGCATATGTTCGAAGGCCACAGAATGATATGTAGTTTATCCACTTATCTCCAACTGAAAATGAAAAGACAAGAAAATTGATGGGATGAAGGAGGTGGAAGGGAAAACAACCCAGACCTTGTTTACATGAAGACCCCTATGGATAACAGTTCACTTTTGACTTAAAAAAAAATATAAATTAACAGATAACAGAAATCATTTTTTTAAAAAAAACAGACTTGAAAATTTGCTTGTGAGTTCACTGTGCTCTGATCTGCCTGCTCAGAGACTCCAACTTCAGTGAGAAATGACTCCAGTCTCCTGGGCCCAGCACAATAGGTAGACTATGAGCCTGTTTTTCTGAAGATCCTGCAAAAAGGAGGCTGGAAGCAGGTGTTTTGTCCATGGTCAGTATGGGCAAATGTGTCCTAATGCACTTGTGTGCAGTTCAGATTTACACCAGGACCTAGAACAAATGAGGCATTATGCATGGTCCCAGTGTTTGTGATGCGTGGGTTCTCACAGTGCTCTGATCCCCAGCAGAGCAGGATTCCTCATGGCAAGGAAACAGCCTCCTGCTCAGGCAGGTTCTTCCTCTCCACATCTGACAACTGCCAGAAACAAACCATGCATGGGATCCACGGGGAAGGCTGAGGGCTCATGGCTCCCAGAAGCATGACCCCGCTCAGGACATCTTCCAAATAACACAATCCTGAGCAGCTGCAACTGTGCTATGCTCCTCCCTGGGGTGTTCCCCTCCTCTGGATCAGGGCTGCAGCCAGGTCTGAGGTCTGACAAGTAGCCATGGCTTGTGTGACCCCACAGAGCTCTCCATAGGAGGATGGTCAAGGAGGAGGTCACTCTCAGCCCCGAGAGCCTGTACCATGTGTTGCACTACATGTTACAGATGCATCCATCAAACAGCAGCAAAGTAAACAACACAGAGCAGAGGAATAAAGCTCTTACCCACTGCCTTCAGCTGGCCCAGGATGGAGTTCTCCCCTCGGCACATGGTCCTGGAAAGAAGGTAAGCAGCCATCAGCACCCCCGTGGCTGCAGAGAGCAGCATGTGCTGGAGCAGAGCCAGGTGGGGTAAATCCCTAACACATGTGCCTCTCACACAGCAGGAGAAACAGGGGGCTTCCAGAGCACTTTTTTTCCCCCAACTGACTGTTACTACATCAAGGACTGCTCATGTTCCAAAAGGAGCTTATACCAACCCGTGGAGGAGCTGGGGAGCACTTCTGCCTTCTAGAGCACGTGGCAATGATTGTAGATGTGTGACAAACAGGGCTGCTACTCCCTGTGCCAGGCCTGGATGTGAAATCATGTTAAGAAAATCATCAACACGTGCAGAACACCAGGTCAGGGAGTTTGTGTGATTATGGCTGGGCTGGAAATGCCACAGCTGGAATTCCACTGAGAACCAACCAACCCATGGGCAATTTCCTCTGGCTGCCCTTGCAGGAGGAAGCTCAGGCAGAAGGTGAGAGGGATGTGCTACTTTCCATCTGCTTGTGTCCCCTGCATCACCTGTCTTCCTGGAGGTGCAGCAGGACCCCTGCAGGCCAGCAGACAAGGGGGATTTCACTCTGAGAGTTGCAGCAGTCTCTGCACACTGACTGTGCCCTGGCCATACCATAACATAGCAGTTTCCCAGTAAAACCATCTCGGGCCATTTTGCCTTCTGCATTTCCCAGCACAAGGACTACCCTGCTGCATCTCCTGTTCCTATGAGATCTGCTGGGCTACAAGTGCCCTCCAAAACATCCATCCTGGAGCAGGGGAATCACAGTGTGGAAGATGCCCTTGCCTGCATGGGGCCAATGGGCAGAGCCAGGCCAAGTATCAGACAAAAGGGCAATCAGACAAAAAGATTTGGAGACAAACCTTGGTCAGCAAGTCTGATTTAATCAGCTAAGTGGAAAACAAATCATAGAATGCTTTGGGTTGGTTGAGGCTTAAAGTTCATCTTAGCTCCATCCCCCTGTCATGGGCAGGGACACCTTCCCCAAGACCAGGTTGCCCAAAGCTCTGTTTTTGTTGGCCACCCTGATGGCAGGTGGGGGCTGGGGACCCCCTGCAGCAGCGGGGGTGTGCAGGGGGCTGTGACAGCCTGCCTGTGGTACCTGTAGTTGAAGTGCATGATGGCCTGCAGAGCGTTGCCCCCGCCCGTGGAGATGTCCCCTTCAAAGCCCGGCAGCAGTGGGATCACCACGTACACCCGGAACCGCCTGTTCTCCCTGGAACACGAGAGAGTGTCATGAGAGATCCCTGGAACACGAGAGAGTGTCATGAGAGATCCCTGAAACATGAGAGAGTTCAGGGAACATCAGCCTGGGAATGTCACATCAGCCTGGAAAAGTCACAGCTTTGCACAAGGCGAAGTCCCCTAGGTTTCACCTCCCCCAAGATGACCGACTTGGGCTCCTCGTCCAAGGTCACCACACAGATTTTAAGGCAGCAAAGTGTGAAGTGTATTTCCAGTTTCAGGAAATCATCACCTGCCATCTGTACTTCTGTGAGTGCTCCTTCAGGAGGGGAGGGAATAATTTACTCTCAGCAAACAACAAAAGAAGCTAAAGGAAAGGAAACACATTTTTACTGAAATTCAGGGGCAGGCTAAGGATTTTTCAGATTGTGTCTGCCACTATCAAAGTTTGTTTGAGCACCCCAATAGCCCAGTCACACTGATACTGGTGCAGACTGGTGTGGACAGCTGCCTGGCAGAGCACAGCAAAGCTTACAGAGCTACCCCAGGCAGAAACCCAAAACCTAACCCAACGTTCCCCACTGCCTCCTCGTTTTCTGAAGTCAGAAACAGCACAAAAGGTGGGAAAAGTTCAGGGCACAAGTAAACGCTGATCACTGGGGGAAGGCAAATATGTCCTTGATACATCACAGCACCCACAAATCTCAGTTCCAGAGTTCTCCAAACTAATCCATATCCCAATTATGATCCCATTCAGAACAAAAGCTACTGTTGTGGCACTGCTTGGGGCTTTTCTCAAAGCTCCCTTTGAGTTTCCCCTGCTGACAAATGCCAGGTGCATCTGCTCTGAGAGCACTTTCCAAGTACCCCTGGGTGCTGGGAACTCCCTGCTCTGTGCCCCCGGGGAGGAGAAAGAAGAGAAGGACGAGGATAATGCTCCACGGAAGGATGCTGCCACTAGATGGCAAACACAGTTTAATCAGCACAAAATCATTTCGAAAGCACTCTGAGGATGAGCCAGATGCAGTTTTTGCTAGAAGTACTCCTTCCTCGGGCAAGCCATGCCTGTGAATTTGGGGGTGTGGGAATTGTGAAGCACTGGGGTCCCCTCTGAGCTGGGAGAGAGGCAGTGAGGACCTGTGTGTCCTTCATTTCAACCAGTGCTTCCTTCCAACTGTGCTGGACACTGCAAACTGGTTCTGGTTTGCCAGCAGAGCTCAGAAGGAGTTAATGAGGCCTTACCAAGACACAAGAGACTGAAACCAAGTCTGTTTGTATCATGAGAAAGGTTTACCAACAAAAGCATTCCCCAAAAAGCAGCTTGTTTGTGTAAGGACAGTGTTTACTAAACTGCTTAGAGAGCCACCCAGGAAAAAAGAGGAAACCAAGAAAAGAACATTATTAATAACATCAGTAGAAAATATTTAGTCTAGAAGAGTGAGGAGTATACAAGTTCACTATAGACCTTGATTTATAATTAAACACTGTTTTCCTAGAGAAGTTTGGAAAATCAGCATTAGGATACAAACCTTTTAGTCTTAGGTAATGTGGAATTTGAACTTTATATTCGGTTAGGATTTGCCAACATTAAGCCAGCATGATACTGGCATACAACTGGAGCAATGCAGAAGTGAGTATCATATCTGGAAATGGGTCACTAAGAATCTGTGTGACCCACTTTTGTGATAGACTTTTAGTATCTGGACAGCATGGCACTCCTTACATAAACTTTATTTAACAGGAAAATCTTAACAGATTACCTGGAGAATTTGCTGCTGCCTCAGTAGCATTGCTAACAGCAGGCAACTGATACAAAGAGCCTGTGGTAGTCAGTTCCCAAAGGCAGGAAAGGCCATCCAGACTGGCTTCCAGGGGCACATCAATCAGCACAGAGATCACAGGATCATGGAATGGTTTGGGTGGAAGGGACCTTAAAGATCATCCAGTTACAAACCCCTGCCATGGGCAGGGACACCTTCCACTGTCCCAGGTTGCTCCAGTCCCATCCTACCCAGGCTTGGACACTTCCAGGGATGGAGCAGCCATAGCTTCCCTGGGCAACCCATGCCAGGCCCTCACCACCCTCACAGGGAAGAATTTCTTCCCAATATCCAATCTAATCCTCTTTCACTTCAAAGCCTTTTCCCCTTGTCCTATCACACATGCCCTTTTCCAACATCCCTCTCCAGCTCTCCTCTAGCCCCTGTAGGCACTGGAAGGTGCCCTAGGATACTCTGTCCAGCTGCCTCTGAGCCTCAAAGCTGCAATACAAACACAGCAACAGCATTTCCAGCAGCACTGGCACTCCTCCTCATTTACCACAGGTGAGAAAATCCATCCCATCTTTTCATACTTAGCTAATTTCAATTTTTTGGACTATTCACTGCAGTTCACACAGATCAGAGGAAACTCCACCCTGTTGTTAATGGCACAGCAGATAACACCCAGGCTCTCCATGTTTCAATAGTGCTCTTCTTTCCACAGTACTCTGAACAAAGCCTGGCCCAGGGCAGCTCCTGTGGCCTTGCAGTCATTTCCTGCACTCTGGTGGCTGCCTCAGGCTGGGTGCCTTTATCCAACTGGGAATTTCCAAGCTCAAGTGCAAAAAAGAGCAAAATTTCTGCAACCTTGGAGAGAGGACCTCTGGAAAAGCAGACCCTGCAGAGTTCTGGACAATTACAATATGGAAAAAATAATCCATGGAAGAAAACATCTCCATGCATGGTGAAAAAGCCCATGAGAGATGAAAGGGAAAAATTTAGAAAGTTTCCTGTATGTCAGCCCAGCAGGAGCAGGGTACAGTTTTATACTATGAAATGCATGTCTCAAAGAGACTGCAGGAGAGCAACCTCAAGCAAGGCTGCCCAGGATCAAAGTGAAGACAAGCCACTACCTGTGGCATTAATGTTAACACAGGGTTAGGTGTGCTGAAGGAGTGTTTAAAACATGGTTGGATTCAATCCATCCAGGAACAAACAACGGTCCCCTTGCAAAGACTGGAGGTGGTGAACACCCTCCAGCATGTACCAGACAAAGTTGTTCAAACAATAGCAGAACCCTGCAGTCAAATCCTCAAAATGTGTTTGCTTCCCCAATTTGAAACCGCTCCTTTCTAGATGATTTAAATAAACCACAAATCTCAGTTCACCCTTCCCACCCATGAAATTGCCTGACCACCCAGCTCAAGGCAAGCTGGCAATGGAGCAAAGGTGTCACTGAACCAGAGCACAAAGGACTTGCCTTTAAACATGTTCCATAGTTAAAAATACATTTACATTGGGCTAAGTCCAGAAAATCACTTTCCGGGTGCAAAGAAACCACTCAGGAGTCTCACTGCTGCAAATGCAAATGCTGGACCCCACTGGTTCAGTGCTGGCACAGCTACTGTCCAGCTGTGTCCACTGAGGGGGTGTTTTTTGCACCACACCAAGGAAATGCACCTGAAGACTTCCACTGCCTCATTAAGAACAGGTTACCTGTGAGCTTTGAGAATCCTCTGAGCAATCGCATCACCGATCTTGTTCCAGACAACTTTGTCATCAGCACAGCTAATAAAAAACTGGTTCTGCAGGAAAAGCAAGCAAAGCTACTGTCAGACACTGCCAGCAAGCAGCCCAAAGTATTTGCATGCTTTATTTCAGACCAAGAGGAACTAAAGATAGCTGGGTTTGTGTGCCATTGGAGGCCTTTTTTTAATTATGATTGAATGATATGTGTGTCTGTGCTTGCTTAGGGAATGAATTAGTCCTTATTAATCACACCCCTTAGAAAGTTCATGTAAAGAGCAACCTAACAAGAGGCTAAAAAAAAAAAAAAGAAGAGGAGAAAAAGCATCTCCATTCAGCCAGCACTGAGTGTCACTCTGACACAAGAGATTGCTGCAGCTGAAGGCTGTGTGGATGAAGAGCTGCCCTGTGAGTGGGAGGTTTGGGCATGCACAGGGGACACTGCAAAGCCACAGAGGGGACAGGGAGACTAATGCACAGGCCATGAAAGTTGCTGACAATTTTGCAAAGAGCATTATAAAGGAGAGATCTACTTTTTTCCACCGTGGTCAGATGGCTGTCAGGGTACACAGCCATCAGTCTGACCTGAAGACCACTGAAGGTATTGGATCTGTCTAAATGCATAAAAACCTAGGACCAAACTTCAACTCAAGTAGTAATTACCCTCCTGATGGCTGCAATCCATGCCCAGATCATCAGGACCCTCCTGCCTTCCCTCCCTGCTGCTCACCTCTATGTAGATGTAGTGCTTGCTGTTCTCTATCACACTGATGTAGGCTTTGTGGATGGACTCCTCGTGGTATTTAATGCCAGCAGACCAGTCAGCAGCAGAACGGATCACCTGGAAAGGAAGAGAGAGACACCTTCAGCTCTGTCCATCCAGGACAGCACCATGGCACTGAATTATCCCAGAGGAAAGGCTCTTCCCTGGCACAGCCAGGCTTTCACTAAATAAGGTAGTTAAGTACAACATTTATACTGCATTTGTAATTGTGAGAAAGGACATTCAGAAATAGTGTTAATGCTTAGCAACGTTTTGATTAAAAACATGAGATCCCTGTCCCATTGCTGTACTACTGCCCCCTCCCACTTGAGCAGTTCCAGATGCTTCTTGCTTAGGCTCTTATGATAAACTGCTTTTAAAACAACCTAAATGTCCAAGCTTTAGGGATGCACATCCCCATCAGTGATCTCCTGCCCAGCACTTTAAAGCTGGTTTCTGGCTGGGGCAGGGTGTTTTTCCCCCAAAGAGGCTGTACAGAATCACACAGCCAGTCTGATAACGCAGGCCATGCCTTTGTCCTCAACACTTGAGGTCATTTGTTGCTTCTGCCAAATTCTTGCACAAGCCATCCCATTTGTGATACAACTTCTAAAATTTTTAGTTCAGCTGCCCACATTTATTTCCTAGCTTTTACTGGAAATCCACTTTTAAAGTAAATTCCTGCAAGATTGCCAGGGCGTGTTCTGCCCTTCCATCCCGCAGTTTTTGTCCAAGAAAGCCAAACCAACATGAGAAACAACCTTTGCTTGTGCTCTGGGCCAGGCTGAGCAAGCCCCAGAGCAGTCAGCATCCCATGCCCCCCAGCCAGAGATGCTGTGGCACCTCCTGCTCCTTCACTTTGAGTCAAGAGGCAGCCACACTACGCCCCAAGTGATGCTTTCCTAGATGGAAATGTAGTTTTTAATTAAGTGTTGGCAGAGGACATGCTTGGGAGAATAGTTACTCATTATTAGCCTCTCTCTTTAAACATTGTCAAGACAAAAACATTGGAACAATAGTCTTAAAATATCTCAATATGACCCAGGGGCTAGGGATCTGTGAAATGTGTGTGTCAGCTCCTGACAAAATCCTGATGTCTTGGGAATCAATCAAACCAATCCTCTCGTCTCCAGAGCATCTCTGGAGGTGGCACTCGGGGGCATTGGAGTTAAACAGCAGATGACTCCTGAGCTAATTGCTTCACCTGGAAAGGAGCTTTCTCCCATATCTGTTTTTCCCAGTAAAAAACAGGCCCTGCACCTCTCGTATTTGGCTGCTCTCTTGGCCAACAGGAGGGTGCACTCTGCAGTCTCCCCTGAGTTTTGGGGTCACAGATATTGGAGTGAGGGATTCAGCCTGAATACAAGGGCTGTCACAGCCTTTAGCAGTGCCAAACAGCTGCCCTTTGCCTGGATAATCCTCTGCAAGACCATGCTGATCCTTCCCGAAGGTTTTTAATCACTCATTTGGTTAACAAAGCCAAGGCTGAGTGTTCCCACTCATCCTAAGCTGGGCACTGCTGAAAGAACACTGAGCACCACGGCAGACTTGAGATCTTGAACAAAATTCTACCACTGGTATTAATAAGCTGTTACTGGCATTAATAAGAACAGAAAAAACAGTTTTTCTGGGTAGAAAGCAGGCTAATTATTCCATATGCAGCCTGGACTGGGGCTCACAGCACTTCCACTCTCACCAGCACAGCAATCTGGAACTGCACTTCAGAAAGTGGCAGACTGTACCTTTCTATTATACAAAGTCCAATTATTTTTTTTTTTTGCTAGTTAACAAAACAGAACCATCACTCAGGACCATCCCTTTCCAGCACCATGACTTCCCAGTGCATCATCCACCTGCCCTTCCCTACATTCCTCCTCACCCCTCCACATAACTGGCACCCCAGCTCACTCCACACCCTGGGCTGCCCCTATTACAGTGCCATCATCCATCCCTCTGCCTCACCCCAAAAAAAGCTGGCACAGCACCACCCAAAAAGCTCCCATCAGGTACAACCTCAAACCCCCCTGCAGAGGGAAGAAGAGGTGTCAGAAAATGTTGGATAGGGCAGCAGAATGAGTATAAGGTGTTTCATCTTGGACCTCCTCAAAATCAAGTTGTTTTTAACAGGTCTGCAGCCACAGGGACAGGACAATGCCACCAAGGCAGCATCCCATGGAGATAAAGCTGTGGCAGTCACAGACACACATCTGGAAATTTGCTAAACACCTCTTCCCTTATCACTGGTGTTCCATCTCACACTTCTGGACACCTCTCTTTCCTGCCATGGTATTTAAAGGCAGCAGGTTCAAACCCAACCTGTTTCCTGGGCAGAAAAGGCCACATGCTGCCCAGCAGAGCACCTCCCATCCAGAGCTGGAGTCTCCATGCTCCTGCCTCTCCATTCCCCTCCCCTGAGCCTCTCAATAGCCTGTGATCCCTTTAACTTCTCTAACTGATACAAGGGTAATAAATGTGATGTTTGCTGAGGGTTAGTGCATAAACCCTGAACAATGCAGGGCTCTCACACAGACTTCAAAGAGGTGAGGGCTCAGCTGCTGCCAGAGCATTAAACTTTCATTGCATTTCCATCAGGAATGGGATGTTGCCTCACCACATCACATCTTTTGCAACACTGGCTTTGGCAGATAATTGCAAACTCTGGAATGGAAATAGGGAGATGGAATAGTGGAAAAAAATCTGGCACTGCCTTTGGCAGATCTCTATTTGACTCTTGCAAGCATCAATGTGCTCTTGCAAAAATCATTTTGCTTATTGCAAGCAAAGCCCTGCAGTTCAAATGAAAGAGGATGGGAGACCATGTCTGACTCCTTTTCCTTCTTCCCATCCTGTACCCCACAGTGTGTTTCCCACACACCCTGCATTCATCCTCCCTGCCTAGGGGAAAGCCCTTGTCAGTGCTCTATCCTCCCAGAAATGCTTTCCTACCCCTCTCCTCTCACAGAGGAGAGCAAAACCAGATGGTACAATGAGGCTGGAATCTGTTGCTGACAGGTCAATGGTTTGGGCTTGCAGCAACACTGCAATCCCCACGGATCCTTTGTGTTTTCCCTTCCTCTGATCTGCCCACATTTGAAGACAGATTTGCAAACAAGGTCAGAAACAAGAAACCCAACAGCCAGGCTTTCCTCAATCACCCCACAGCCAAGGACAGTCCTGGGATGTTGGATTTCCCTTGGGGCAGTAACTTCTGCCTATAAAATCCCTACACAGTACTCCAATGGAGATAACAGGGGACTGGCTGTTGGCCAGACAAAGGATTCAATATTAAGAAGAACAAAAAAATTGCTCTAGTTTTTCTGGATAAAAGGCTGGTAAAGGATTTTAGGATTTCTGCTTATTACTGTGCAGAACTGTACCACTGAGAGGAGATGTGAGCACCTGAGCCCTCTGGTCCAAAATGAATGAACTGGATGGGCAAGAGGTTAATATTTCTGTCCCTGCAGAAAAGAAGTCACACAGGGATGCCCTGATGCACACCTTGGGAGCTCCAGAAAAAGGCCACCAGGAGAGGGAGTTCAGATCCAGCCTGCAGGTATCCTCCCCTGTCCCCTCTTCCTACAGCAGCCAAATCTGAAACCTCCATCAGGAGGAGAGATTGAGTCACTTACAGATTCACAGTGGGACTTCAGGGAATCTCAGGGCACTTATGTCACCTGGGGACCAAGGGAAACCAGGCCAGTGTGGGTATTAGGGAGGATACAGTCAAAATTTTACTATGTGCATGCAAATCCCTGCCTTGGAGCTTGAGGGGGTCACCCAGAAATCATAACCCAGCTGAAGCACCCAGGCAAGGTGCCCCAGCCTGGGCAGAGGAGCCCCCCTCACTGCTTCCACCAGGCTTGGCATTGCAAATGCTCTTCCCCGCCAGTTTTCCCTCATACTGAGAAGGCTGGTACATTTCAGGAAAACACATCTGCAGCCTAATATCATGTAGTTTTATTTATCTGTCTACATGCAGGGCTGTTTTGACACATGCATAAATAAGAAATGAGCAAGGTAGTTTCAAATGAATAATTTACAAGACAAACCTGCTCTCTTTTTGCTGTTTATGGCATCATTGAGAGCAGCCCCTCATTTCCTGGATGTATCAGTTATTTATAATGCCTCAGCAATGTGGTGGCCAGGCTGGTTTTCCAACTGCTCACCCACCACTCAGCACTGGAGTCTGTGGATTCTGCAGTCACTATTTGAGCTTCATCCTCCTCTCCCACGGCCTGATGCCCTGAGCCAGCCAGCAGCTCTGCAGCTGGACTGAAGAGAAGCTGGATCTAGGTTGTTTCCAGTTTAATTTCTCCTTTGGGAACTGCTTCCAGTTCTGTAATCAATAGAGCTTAACTTTTTGCTACAGCAAACCCCATGATTTAGAAGTTGTGGCTTATCTTGTGGTTACAGCATGCTCAGGGGACACAAGCCCCATCACTTCCATGAGAACAAGATTTCCCAAAAAGCTGGTGTCAGACAGACAGGGAGGCATTTACATCCACAGGGAGCAGGATGATGCCTGAAGGGGATTACTTCCCAGCAAGCTGGGAGCCTTGCTGTGGAGGCTGATGTGAAACACCCCAGACCCCCAACACAAGATCCCTGTGATGCCCATCCCTCACACCACACAGAGAGGAGCAGACAATGCCCTGGCAACCCACAAACCCAGAAAAAAGCATCTTACTTCACTAAGCTTCCCCAAGCAGTGCTGTCATCTGAGCAGACCACTCCTTACAAAGAGCAAAGTCATGCATTTTTCCTGGGTTTGGTCTAACTGCTCTTACTTCATACATCTTTCATCCACAGAGACACACAATGGTTTTGCTGCTTCAGCATAAATATTTTGACTTTGTACTCTTGAACAAGTTCCTATTTCTGCTGGGTAACAGCAGCATTCAAGTATGTGCACTTGATAGAGCAAACTGGGCTTTTAAACAGAGGTATTTTGGCAATTCTGACTGTGAGACTGATTGCCACAAAGCAGACTGTGGGCTGTGCTGAACTTCAGAGGACCCACAGGGGTGCAGGGCTGCATAATAAAGTGCAGATGAAGTTCAAGGCAGGAAGCAACAGCCCCAAGACTCCACTTAATGCTGGGCTCTCACTGACCACCACCCGTCTGAGCGAGGCGTCAGGGCCTGGCAGACTGCTCTGACATCTGAGATAAATACTCAGTGGGTAACCTCAACCCATCAGGCCTTCTCCAATCATAAAGCCCAAATGACAGATGTTAGATGAAGAGCAGCAGAAAACAAATCATTAAACCACACAGCTCTGCAAAGTCACAGTGTTCCCACCATTTGAGTACTGCATACACTTTAGTGCCCTTACCTCAAAGGTGGAAATATCAATTAATGCCTCTCTGCTACAATATTTGCATTATTTTATTGAGATTGAGGATCTGATCACCTAGTCTGTGAGTTGAATTAGGTAAGAGTTTTGCATCTTATAATTCCAGTTCTACAGAGGGTCTGCCAGGCATTCAAACTTCCTGGGAGGGTGCAGAACAAGCCCTCTGAGGAGTATGTGAGCAGGAGACCACCAACACCCACCTGGACTGTGGCAGGAACAGCCTCAGGCACCTGATACTTCAACTCGTTTGCAGTTTGCTGAGATTTTGGCAACAGGAAGGGGTAGGACAGGGACCGATATTTGGGTTTCATAATCTGCACAGGGGGGGAAAAAACAGATAAAGAAAAAATGCTTGACAGAACGCTTGCAACAGATAAAGAAAAAATGCTTGCAACGTTATCAGAACAACACAAGGAAATAAACCAGATGCCTGCAGAGGGCAGGGGGATGAGGCAAGGCTGTGCTTATCTCCTGGCCCCCAGCAGTGACAGGCACACCCACCTTGGTGAAGTTCCAGCGCTGGATGAAGTGCCGGGCGACGTCGCGCGCGGCGCGGCCGTGCACCACCGAGGAGATGTCGTGCCAGGGCATCCTCGGCGTCGTGTATCTGTCAATGAAGTCTGTGGGAAAGGGGAGCACGGTGGAACTTCCTCAGACAAAGGATATCAATGTGGAAAAGCACAGAGTCCCCCTCCTCACACTGAGGTTTCTGGGCACCCAGCACCCCCGAGGCAGAGGACTTGGACTGCAACAGCATAATTGGCCCTAAAACCTCTCAAAGGGAGTTTTGCTGCTTTCACCTAGCAACCAAATCAAACCAGCCTTGTTACCTCTGGGTGGTAAAGGCAGGAAAAATATGATCTGAGACCAAACAGGTGCAGAAGAAAGTTTGGGGGAATGCAAAGACTCCCACTCACCAGCAAAAGGCTTGTCGAGTTGCACCCAGTCTTTAAAGACAAAGTTGCAATAGTCTTTTCCGTGCCAGAACCTGGTTTCCCCAAGCAGCTCTCCAACACCCGTCTTCAGACTACGGATGGATCCTTTATCTGTCCCAGGCAAACAAAACAAAAACATGCTCCAAAGTCATGGCCATCCATTGCACACAGAGTGAGACTCACAGCCATGGAACAGCACTGGTGGGACCTGCCAGTCCCAAGCAGCTGAAGCTGGTTTCTCCCCTGTCCTCCTGTTACTTTCAAGGGATATATGTTAGTATTTTTTCTTCCCTATTTCAGTATTTTTTACACAATCAGAAGAGGTTATATATAGGAGTCTGTTATGAAAATGAAAAGCAGATGCTGGATTTTATCTTGGACTACATCACCCTATAAGCATTTGCCTTTCCCCAGTTCAATAGCACCTAAATATTCCCATATGGCAGTCCACATCATGTATATCATCTACTTCATATATTTCACATTAACAGTGAACTAATTCCATCTTCTCTGCTAGAGCATTTATTATTTTGCCTCTCTATCAGGATGTATCTCCTCTAACAGAAGTAGTATTTATTATCTAGAATGAGATGTTCATGTTCCCTCATGAAGTGTTGTGGGTTTTCTTAGTATTATTCTGGCTTTTTCCAAATAGCAGTGTCATTTTTGATACAATTTTACATGCTGAACAAATGGATCCTGAATTCCAAATTCGTGTTGATTAGAAATGGTCTAAAATATTGTATGCTGGGATATTCCCTCCTAAATAGGATCCCTTTCCAGAGCACATATTTTGGTGCAGTGAACTCTTTTTTCTGGGCTCTTAAAAAGTCCACAAATGTTGGCCTAGACCATAAACAGTTAACTGGTGTTATTTCCTGACCCTGACAGCAGCCTTCATCTGTGACACCAAATACTAATGCACTAATTATACAGCAATCCCACTAGCAGAAACCTCCTCCTAACCCAACCACACCACCAGGTAACCATAAAACCCCTCAGTACACAGAAAAACCAACTTTCAACAGTCAACAGAACACAGACTGGCAGCAGCACAAGACCAGGGGACACAAAGCAAGCCCTGCCAGCGCCGCTGTGACCCCGCCGAGCCGAGCCGAGCTGAGCCAAGCCATGCCAGAAATGCCATGCAGCAGGTTTGCACCACAGCTGCCTCGGGAAGTTTGAGCCTCTAGTGAGAGTCCAGGTGGAGCTGGGGAATCACTGACTCGACACATCATGGGTGGGAATGGGAATGAATGTGTGGGACACGGGCCAACACACGCTCCAAGCACAGTGACTCATGAGTGAGCATGAATGGCCACAGGGGACACTGCACATTGTCTCCACAAAGACATGGAAATGCTTTGTTCCCACTGCTTTGTAACCAATATTTTGTAATTGGCAATTAATACCTTAGAGAAAGATGTTTGCAAGAGGATGATGCTGAAGAACTGCTCTGCACTCTGTCCCTGAACCCAAAGGCATCTTGGAAAGGTACCACACTGGGACAGGCTCTTCCAACACCAGTCCAGAGATGGGAACAGCTCAGTGCTCACAACTACCCAAATCCTGTCTCAGCTGAGTATGCTTTCCTTGGTTTTAATTAGAAGCAAAAGAGGAGACCCAAGTCTTTGTCCAAACATAGGACTGGCAGCAGCCACTTTGCTGCTTCCTCTCTCTGTTTGCATGTCTTCCTGCATCAGGCTTACTTTAAAAATATCCAATACAGAACTTCCCAGTTCCAGTAACAGCTCTTTCCTTTACAGTATGAGAGCTGCTGAAATCATCACATACCAGAATCAGAACTATTTTTGCAACTGCTCTCTGCTGTCATTATTGCAATTTTTTTGTTTGCTCATTTGTTTGATTTTGGTTTGTTTCTTGTTGCTTTGGGGTTTTTAATTCTTACTTATTTATGGTGCAGTATTTGTAGTTTCTGGAGAAGGCTCTTCTGCCAGGATGCCCACAGTGGAGGGATAAGGATGCTGGGAGAACAACAAGCAGTGAAGGCTGATCCTGGCACCCAACCTCACTCTCACCAAAGTTATAATGCAAAAACATCAGCAGCTAAAGCCTGAAGGGGTCCACAGCTCTGCCTTCCTCCACTTACCCTCCCGAGGCTCAGTGAGCCCCTGTTTGGATTCACTGTGGTGATGGAACATTCTCAGATGGGGCCTTAAACTCTGGATTATATTCGGTTGGCTCCTAGTGGGGCTAGAGTAACCTGCAGAAAGTCAAGATGCTCTATTCATGGCAAAAACACATGTCCACCCTGGTGCCTGCTCCTGTCTGAGGACACCTGGCAGACAGGAACTCCAACCAGATGTCAGTTTGCTGAAACCACAAGTGACTGCCAGGAAAAGGACCAAATTCAGGACCCAGCTGGTTTTAACTCAAACAGATGCAATTAAGTACACAGCCATGGCTATGTCCTGAGCTGACTGCAACAAAGACCCCCATAAGGAGCCAGAGGCAAGAGAAAGATCTGCAGGGAGGGATAGAAATTCCAGTAAGTTCCCTCATCTTCAGGAGCTGAGGACTTTCAGGAAGGATTTCATTCTGGAACAATTGCCAAGCTGATCCTTGTAATTTTAGCTCTGAAGTTATCTTTAATGTCGGGAATTAAAAGCTGTATTTAAATACTCAACTGTTGAACAGACTTTCCTCTCTAGTAAGTGAGTAAATCTGGAATATTTCCATTTAAGTGAACTTATTTAAAACCTAGCTTTTAACACTAGTCTATGAGAGGGGATAATCCCATTCAGAAATCATTTGCTTGTTATAATAAATCCAAGTTGAAAAATGAAAGGTTCAATTCTCTCTTGCAGGAGCCAACACTTTCCAACAATACAAACATTAAGAATCACATATACTGTTATCACATTATCTGATGGCTCATGAAAATTGCTAATTAGCTAAATAAAAAAAAATCCACACAAAACCTTTCTTCTCTATTTTGCAGTGAGACAAATTTACATGTTGACTAAACACCGCTATTATTCTGATAGTTAGGTAACTTGTCAACTTTCCTTCTGTACAAAGAACACATTGCCCTAGAAATCATGTGAACGTGCACATACACCCACCCACCCACCTTCACACATCCTTTATATCCATTATTTAGCTGAACATCACTCACTTGACTCACTGTCGATGCTGCTGACGCTGTCAGCATGGTGCATGCCGTGCTTGTGCAGGTGCTTGTAAATGCTGAACCTTGAAAACTTTTTGGGTTTTCCCACTCCTTTCATTTTTGATGTGTCTGGGACATCATCAGCATTTCTCTCAAACAAGTGGCTCTCTGGGGCCAGAGCTTGAGGCTGCAGCGAGACACGTTCAGCTGACTCTGCTGCAGACTTAAAGACACAAGACATGGCTGCAGGTCAGGTGTGAAGAGGTTCCCCTTTAACTTAACAGATTCTCCCCCCCTTAACAGATTCTCATGCAGATCAGTGCTCAGAAACAACCATGAGCCAAATTTTGCTCTGTGACAGACACTCTTTGGTGGGAACTAGGCATGCTTTCTGGGGAGAGCCTGTAGTGAGGAGGCACTCACCAGGAAAGCCTAGTAATATTAGCAGCATTCGGATCCATAAATTTACTCCGGATTGTTACTCCCCTTGAAACTCTCATCAACCTAGACCTCTCTAATTTTTAGAGACATGGTTGCATACAGACCCAGGTTAGCAGAAACCTCAGCAAACAAGGCAGCTGCTGAGGGCACAAACAACAAACTTTTCAGAGCACTCTGCGAGTGCTTACTCTGCATTTCTAAGTTTTGTTAAGAAAAGAGAGGTTGCCCAGAGAAGTTGTGGATGCCCCATTGTCAAATTATACCCTTTTCTGACTCAGAGATGGGGCAACTGAGAGGCATTTTAAAAACTGTAAACTTTATAATAGTTTATAAACTTTTAAGAACTTTTAAAAACATTTTCAGTCTCATGTGAAGGGTGAGACAATACAGATGTGACAATTCACGCCATCACAATCAAAAGCCAACTATTTCCCTGGAAGTGTTCAAGGCCAGATTGGACAGGGCATGGAGCAACCCGGTCTAGTGGAAGGTGTCCCTGCCCATGATGGAGGTAGGAACCACATGATCTTCCAACCCAAACCATTCTAAAATTCTACGATTTTAAGATCACACACTTCACACAGCTGTTCCAAGCTCCACAAGGGGAAACCCAACCCTCTTATCTCTGTGCCCTAGCAATGGCTTGTCAGCACCAACCTCTAAAGAGTCATTTGATGCTTAGATCCTTCCTCTCATCACTTATTTGTCATTACAGCTCCAAAACCCAACCCTATGCTCAGGAGAGGACACAGCCCATTCACCTATTGCCCCAGACCTGCTGTGGCTGATGGTAGCCACCAGCTGGCCCCAGCCCACTTACTGCCAGGTTGGCTGTGGACACGGACTTGGTGGCGGCGGCGCGTTTGACGCTGCCCACGTCGGTCAGGCGGTGCTCGTCGTCGTCCCAGCGCCCGTAGGCCAAGTCGATGCCACCCACAAAGGCCACGGACTGGTCCACGATCACCAGCTTCTCGTGGTGGGCCCACAGGTACACAGAGGAGGACACGTGGTCTGGGTGCCTCATCACCTGTGAGGAAACCAGCACTCGAGCTCAGCGTCGTTGTCGAATTTAAACCCGCCCAGGGAGTTCAGCCTTTTCGGGCTGTTTGGGGGTGATGGGGAAATACTGGAGTTGTTACTGGATGCATCCACTGCTTAATTACTGAAGCTACTGAATTTCCCCATAGCTGGAGTCAGCCATGTGTTCCCCATAGCATGTGTTTCCCCAGGATGCAAGAATCCCAAGCAGAAATGATTACTGATGTTGGGATAGGTCACCCTTACAACAGCTTCATAAGAGGACTATAGTCAGAGAAACTGCTTCAGTTGAGCTGTAATAGCTGAGCTTTCAAACACAGAGCCTGCTCTGAAAGAAAACAACATATTGGTGATCTGAGTCACTTCTTTGGTTGTTGCCACCACACAAGTGAAATGAGAAGTCGGGTGGCTTTTTCTCCCCCACTTAAAATCAAGTTGCATGGCATTTGTTTAGGAATTTCTTTTTGACAAGTGTCTACGGAACCCTAATTTCTCTATCTAAGCTCAGAGTTTTATTTATGATGTTAGAGCCACTAGACCAGCTTCCTGGAGAAAAAGCTACTGAGTTTCACCTGGCTGCTCCCAAAACCTGTGATGCAGCTTGTGTGTATCGTGCAGTTTTGCTGCAAAGATGAACATGAACACTTGTGATAACTCATCAAGTGAAAAGAAATCAATTATTCTAGCATAACAAGTTTCTTACTGCTCATTAAGGTGTATGTGTCTCTAAGAGACAGGATCAATCCTTATTTACTGGTTTGTCTGCCACAACTATTTTCTGCTCGGTGCCTGAACAGCAGTGTAACAGCAAAGGACAGTGCAATGCTGTTCTTCTGGGGTGGGAACATTAACACCCAGTGTTGACTCTCATCCTTCACATTTGAGCAGAAATGCTGAAATGAGACAACCTTCTCAAACTGTAATTTTCCATTGGATGTAACCCCATTAACTTGTCACATGAAATACATTTCTTGTGAATTAAGGCGAATAGTTGCTTTAGCAAATCTAAACTAAGCAATTTTATGTTCCATTAGAACCTAAAGAAATGATGTGGCAGGCAGTATATGGGTGTGTTTTGTCAGACTATTCTCATTGCAATGGTGGGAAACACTCCTGAACTTGCAGTTCCCATCCAAATACACCAGGGTCAGTATGAGCCATCAAGAACTACTGAATGCAAACACCCTCCACACAGCCCTGTGCAATTACCTTGATGTTTGGATGGAGGTGCATGAGGGTCCTCTTGCTGTATTCACTGTTGATCCCCAGGGCAAGCTCCACCTCTTTGTACAGCATAACAAATATTCTCACTCCTTGTTGCTGTCAGAAATAAAAAAGAACACATGGGATGCAGGCACATCAATGGACACAGCCTGTTCTGAAGGGAGGAAAAGCTAAGAGGCAGTAAATGTGTCCTATCTGCTGATGAAAATGCTGACTGAAGTTACTTGTTCTTGATGATGCTCTCCCAGATCCTCCATGAGGACCCAACAGCCTGGTAGGACCTGCCTGCTTGGGAAAGCTCTCCAGCTTTCTGAGAAGGGCTCAGTACCTGGGTGTGTGTGGGTTTTGCTGTTTTTGTCTGAGCTATGCCAAGGCCCATCCACAGGTCATTCCTACAGCAGCTCCTTTTACACACCCTTTGAGGTAGATTTTGCAAGCATGATTCACTCCAGTCATGTTCATCCACTGAAGTTCAGTGTTCTGCTGCTTCGTGTTGCCCTGAGGGTTGTCCACAGTTAAATGTCCCTGCAGGATGACATGACCACTGAGGTCACACAGACATCCCCCTCTTGAAGAGGATGTCACCAACTCAGCACCAGCAAAGTGGTTCTTTCTGCTGGTAGAGGTAAACAAGCTCCTGGAACACACTGAGCAGTGCTAAAAACATGGAGCTTTTTGTGATCAGCATTGTATCCATGGCAGGGTTTCCAAGAACTTTTGTTAAAGCACTTTCAAATGTGCCAAGTGCCTCCCAAACTTTGGCAAATACTGGTCACACATTGGGACACCTCCACTTCCCATAAATCAGCATGGATTAAAAGGCTGCACTGGAGTTTGCCAGTTTAAACTTGGAACCTAAACTTTACACAGCCTTTTGAATTCCTGTTCCCATGAAGCTGCTACCAAGAGCTAAAGCAATCTCCAAACTGTGGATGATATTCTGCTATCCACTGGACCCAGGGGAGTCCAAGGCAACACTGCACACACAGAAAGGACAGCCTCACCCCTACACCATGATATCAGCTTGCTGACTGCCCTGTTGAGGCAGAGTCAAAGAAACACTACAAGTGACAGAGCAAGCATTTCCAGGGACTGACCTCACTCACCTTATCACACTGTTTTTATGGCCATAAGAAAATCCATGTCAACATGACAAAAAGACACCAAATTCCTCCTTTGAGTGAGTGATGCCAGTTTATTTTTGCCAGAAAGTAAGAGTAATTCCAAATCAACAAGTCAGACACAAAGCTCTCATTTTTTATCTAGGTATGTGGAGGGGTGAGGACTGTGATGACAACTGGCTTGAAAGGGGAGAGAGTCAAAGACTATTTCAGCATGTCACAGAATGGTTTGGGTTAGAAGGGAACTTCAAGATCATCTAGTCCCATTCTCAGCCATGAGCAGGGACATGTTCCACTATCCCAGGTTGCTCAAAGTACCATCCAACCTGGCCTTGAACAATTCCAGGGATGGGACAGCCACAGTATCTCAGGCAACTTGTGCCAGGGCCTCACCACCCTTCACAGGGAAGAATTTCTTCCTAATATCTAATCTAAACCTGCCCCTTTTTAGTTTAAAGTCTGTATGCAGGTGGACTTCTGCCCTTCCAGCACAGCAAGAGTCCATGAAGTTTCCCAGCCACAGGAATAAATTAATCTTGTGACCCACTGCTGACATGGGCAAGCTCTTTGTAGCACCGCTGTTATCGCAGGGTGTGTGAACAGCTGGGGCACAGCCCACACTCACAAACACACCACAAAGTGCTCAGCCTTCCCTGTATCACTAAATTACATAAATCACATGGAGAGCATGCACAGCAGCAGGTCATTGACCCTACCAGGAACTGGGTCAGTTGTAAAGCAAGGCTGAAGTGAGCCAAATCTGGGGCAATCAGAGGATCTACCCTTTGCCTCTGAGCTCTTCCAAACGCAAATGAGGGGAACAAATCAAAACGTGGTGTTCAAAAGCCATCTGAGGTGAGGCTTTAACTCTCATCTCTACCAAAATGAATGGTGGAAGTGCTCCAGCCCCAGTATGACCCCCTGGCTGCGTGGGTGCAGGGTGGAGGGTGCAGCTGGAGCTCACTTACTGCTTTCCTCTTGAGGATGCAGTCCAGCCGCCAGCGATTCCCTTCCACCACCGGTCGCTTCATGAAGATTTCTGGGCTCAGCCTAAGAAAATAAAAGTATATAAAACACACAGCAGATGTAGCCTGCAAACAAAGCACTGGCCTAAATAACCAACTTGGGAAGCAAAGGAATTGAGGTTTAAATAAAGTGGATGTGAAAGCTCATGTCCCAGAGTGATGCATTCTCCAATATCCTGCTCTTTGCTCTTTAACAACTGAGCATTACAGAGGGCAGGGGACATGTCCAGCACATTCATCCTCATATTCAACAACCCACAAGACCAGGTTGAGCAGTGATGTATAAACAGGGAAATGTGGACTCTAGCTGTGAAAGAAAGATGCAACAAAAGAAAACCCCGCGGTAGATCTGAAAGAACTATGCAGATATAAAAATAAATAAGAGAGGGATTTCAGTTCTCCTGGCACTTGAGCTATATGAACAGAACAGAGTTGTGCTGAATTTTCCTTTCTGCCTGAAGACAAAGCAATAGGATCTCTCAACAGGACAATTTTATCACTTTAAGGATTACAAGAAATAGTTAAGGAATCCCATCTAACTCCTGCACAGCAAGGTGACAGAACTTCATTCCTTTACTTTTGTACCAAGCATGGCAACTTGGGCTTGGATAAAGCATATTGCTACATCCTATTTTTATCTTATACATCAAGTTTTAGGTAAGTTCTGGAATTCCATGATACTTCAACAATTGTCTGAATAAAACACTAAGTGAGAGACAATGGGTCTGAAATGGGATGCTCTTGAACTGCCACCTGATGTTGCATAGGGGGAATCTGTGAGCATTAGGCTTAACAATGGTCATGGCAGGAAACAGATTTACCCCACCAAATGCTAACATGGTATGTAGTTTTCTCATAATTTCCTCCTAGAAACTAATTATCCCAGTTCCCAGATAAGCAGCCAGAGGTTCATTTCACAGACAGAGAAAGTGGAGCCCAGAGACATGTCTAAGGTGAACAGGAAATCTGAGTCATGTCCTGGAAGCCTCCCATGCCCATGATCCAGGCTGTCTCAGGCAGATTAACCTCCAGAAAGGCAAGACATGGGCACCCACAACCAGCACCCAGCCAAGAGACTCTGCCCAGTCTGTCAGAGCACCCTTTTTCTGCCACAAACAGAAACCAGAGCACTGCATAAACACCTAAACTAGGTAACAAGTGGGCAGAGCCAGGCCCTTTGGCAGACACACAGCCCAGAAAGGGCAACAAAACTCCTCTCCTCCCTTATCTGGCCTATTTAAGAGCTGACCAAAAGACACACAAAATGCTCTCACTGCTGGCATGAGGCTTCCCAAGGCAGTGAGGAGGAGCTGAAAGGGGGATCCCATGCAGGATCCCATGGCAAGAGCTCTGTTGAGCATCCCTGTTCCTTGATACACCCAAAGTCACCCATGCCCCTCAGATCTGCAGCTGTTTACACTGAGAAGCCCCTCGAGCCACCACATTTGCAGTTCAGGTGGTGCCTCCGTGCAGTTTCAGGCATTTCCGTGGAGGGAGACAACCAAGCTGTTGATGTGAAGCGTGTGCTTTTGCTGCCAACCCTCCTGAAAAGGCCTTTGAATACAACACAAGGAGAGGTTTGGGTGTGCTGCCAAACCATCTGGCTGCAGGGCTAGCTGCCATACTGTAGGGCCCCAAACAGTGCTGCATTGTCGGGAGCGTCCCCCGAGGGACAGCTGGGCAACACCCAAACCTGTCAGTACGAACCACCAATCTGTGATGAAAATTTCTTCCTTAGCAGCTTCCATGGCATTTGCAACGTCCTCAAAGTACCACTTGGCATTGACATACCTGCAAAAGCAAACAGAGGGCAGAGTTATGTCTCCTCCCCTTCATTAAGCAAAGTACACAGCTGAAGAGTGATGGGGCTCTGTGCTAATGACATTTATGTTCTCTTCTCGAAAGCAAACACAATCCTAACTTCCAGAATCAGGACAACACGCAGGAAGAATTTAATGCTGCTATCAGTAGCTTGATGAAACAGCACAATAAGGGAATATTAAGTGCCTCTTGGCACTTCTGCCAACTTCACACAATATTCCTGGGTTCTGCCTGACATGCAAGCCAGGTCTGCCTCTCAGGAAAGGATGATGGAATGGTGTTTCCTTGATTTATGGAAAGTACTCAGGCAGAGGTTGTTGCAAGGCAGACATTGCAGGGAAAGCACTGGTCTGTTTCCAGCTACAATCAAGTTTTTGAGGCACTTGTAGGAATGGATTAGTGCACTCAGGTGACACTGGGGACAGAAGGATTTCTCAGGGGCTGCTGTGTGCATAAAGCCCAGCCACCCTCCAACTATACCCAGATCTGCATTTATTGATTATCTTTTCTCCTCTTTATCCTTACAATGACAAATACCCAACACATTTGAATTTAAATGGAACTTGATGCTACAAAACACTGTGACACAGAGCTCCTGCCACCAGCACTGCTACTCTATCCCTGGTGAAGAAAGCCTCATTTATTTTTTTTTTTTTTGCAACTTCTTTAATTATCACCAGTCCCCACAGCTACCAAAGGCTACCAGCTCTGTCCATCAGGGCTGGGGTGCTGAGGGCAGGCAGTAACAGCTGCTCACCACTTGGTCAGGGTGTTCTCCTGCACGGCGGCGTAGGAGCCGAAGCGATGCTCCGTCAGAAAGTCCTTGCCGTGTTTCTGGATGAACTCGTCTATGCCCTGCCTCCACCACTGGGCATGTCTGTAGCTGTTACACTTCAGGATCAGCGACCTGTAAGAACAGAGCAGGAGGCTGAAGCCATTTCCATTTAATTGGGTTGCTCCTTGCTGCCTGTCCATGCTGGTAAATGCATCTGTACCAGTCATATTTTATTTACAGGAAAAGTAGGGACTCGGTCGTTTTGTTTGCAAAAGAATGCACATCACTGAGAGCTGCTCTGAGTGACTAACAGTATTGCACTGCCAAGCGTAAAAAACCCACCCATGTTTAAATTATTAGCACCAGCTTAACTTGGAGTTGGAGCCAGCTAATGTTGTATTTTTTAAGAGATGAATTTATATTGTGCACTAACATAAAAACATTAAATATCTCTTTATTCCCCGCTAGCATGTCTTTTGAGTAATACTCCATTGGGATGAAGAAGAAAACATCCCTACTTGCAGCATAAAGAAAAAAGAGTGCCTAAAAAATTACCTAAGCAATTGCTGCCAAACCAGACTGTGCAACTCAGCACACACCGTGTCCCCAGGCCCCAGCAATAACCACAGGGATGGACAAACAGAGGCTCCAAACACCTCATTAAGACATGGGAAATAATCACCATTAGGGCCAAATCCCCAGCAGGTCTGAGCACACCAGCAGCAGCCACCCAGGCTTGTTAAACCCTCCTGCAGAGCAGCATCGATTCCTCCTTAAGAAAGCAAAAGCAAACTAAAAGGGGATACACAAAGTTGTTTTCTCACCTGCAGAGATTGTCAATCTGCAACCCGTATTTAGTTTCTGTTTCTTTCTGGCCTATCTTGATGTTGAATTCCTTATCGACCAGCAGGACAAAGGAAATGGCCCCTGAATCAGGCTTCATGTACATCAGGAAGGAGTCCTTCACCACCAGCCACCTGCACAGACACAGCAACCATGTCACCTGGATTTCACACCCATGCCAGGCCTCAAAACATGAGCCATGAAAAGTGCTAATAAAATGGAAAAGTGTTTCTTCAAAACACGTACAAATCATTAATCAGGGAAATCTACTAAAAATATTCTCAGGAGCAAGACCAGGGGGTGGTTTTCCTGAGCAGAAAAGTGTCTGTTTTATGAACTTGGCTAATGAGTTTTAATTCAATAAAGGTAACTCCTTTACCTTTCAAAGAAGTCTTTAAAAATACAGCTTCCCTTTTTTAACAAAATCCATGAGAACCTCCCTGGTCATAAACCTTTAAGCATGAGGCAAGGTGCACAAGGGTTCCTCCATCCCTGATTTTTATTCAGCTTGTGTGCTATATGGGAGTTATTTGACATTTCTAACATTAATTCTGATGCTAGGATCACTTTCACTCCTATCAAAATATATGAACAAGGCAATTTGGAAAGCTTTTATTGCCAAGCAACAGGCACCCTGTTAGAAACACATGAGGAGGGATGACCAGCAGGTTTTACATAAATACTGTAGCCTGAAGGCAACTCAGGGAAAAAACACATTTTTCACTGTGAATGGCATTTCTAATTTTTTCTCCCCCTGCAGCGTAGCTGGGGTAACCAGCCCCCTCTGTCCCACACAGGTCTCCATCACCAGACCTTCACTTCATTCTTCTGTACACTCAGAAACACACAAAGCAGCACAAAACACTGCAAAAATCTGCTCATTCTTGTATCTTTAGTAACAGCCTCAGCTCCTCATCTACTTCTATAATTTTTTTTCTTGCTCTCCGAGTCCTGAAAGAGTTACTTGGCATCACCTCTCATTTGGTGCCAAAATACCTCCCCTCTCTGTTTGGCCCATAATTTCACTCTTAAACATCCCACAGGGTGTATTTCCAAGTATTCTCCCTTCTGTTTTTCCCAGGCAGCTCTACACGCTTGAGGAGTCCTGCCTGTGCCCATTTCACAGCTTCACCCCACTATCCTCCCCCATGTCCTAAAATCCTTCCTTTAAATAACCCTCTGGGAAATATTACCATCATTTGCTTATTTGTTGATGCATAAACTATCAGTCCCAGGGGGACAAGATGGGAATTTAGTGTCTCATTTGTGATATTCTGTACACAATCCCACTCAAACATTTCTCCTACCCCCTTTCTAGGCTGTAAAGAAAAATGGAGATCCATCAGAGCTGGATGTCCTACTGTCCCCACTACGGGTTGAGCTCTGGACAACACAAGAAAGGGTTACCTGAGGAGTATCAAGAGAAAAAAGCATTTTTTCCATAAAAAAAGAAAAAAGAATTGGTGACGATTTAATGATCTGACCTGAAGGAAGGTCACATCTTTGTTTCCTTGTACCCTCATTATAGAGATCTTCAGTAAACCTAAATTAAGAAATGTTGGAAAGACTGTGCAGAAATAGGACCTTTTAAGAATGCAGAAAGGTTTTGTTGGCAAACAGAACTATTGAAGATAAAACTAATGATAGCCCACGGGTGATGCTAAAATCCAAAGGTGCAAAATGCCTGGGGAAGCTCCACCAACTAAGAAATTGTTGGTGTGAGGCAGATATGGGCTATTTGAATTTTGTAATGGAAAGATTTGCCTGGGAGGGGCATGCTCCAGGAAAAACACCTTGAATTTTTTGGAGGTTGGCTGGTAACACAGGTACTCCCCCACAGCACACATCTCCCTGACCTGCAGTCCCAGGCAACACTGAGACCTAACACAGAGGGGAAAGGAATGGGAACAGCAAATTATGTCTGTCTGCAGCAGGAAGGGGCATGGGAACAGGAGAAAACATTGGGATTCAATACCTGCAGCAATAAGCAAGAGGCAATGTATTTAATGCCAAGGTTAATTGTACTAAACAGCTCCTTAGCAGTGCAGGTCACGTCTGATTTCCCCCTGCCCTGAAGCACTCCAAAGAGTGTTTCAATTAATTGATTTTCATTTTGTAAATTGAGGAAGGGAAGCTCAGAAAGCCAGGCTGAAATCTGCCTGGGGCAGGTCACCAGCCACATTCTCTCCCAAAGGCACAGAGCCACCTGCAGCAGGGAAAGCTGGGCTCAGTCTGGGAGGTCACTGGCAGTTTTGTTAGCTCTAGGAAATCCCAGATTTTCTCTGGAGTAACATGTCCCTTCTGTGAACTTCAAAGGAGAAAAAAAAAACCCACCACAGAGAAGGGTGAAGCAAGGAATAGCCCATTGGCCCTTCCAACCTGAAAACCTGTAGCTTTTGCAGAAAAAAAATCAAGATTCTCTCCCACAGATTTTTTTGGGGGGAGAAAAAAATGGGGATTTTTGTGTGCCCAGGGAACATCCCCTGGGCATCCCCACCTGTGCCCCCCCAGCAGTACCTTTTGGACCAGCGGTAGCACATCCTCCCTTGGCCACAGCAGTTCAGGCCAGGAATGCGGTGGCCCCCGGAGCGCTTCATGATGAACCCTTCTCTGCAAGGACAGCAACACGGTCAGGCTGGGAGATGTGCCTCACCTGGAGTTGTAGGGGAGATTTGGAGGGGGTGCCTGCTGAAACCCCAACCCTCGTGCCTACAGCTGGCTCCTGTCACCTCCAACAGAGCCCAAGCAGCCTCTGTGATGTGCCCTGAAAGCTGGATGGAGGGCAAAAATAACCCCCCCAGAAGAAAATAATGGAGTTTTAAGAAGCACAGAAGCAGAAAATAAAGTGGCTCAACAGGGAGGGCTGCAGGGAGGGAAAGGTGGAAACCCCAAAAGAGCTCCCTCTCAAAGCAGTGCACTCTCAAAAACACTTCTCCAAAGTGTAGCACTTCTGTCTGACCAGTAATAATTTTTCATATCTAGGCGGCAAAATGTTCCCCAATCCGTTAGTGCTGAGAAAGGAAAGCTATTCATTTTAACAGCATTTATGTAGAAAGCCATGCTCTTAGTGAATCATAACTCACAAAGACACAGCTCACAACTCACATGCCCTTTGGTCCCAGGTCGTGGATGAATGACAGCTGGCTTACTCCAACAAACTCCATCTGGGAAAGAAAAAGAGATTCCCCCATCTTTATAACCCTGAAATCCACAGATTTTTTTGCTTCATCAAAGTGACTTGCCATAAAGACCTACAGAACATCCTGAGCAGATGTTACCCACCATCACTTAAGCACTTTCAAGAAGACAAAGAAAAGTATTTTTGTTGAGTTTTCTTTTGGTTTATTTCAGATGTACTTTGGAGAACACATTTCAGGACAATTAAACTCAAATGCATCACATGGACTCCCTGGTATTCTCCCTTCTGGATCTTTGGCTGAAACAAGGACTCAAGTTTGACAATGTTTAGGGGGGCTGGATGCCTGAATGCTCTCCTCCTTCCAGGCACTCTCACAGAAAGACTGGAAAGGAAATGAGGACACATGCCCAGAGCCTGGAGCACCCTTTAAGCCCCCTACCCCACGGAGACACCACAGGAGGGTTCAGCCCCACAACCCATGAGCATCCTCCAAGGCCACTGCAGCAGGTCAGTGCTGGACACACATCACTGCCCATCTGGTTCCAGGAACTGAAAATCCACAGGAAAACCACAGTGGGGCAAGAGGAGAGCAAGTTCAAACCCCAAAGTCAAGGATCAAAGTCAATCCCCTGCCTGCACATGGCTCCTCCTGCTTCAGCAGGGATTGCAGGGAACATAACAGTGAGCAAAGCTGGTGAGAAAGCTCAGCACGATTACATTTACCTCTAAAAATAGGACACTGGGCAATTTCGACCAAGCAGGCTTTTCTTGGCACAGCAGGACATTCCTGGCAGTCTGCTGGATATTAGCCCTGGGCCCCTTCAGCAGGGAGAAACATTCTCCCAGGGTGTCCTGGACTGGGGCAGGCACAGCCCTGTGAAGGAGTCGCCTTGCACAGCAGAACCTTGTCTGCACCCAGACACTTCTAATTTATTGTCCCAGCAAGTTGTCCAAGTGCAGAAAGATGCTCAGGGCGGGGTGAGGGCAGGTGTCACTGTCCCTTTGGCCAGGGAGCAAGCCAGAGGGAACCTCTAACAGCACATTTTGGCAATGAACCCTGCTGGGGCTGCAGTCCAGGGCTCAGCCCATGCTCCTGATCACAGCTGGGACAGGAGGCAGTCTTGGTACCAGCTTCAGGATATGCCCACCAATATCCACAGCAACTCCAAGGAAAGGATTTCTCTTTTCAAGGAAAGGGCCACTGTCATCTCTCTTTGGCAAACCAGCCTCAGAGCCCTCATCAGCAAAACCCAATTTTGCACAGGAATTACACGGGTGGACCCCTAAGTCTCTAAGAGATTTTCAGACACCAAAAAGTATCAGTAAATTTGGGGTCAAAGTCTATCTTGCCATTATGATGAGGTCAGCACAGGCTCCCTTCCCAATACCATAATTTTTTTCCAGAAAACAGCAGCAGGACTGAAGATCTTTCCATCTTATGCTCAGCTGCTCCTGGGACCTTCCCAAACTTCTCATATCAGCCAAAGCCATGGAGAAGAACAAAAGACACTATTGCTTTCCTCTGAGTATCTCAAGGACATAAAGCAACCTCTACTCAGCTGAGGTAATTTTGATGCTTTGATTTTAGGGTGATTTCAGCCTGTTTTCAGAAACTGGCTAGACCAAGTCATTCCATGCTATTTTACCAACTATCTTGCTCTCTCTGTTCTCCCTAAGTGTTCTGGAAAAGCAGCAGGTGTGACAACCAATGTTTCAGCTGTATGTGCAGTGACACTCAGAGCAGGGTGGGAAGCACCTGAAAAAATCCAGTGTACCCTACAAGCCCTTATCAGAGGCCCCAAGCAAATTCTCAGGCCAGTTCTTTGTCTGGAACCCATTTTAAATTCTTCATGGCATTTCCTATCAGACAAATCAGAAACCCAGACATCTCTCTCACAGTGGGCACACACACAAAAAAAGCATATAATGTCAAAACCCTTTGAAAATGCTGGCTGGAACCAGAAAGCTGGCAGGAATTGGAGGAGCACTGCACGCAGAGAAATAATTGTCCTCAAAGAAGCAAAAAGGAAAACCAAGAGGAAAAATTACTTGCAGAAAGAGAACTAGCACTACATAAAAGAGAAAGATTGTCTGGCAGCACAGCAAGCTCCTCTTCAGCCAAGCAGTCTCTGGAACAGCAATGACAGGAGCCCGTCCAACACATTGATCAAGCGTTGGTTTGTAAGAAAAAAAAACCTTAAATAAATTCCTGCAGTTAGAAGGAAAATTCCCCAGCGTAGTGCAAAACATCTGATGGAATGATTTATTGTTACAATTAGCTATTTTTACTGTCACAGTGCCTCATCTGAGGTGCTCATCATTCACAGAGAGACTGGGAGAGGCAGGCAGGAGCTTTCATCTTCGTCACATTGGAATTCCTGCGCTGCCCAGCTGCCTCCCTGGGATCTGGCATCCTGCTCTGGTTTCAGAGTGACCTGCAGCAGGATGGTTTTGGTATGAGATATGGGCCTGGAGAATGCAGCTTCAATGACATTGTTGTGGCAATGAAAAAAAAATAAAAAGGCAGATAGGAGTGATGGGCTGCAGGAGGACAGGCTGTGGAAGGTGGAGAACCAGCTGCAAGGTGTTCAAACCATCCTGTCCTGCCAGCAATGTGAAGCATGCATGATTTATGTAAGTAAAAATTTCATGCAGCATCTGCATTTCAGAAAGGGTTCACCTTCTCTATGCTATTTCCTCATTTTGACTCTTGTCCTTTATTTAGTGGGTTCAGAAATGCATCAAAAGCTGATTAGCATTGGTCACTAGCAATAACATGGAATTACACACTGTTCAGAGTGATACTGTTCAGCACAATTTCTTACATTAAAAAAATTGCTTATACAAAATAAAAATTTTAAAAAACCCTAAATGTGCTGCATTTCAAGTGCAATAACTAGAAATACTGATCCCCAAGGTCTGCAGATCCAAGGGCTGTACCAGAGGCAAACCAGTGGCCACTCTCACTTCGCAGCTGTTCTTAATTGTGTTGCTTTCACTTAAGATGAGGTTTTTACTCTCTCTAAAGTTCATGCAAAACATTACACACATGCACACACTCCAATCAAATCTTACTTTTTCATTTTGCTTGGGCATCTTTTAAGTATGGGAGCTCGCACAAAAATAATGCAAAGGTCCAATTAATAAAATTTTTGTACAGAATCCAATTAAGCCTCAACATTTTGAGGCTATTTTCCTCCAATTTCCAGGGGAAAAAAAGTGTGAGCACTTAACACACTGAGATTCCCACAACATTCATTTTAACAGTAATTGTCTTAAAACACTTCAGCCCAAAAATACTATAAAAAGGCTTTGGAAAGAAGAAGACATGAGATTTAATCATATAAATTAAATAATTTTAAAAAAAATTAAATATAGAAAGCTAGATCATGTACAACCTCTACAATGTCACGTAGTCACTGTGGACCTGATCCTTAACCCAACCAGAGACTTCAGGTCTGCAAAACCACAAGCTTGACTTGCATGGCATATCCTCCAGACAGCATATAAAGCAGTTTGCTCTCACTAGCAAATAATGAATTGACCACAAAAGCAAAATAAAAGAAGTAAAAAAGCAAATTCATTAAATTGTGCAGCTCAGATGTAAAAAACGTCTCCTCAGAGATGCTACTGACCCAAGCAGGCTCTTCACAATGACCAAGGGTTACACTCCAGGCAGGTCTCAGCTTGCCTTTACAACTCCATGCCTGATTTAACACAGTTCCTGATTTTAGAAAAGTCCTCAGTGCATGGATTTGATGAGAGGAACATAAAGGAGCCCAAATGTACTCCAAGATTAAGACAGTTGCAGCATTTGTCAGCATCTGGGCAAAAGACTTCTCAGCCACAGCAAGAGCAAAGGCCTCACATTGTTCTCAGGAGGACAAATAGAGTTCCAGGGAAAGTGCCAGAAATCTTCACTTCAGTCTTGTGTGAGAATGGTGGGGGCTGTTGTTTTAAAGGAAGCACTTCCTTCCCTGTGCTTTCTTCCAGCACTGCCTGCAAGACCCGTGCCACCACCATGGGCAGCAAAGTCCTCCCTGAACACTTCTCTGTGGCCAAATCCAGTGAAAGCCAACAATAAACTGAGAATTTATGTGCAAAAGGGACATCTGGCTCCGGGGGCTGGGGACAGAAGGGCAATTCAACCCAGAAGGGAGCACCCCACAGCTGCCCAGGAAGGCAGGGCTGCCTGCCTCAAACCACAGCCTGGCCAAAGCATCACTCACATTCTCATGGGAGCAAAAATGTTCCAAAATATTTGAAAAAGGCAACGCCTGCCTAAAGTGACAAGATGGATCCACACTGTAAAATAACTCTCCCCCGCTCTGCATATGCTACTGATCAAAATTGCCAAGTTATCCCAGTCTTGCTTCTAGAACAAAAGATGACTCTTTTCCACATGCAGACTAACACAGCTCTTCACTGCATTGGAATTAAGCTCCACTGCCTGTCCCTTAAAGAAGCATTTTAAGGAATGCAGCTTCCTCAGCCTCAGCCTGAAGATTTTCTGCCATCCAGAGCACAATGGCCAACCCCAATGGGACTTTGTCCCATGGAACAAGCAGTGCTCAACACTGAGCTCTGCAATAGAGCACACACAGTTTTTAAGTTTTTATACACAACATCCAGCTATGAGCTGACCAACATCTCTACACAACGGAAATCCTGCAAAATAGAAGAATATCTAGCAACAGCAAAAGTGGAAGCGAACTGGCTGCGACAGAAACCCAAAGTTCAGTCTGTATTTTTGGCTTGTTTGAAAACCAGGTGTTCCCAGCTATCACTCTGTGCTCAGAAATGTCACTAAACTTGGCAACCACTCAGTGCGTGCATCAGATTTTGCTGGTAATACAAAAGATGAAGTAACACAGTCATTATGCAGCCAAAAAAAGGGGAAATAAATTACCATCCCCAAGAGATGTCACAGCTGCAGCTGACAGGTGAGGACTTCTGAAGAAACATTCAAGGATGAATTTCAAAAGAAATATTTTTACTTAAAATAGGCCTGACACTGGATTTGACATCTCTCCTCATTTCAAAGAGTATTGACTTGGGGAAATAAGCCAACTACCATCTCCCTTTGGAACTGATAAAATACTCATTCACCTCTCTGGGTATCCCACACACACAAACTCAACGTCACTGATGTTCGGGGAAACTGTACAGAATAGAAACCTGAGACAAATCTGCACCCAGAACCACACACAAAGGCCAGACTGAAGAAGCAATTACAAATATGCCTTGAATTCCAATTTTTCGAGTATTTAAAACCTTAACATTTCATCTTAAACAGTCTGCAGAATTAAACAAAATCTCACTACATCATACATACACAAGCAGCTGTCTGGACTGAACTAGCTTGAGGAGGTTATCACTGTGTTATACCAGCAACCTCTAACACTGAGTCATTCCTTTGGTTTTAATCATATTACATCTGTGTTGGAGAAATCAGCTAAGCCAAAATGCTCAAAAAGCTGTAAAATGTTTCTTGCAGAAGCTGCATGTCTTCTTCCAATGAATTCAGCATTTGTAAAGTGAATATTCTTTAGACAATTAAGCAAACTAATTTCTACTTACTGTTCCATGGTAGTTCCTGTACATTGGCATTTTCAGGATATTTGTCAAGTAGTCCTCCAGCTGTTTCTACAATTAAAATGTTGAAACTTTAGATAGGATGAGGAGGTTTTTCTTGAAAATTCCTGTAATCAAACTGCATTAGGAAGCAATCAAGAAATCAGACCTACTTTTCAGTTTGAGTGGATAAATAAAGCCATTATTATGTGCTCACAGGATATGACAGCTCAGCACCATAAACAGTTTGGTCATAGGTTGTTTAGTGTTGTAAACAGTAGTTTACAACCATTCTGGTTTTGTACCTTACATCAGCACACCTGTTCCGTGACAGGGTAACTTTCAAGGACAACTTTCATGACTGAGCTAAAGTTTCAGAACCATTTTAAATACCACATCAGTCCCCATTGTTTCCGACCCACAGGAATCAGCTTTGTGAGAAAACAGGCTCAGAGGCAACTGAGAGAGCCTGTTTAACCAAAACAAAAGGTTCACGGGGTGAGGGACACAGGGACCATGCTGTCCTGTCCCAAGGACACAGAGACAGCAGTGGCTGGGCCTGTCCTCCCCAGCCAGGAGGGAAGAAGAGAAGAAACCATTAAGGGAGAAGTAATCTCTCATTACTTCATTACATAAAAGGGAAAAGAAAAAATTAAACACTCTGGGCAAGGGAAACTGGGCAGAGTCCTATAGGACACAAAGCAAACTGAAAAGAAACTCGAGCTAAAAAAAAAAGCATCTATAAAACAGTTTTCTTCCTCTTGTAAACCCACATCTCTCTCCTCAAACTTCCCACACATCAGAGAAGCCGTGAACAGCAGGGTTTCTGCATGGCACAGCCACAAGACACAATCCTTTAATCCTTTGGGTCTTGAAGTTCCAGTGGCACAAAGCCCAGGGAGGGAGGGAGGGAGCAGCAAAAAGAGAACGATAGGCACAGCCTGAACAAACATGGGGTTTTTAACTTGCAAGCAGCAAAGCTGCAACGAAGAGGTAGGAAGACATCCACCCTCTCCATGGAAGGGCCCATCTGTTAACATCTGATGAAGTTACACAAAACACGTGTGCCTGGGCTAAAATTACCCACTTCAGCATCAATTGCCTGACTGTCATCTCCTCTTTCAGAGGGGGACAGCACTGAAATCTCTCAGATTTTGATGGCCACGGGGCTGCCTCCGTCACGCAAATTGACTCTGCGAAGTGCCTTGTCTATCTTTAAATCAGAGCAGGTGGGAGGAGGGGAACCACCACTCCCAGCCTCATGGTGGTTCCTCAACAAAGCACAGGAAAGCTTTGCCCACATGAACCCCAGGAGCAGCATCTTCATCACTGCACAGCACAGAACGTGGCATTAAAGCTGGACTTGTCAAAGCCGACCTCTGTCAAGCAAAATACTGTAATGACAACAAACAAGGGTTTTGACAGTGTGTGGCATTGCAAGCAGCCTGCCAGGCTTCTCTGCAGCTCAAAGCAACCTTCTGCCCCCCAGACTGAGGTGGGCACTTACCCTCCTGCTGGAGAAGTGCTCCTCTCTCACTGTGCTCTCCGCAGTGTGCGGCAGACTTGGCATCTGCCTCTGCTCTCCCCGTTTGATGGATTGTCTTCTCACCGTGTGACTGGAAGGAAAAACACACCCCAGCATCAAGTCTCAGTAATGCTAGTGTCTGCATGCCTCAATATGTAACCCCTCTGCTGCAATGCCTTTATTTTTTCTATCTAAGATCTTAAAAACTGACGTGCGGGTAGGACAGCCAAAAAACAAACCAGAAAGGAAGACTGTGGATTCATTTAAGAAGCCAGTGTGCTCCAACTGGCTCACACACAAAAATATAACACAGAAATATCAAAATTTGATTTTTGACAGCCACAATTTCCCCTTGTAAGTAAAGGGAGCCCACACCCTGTTTTTAGAGCATTATATTCCTCCAGCTCTTAAGCCATTGTAATTTAACCTGTCCTATCATATCCCAATGTTTATCTGTATCAGGAGGCTCTTACTAACCTAAACCACTTCTCTCCCCACTTCTTTTCCCTTTCCTCTTATATTTTCAGCCATTGCAAGCACCAAGGCCAGCCTGGCCAGGGATCCTCATACCTTCCACATCCTGCCCACACTGTCAGAAAGCCACAAAGCTCCAGCAATTTCCATTAGCATTATCATAACCCTTCCCCAAGTTCAAGGCAAATCCAGCCCAAAAGCTGATGACACAGGAGACAATGTTTTCTGTGTCAGCAGAGAGATGTTTGCATCACTTAGATTATGGCTGCTAAACACATAGATTAAATATTTTTATTACAGTTGCTAAATATTCATGGAGACCGAATTCTTCTGCCCTCTCCTCCTTACAGCAAAGTAAATGGGACCAGAGAAGCCAAAAAAATAAGATATTAAAAGTCAGAAGATCATATCTCCCAAAGCCCACCACCCACCATCTCCCAAAATCCACAGGGACGCACACTCACCTCCTGGTGGGGATAGGGATGCGTACAAAGGCTTTGTACCTCAGCAGCTCCCTGTGAAACTCCTGGAAGTGCTTGAACTTCCTTTTCACATGCCAGACAAACTCTCCATGGGTCAGCTCGATGGTGTAAACATTGGGGCTTGGTACCTGCAGCGGACAACATCACCACATGGGATGCAAGTTTTGAAATAAGCCATTTTCCTGCAGCTGCTCATTTGAAGAGCCTGTATTCAACTTTACTTAAGGATTATTGTGTCTCATGATTTCTTGTTCTTCTTTATTGGATTTTATAAATAGACAGATAACCTTCTCTCCTAAGAGTTTTCTGAGACACAGGCATTGCTGCTTCCTCAGCCCACAAACAAGCAAGCACAAACAGCATTTTAAATACAGTTCTACAGAAATCAAAGGAAATCTCTGGAAGTTCTGACCTTCTTAGTGGAAGTGAAACGTTCAACTTCCAACACCCGCACTCGGACAGGGCATCCCGTGAGGTACGTCTGCGTGCCCGGCTCCTTGAACCCACGGGTGTGGTAGATGGCAGAGAAGGGAATGCACACTGCAAGGACCACAAACCCCACAAAACTGTTAGCTCAACAGCCTTGTAACAACCCACGAGGGTGTGAAAGCCAGCAGACAGCAATGCTTTAACCATGGGAGCATTTATACAGCAGCGTTAATTCCAGCAAAAGATAGCAACTTTTATTAAAGAGAGCTCAAAGACAAGGTTACACAGAAGGGACTTGAGAAGCTCAAGTATTAAGAGCCTCCTGGTTCTAAATCAGGGTCAATGCTGGGCTTGGCAAAACCCCTGAGGCTGTGGCCTACCTGCCAAGAGATTGTTAAACCCAGGCAGGACATGGGATGAGAACCCACAGGTGTCAACTCACCTGTGCCTTTGGGGTCAGTGAGCACCTCTGAGTCCACCTCCTCCCCCTCCACATGGAGCTCCCTGGTGTCCAGGCTCTCGATGATGTTGCTCATGTCTGCAGCGAGTTTCTTCAGCGTGGATGTGGCTGCATGGCTTTCTGCTCTCAGAGACATCTCAGGGGCCTGTGCTCAGGAGCCGTGGGGCGCTGGGGAGACACGGGGCAGAGCTGTCACCACCTTCTCTGCAACACAGGGCTGAAGGAAACCACTGGCAATGCATGGACACCTCTTCCTTCCATCCCTTTACCCATATTCATCCCAGCTACCCCCATCCTACACACCCAAAGTCACACGTTCAGTCGTAAAGCTACAAACCATAGCATTGCCTGGCCCAATCCCAGACTTAATTCACCTGGCGCTGAATTTCCCAGGTCAGGCTGGATGGAGAAAAAGCTCACTCAGAAAATCAGTAGGAGTTTTTGCTACATGTTCTTCATTTGAGTGAAGTAGTGATGGAAACTCCCATTATTATTAAGATTTCCTCTATTTCTATGCACCTTACACAACTGCCTGTGGTGTCTGCGTGCCTCGTGCTCTCCCACGGCTCCATCCTCTCAGCAGGCTCAAAAGTGACAGCTCTAAAGGTTCCTCTCCAGGGTCAGGAGCATCCTGATGGCCCCAGAAAGCCTGGGATCAACAAGGTGGATCCCACACCTTCTGTGCTCACCCCTCCAATATCCCAGGTGGCTGCAGGGGACCAGCCCACTGTCCCTTTGTGATGGGGACACGGCCAGAGAAAAGGCTGCTACCTGCTCAGGGCACTCAGGCAGCAGCACTTAGAAGTATTTCAGCAGTGGTGACTACAGCACTTCCCACCCTTATTCCCACCCATTCATTCCAGGAGCCTGAGTCACGAGCAAAATGGGGAAGGAAGAAGAGGAAAAAAAAAATAAGGAAACAAAAGTAAATCGATATATGAGGCACAGCCACTGATATTAACACAAGCCTTCCCTGCTCGTGAGTATTTGCAAACCCTCTTCCTCCTCCAGGCTCTGCATCTCACCACGGGGCTGTGGAGCTGCCTGCTGGTCCTTGCACACAGCCAGGCTCCAGCTCCTGGGCATTTCCCTGATGATGATAAAGAATCCCTTCAATCTTTGTCCTGCTCTGCAATAAATGTCACAGCTCGACAGCTACACTGAAGGAATATGGATGGGACAAACTGGCAACATTTTACAGCAGCCAATACAAGGATGCTCATTTATACTTGTGGAAGCTCTTACATTGTGTTAAAGAATGATTTTTCCAAAAACGTGTGACATTTCTGATGTTAACTTCTGCAGAGAACACTGTGCAATTATTCTTGAGTGAGCTCCACAATAAGAGTTGGGTATGCCGTAACTTGGAAATAATTTAACATTTTAATAAATCATGTGTTTAGCTGCTTTTGAAAGAACATTCTTTATTATTGTTTCCTCTTGAAACAAGTCCATTATTTCATTACTACATAAGGCTGATACCATGTACGCCCAAAAACATGCTAGAAGCAGCTGCCTCCAGAAAAAAAAAAAATCCATTTGCACACAGACTTGAATCAAGACAAACTGGGTCAATCTCTTCTCTTATATCAAAGTAAATGTAGAACCAACAGCTTCACTTTGGGAGTGAGGGCTCTGAGGGCCTGGGTGGCTCTGTCACCTTCTACCAGCCCAGGGAAAGCCACCAGAGTACAGAAGGCTTCAGGACCAGACCAGGGGATCTCTGGGCCCCCAAATCACTTCAAATCACTCAAACTGAAGTTTGAGGCAATATCCTGGTTTCAGCTGGGACAGAGTTAATTTTATTACCAGCTGGTACACTGTTAAGTTTTGGATTTAGGACCAGAAGAATGTTGATAACACACTGATGTTTGAGTTGTTGCTAAGTTCTGCTTCCCCTAATTCAAGGACTTCCCAGTTTCCAATGCTCTGACAATGAGGAGATGCACAAAAAGCTGTGGGACAGCATGGCCAGGAGACCTGACCCAAACTGGCCAAAGGGACATCCCATTCCCCAAGACACCATTCCCAGAGTATCAGCTGGGGAAATTGGCTGGGGGCTGCCAACTGCTGCTGGGAGCTGGGCACTCGTCAGGGGGTGGTGAGCAATCACTGTATTATGCACCACTTGTTTCCATCAGTGATATTCCCCTTTCATTACAATTATTACTACAATTTATTTTGTTTCAATTATCAAACTGTTCTCACCCCACTGATGTTACCCTACCCAGCCTGTGCAGCCTCTCTGCAGCAGGAATTTTGGCACTGGCACTGCCCCACATCTCCCTTGTCACCACTTCATGGAAAGCCAGCTCTCCCTCTTGGAAGCTTTACACTTTTCCTATTCTAACAATGTACTGCAGGGGATTTCAATTATTCAGAGAGCATAAGGTATATTTTCATTTGTTTGGAGTGAAGTCATTCCACCTGATGTAGACTGGCTTTGCATGTTTGATTTTCTCTCTGTAAAGCAGGCATACATAAACAGCATTCCCAAGGGAGGCCATGCTACCAGGCTTTCCCAAATAACCCTGGGGATGGCAGGAGGGTGCCCAGAGCCTCACTCTGCACCAATACATACATTAAAATCCTATTTCTCACTCAGCACTTCATGGAAATAAATTTTTGTGCATTTCTAGCTGCAAATAAAGCAGCATCTTGCTTTGTATTTCTGTCTGCATTCACATTTAGAAACAAAACTGAATTTGATTTTTTTTTTCCTCCATCAGAAGATGCTTTTACTTCATGGAAACTTAATGCCCTTTCCAAAATAAGTTTTCCATGGTCAAAGAGAACACAGGCCCAAACACAATTACACTTGAAGGAAACCAGCAGACAAATATCACATCAGCAGGGCTGGAAGAAGAGCAACAGAGAGGAGCCAACAGGGAGAGATGATGCTCATCCTCCCTCCTCCTCCTCCTCCTTTCCTCCCCATGGTGCCAGGTACAGCTGGGCTCTTTGTCAGACTAATTGACACAGTTGGTTAATGGATAAACAATTAACCAGTGTATGCAATGATTATTTGCAAGGGACCACAGCAGGGCTCCATAACTCAGGATTTTTTTTTTTTAAGTTAAAGCTGTTTTCACAGCTGGCACAGACAAATCCTGGTATAAAGCAGGGTCCAAACTCAGATGGACCTGAGTCAGTCCCAGCAGCAAGATTCCCCCCATAGACATTAGAGCCAAATTTTGGGGTTGAGAGGGAAAATGTGACTTGCCCATGGCCCTGTCAGCCCCACAAACCTGGGCAGTGGCCACACTCCTGTCACAGCTGGCTGCTGCAGAGCCAGAGGACACAGGGCAAAGCCAGCCCTGGGCAGGGAGAATGGCACTGGGGTCAGCTGGAAGGACAGGACATACCACATCCCTCTGAAAGCTTTGCCAAATTGCTTTCCAGGGCTCTTCTCCATAAGAGCTATTTAACCTCTGGGGCAGAGTTTCCATGCAGACACTCTCTGCATTCCCATGGGTGAGCTGAGGAATGCCTGGGTTAACCTGCAAGAGGCTGGCTGCAAACAGGCAGCACACAGGGATATCCAGGATTTTACCACAAACCAGGCAGACCCTGTCTGTCCAGTGCCACTCACTGCCCACACTGCTGACAGACTAGAGAAGGGAATTATAAACCTCTGATACTGAACTCAAGTGATACCAGCAAATCACAGGATAATAATAATAATAATAATAATAATAATAATAATAATAATAATAATAATAATAATAATAATAATAATAATAATAACGCAAATAATAGGATGAAACTTCTGAGAAATAAGTGCTGCATTTCAGTATTCAGCTGTTGCCATTCAAAATAAGCAGCAGTTTTTTTAAAATAAAAAACCCAAACAACCCAAAAGAGAAAAGCCAGGGTCTGACTGAGTCAAGAACCAGCAATCTGAACAAAGGCAAAACCTGTGCCAAGATGCACAAACAGGACTATTGCCTGTGAGCCAGGAAGGAAGAGATGGTGCAGAACACAGGAAGACTCAGACCTAAGGCATTTGACCTGTGAGAACAGTGTCAATACTGAGAGGAGGCAGAGAAACGTGACAGCAGACTGCAGCCCTGCAGAAGGTTGCTGTGAGCAGGGTGGACAAAGGAGAAATGCTCTGGACTAGAATCTAAACAAAATGGTTTAGGCTGCAAAGGACCTTAAAGCTCATCCTGTTCTAACCCCTGGCCACAGGCAAGGACATCTTCCATTATCCCAGGCTGCTCCAAACCCTGTCCAACCAAGCCTTGAACATTTCCAGGGATGGGGCATCCACAGCTTCTCTGGGTAACCAATGCCACAGCACCCTCGAATGCAAGAATTTGCTCTTAATATCTAATCTAAATCTCCTCTCTTTCAGTTTAACTGCTGGTTTAAAGCAGAGACTAGGGAGAAAGCCCTGTCTAATGGCAAAGGCATGGCACTGCCTGAGGAGGGGTTTGCAGAGCCCCAGAGCTGAGGGAGGGAGGGGAATAGTTGCACCCCAGCGCCCACACCCCAAACCTGCTGCCAGGGCATCCAGGGGCTGGTGTGGCAACCTGTGTTTGAACAGAGGGAAGGAGCTGCTCTGGCTTTATCCGGCTCAAAGTCTGCCTGGGCAGAAGGAGCAAGAAGGAAAACACAATCAAAAGACTCAGCAGTAAAGGAAAACACTGGAAAGAATGAACAGACAAAGAAAAAAGGAGATGATTCAACACTGAAAGAGGTAAAAAAACATACTAAAAAACCCATAAAGACTGCTGACACTGCCTTTGTCCAACTCAATTCCCATATTAATTACTTCCTCTTCAAGCACCACTTCAGCTCTCTGCCTCCTGTCCCAGGCTGTCCCCACAGCACACAGGCCCCAAACCTCTTGAACTAGTAAAATATATACGCTGGAAATAGTGGCTGCACCAAGAGTCAGCCAAGACTTCAACTGCAGGGACAATGACTGAAAAAATAGAAATTAACTGTATTAATCCCTGAGCCCTTGTGAATCTATTGCAAGCCTGCAGCTCCATCCTGCAACTTTGCAAGCCCAATAACTACTTGTTATTTGCCATTTTGGTTATGCTTTAACCCCAAGTTATTACTTCAGGGATCATATGACCATCTTGGCCTTCACTAAATAAATTTTTTTTCTACTTGTTGCACAGGACAACAAAAGCACAGCTTTAAAGGCATGGAAACTGGAAGGCAGAAAATACATATTTTTGTAAATATTCATGAACAGTTCTGTGCTTTGAAGACACTGACGTCCTGATGTGAAAATGTATGCGGCTGGTAATAGCACAGACTCCCTAAAACTTGGTCAGCCTAAGCTTAGTGGCAGATCTGAAACAAGCTCAGATAATCACAGCTCCTTAATGAGGTCCCGATGCTGAAAAGCAGCACACAAAGCTATGAAACCCAGAAAAACTTCATTTGGAAAAAGAGGGGAGAAGAGAAGAGAAAATACATCCAGGAAAAACAGACATTTCCTGCTAATGCCTCCCAGGGTTTGATGCTCTGTCTCAACTCTTATCCCTATGGTGACAAACACCATAATGCCTGAAAATTATCTCATTCCTGTTCTCATGACATCTCTCCCAGTGCAGTGACCTTTTGGCAAGGGCTGTGACAAGTGACCTCTGTTCCCATACTTGGTTTTCTCCTGCAGGCAGCAGAGCCCATGGTGGGACACACAAAAACCTCCCAGGCTGTCTGGAGCAGAACAGACAGGCTCAGGCCAAAACAGGGCAGTGAGATGGGGTTATTAAACAGAAAACAAATAAACGAACAAACAAACCAAAGCCCAAAGATTCTGAGCCGTGAATTCTCTCTCTCCTGCTGCCAAGAGCCTGGCTGCAATGGGGGCACCAAGAGCCCAAATGAAATGTCAAGGAATTCCCATGCATGATGCCCTCAACAGCTTTTTGCTCTGTCTGGTGGTGATGAATCTTTTGCATGTAAATATTTCCCAATTCATCCGATTTTAAATTTAAAACTAGTTTTGGACCACTCTGTCTTGGAGAAATACCCTCATCTGATAAGAGGCATTTCTGAGGAGTTATTTGCCTCCCCCAGGAGAAGCTGGGCTTGTCAGCACCCCAGATTTATGCCCTGGCACACTTTCCTTCCACAGCCCTGGGCAGGGGTCAGCCCTCCACCACAGTTAGGAAGTGTCCCCTGTGCTCAGGACCCCTGACAGCTCCTGCAAAGAGCATCCTGCTTTTCCAGCCCGGGAAAAATCCCCATACTCACACAAAGCAAAATAGACACACACTGATTTTATCTTTCCCTCAATATTTAATCAAAAACCCAGGGCTCTTGTAGGTAACATGTCACATTTCCTAACTATGAAACTAAAAGAGAAAAGGGTTGAAAAATTCTCAGCAATGCCTTAACCCTGTTCTTCAGTTTAGTACATGGAGAACACTCAGCCAGAGGAGCCAGCAGCCATCAACAGCAAATGCAGACCTCTCCTGAAAATCTGCCCCTCTGGATGCTCATACTGCAGGGGCAGTGCAAAAGGATTAGGGTTTGTTTTTCAAAACACACGAAACAGCCCTTGAATAAGAACCAAAGCATTGCTCCTATCCTGGAAATATCTGGAGCTGGAGAACGGAAATAAAAATCCAAATCAACAGTAGACATGTTGAAACATCATTCTGACTTAATTTGCTTATCTTTAGCCCAACCCTGATAAAACCAAAATATTTTAAAATCCTGTTTCCAATACAATTATTCTCACAAAGTGCCCACATTTAATAGCAATACCTCTAAAAGCAGAAACCAATTAGTGCTTCCTGCAACACAGTTCTCTGGCTCTGCATTATCGATTTCCAGTCCTTGCCATGTGAGGCTTATTCCCAAGCCACCAGGAAGAGCAAAGTCACAGGAATCCACACAGCCTGTTTGCACCAGGGCATGAGATGCTTCAAGCTTGGGATGGCCTGGAAATAACAGGTTCATCTTTGGACGTCCCTGCTGCACTGGGCAGAGCCCCTTTTGCCCCTGGACAGGGCTCTGCAGCATCCATCCCTCAGCAATTCTGCCAGAGAAAAGGACACAGAAAAGCCAGGCAGGTCAAGAGAAAGGATGAGGTGAGGCACTGGTGACTAACCCACAGCTTCAGCCAGAAAGCCCCTCCGTGCTGGCCTGTCCCCACACCCAGCCCAGCCTCAGCGTCAGGCACCTCCCAAGGACTCGTTTCGTTTGCTTTACAGAGCAGTAAAGGGAAAACACAAACATCCTCGGCTGCTGATCTCATGCTGATGTACCGGCTGCTCTGGCTCCCACTGCCCCTGCCCAGCAGCACCATCCCTGCTCCCTGGGCTGCCGCAGGAAGTGCAGCCTCCCCGGGAAGCCGATCATTAGGCATTTATTGGTAATTAAGGCTGGTCCTACACATCCTAATCCATCACATTGTTTTGGATTCCTCAGGCATAGACAAGAGTGTTTAAGCACAGCACCCACACCTCAGGCCGTGCATCCTTCAGGGATCACTGCCAGCCCTCCGCTCCCTGATGTGGTCCGTGGCACACACCCTGCAGCCCTAAACCCAGGAGCACTGCACATAACACCCCTGAAAACCAGGGGATGCTCAGAGCCTCTGGAACCTGCTTACTCACCCCCACAGACCCACTAGTACTACAGTTGCAGGCAAGCAAAGGGAACCAAGTGACAGCACCTTGGGGATTGGCTCCATCTCAGCATCCCCAAACCACACAACCAAAATGCAACAGAGTGGTCAATAGAGTCCTGGGCTGATGGAAAAGAGGGGACTGGAAAACTGCCTGCAGCAAAGAGCAAACAGCAGGAAGGCCAAAGCATGCAGCACTTCTGGGTGCTGACAGACACACAGAGTTTGGCCCAAGACAGAGCTCACAAAAGCTTTATATAAAATCCTAAAAGCAAGGAGCTAGCCAAAGTGATAGTGTAATGCACAGGATTCTTAGAGTGACCATTTCCATCAGGATCAGTGACAACAGGGACTACCACAGTGCTCACGGGATGATACACACAGCTGCAGCTCTTATCTACAGCTGAACACATCACACAAATACAGCACATATTTTTGTGACCTACATAGATATCCACAGGACTGATATCCTGTACATCACTCAACACTATTCTGGTATGTCCCAGAGCCACGTCTGCTCCAGCAAGTGCCACCTGCCAAGTCACATTTCCGCAGGGAATTCCAGTGGCTTGGAGACAAGCGGGCACATTGGCAGGCAGCCCAACACCTCCATCCCTCCTCCCCTCCCTCCCACAGTGGGGTTAGGTGGCAGCTGACAAATGCAAACACAGACCTTCACATATCTCCTACCAGCCCAGCTAATTCCAGGGAAAGCACTGCAGCCTGTGCTCGAGAGGGATTCAGCAGCTGCAACAGGATCTCAGCCCAGCACTGTGCCCTGCACGGGCACTGGCAGCAGCTCTGGATCACTGCAAAGAGCACAGGTATGTGTCAGGAGGTCAATGCCCCGTTCCTGCTGCCACCCTGCTGCTGATTGAACTGTTCCCATTAAGTGGGAACATGACTTTTCTTTCTCCTCCTACTTTTTTTTCCATGTGAAAGCACAGGGAGGTGATTTTGTTGACCCTTTATGTGACCTGTTCAAAGAAATGTGAAATTCCTGTGGGTATCACAGCAACAAGGAGCAGCAGATTGAGACTGTGTATTTTTACTAATAGTTTAACTAAAATTTTAACACTTCAATAAAATGCTGTTTCCATTGTCTTGGCTTTTGGGAGTTTGTTTGCCTTAATGGAACTTTTCAAATAATTTCCATTTAAAAAAAACCCAAACAGTTGGCAGGAGCAGAGGGCCAGGATGGAGGAAAAAAGCGACCCTCCCACTTAACAGTACTACTGTTAGTGCAGTCCCCACTACAGTGCAGAACTCAAATGTTCCCATGTGAGCAGCCAAGTCCAACTCCCTCCCCTGCCTGGGGAGTGCAAGGCACAGGCTCATCTCCCAGGGTGGCTTCCCCATGACCCCACCAGCTTCAAGGACAACCACAGCAGGGTGATCACCACCACAGTTTAACTGATGCTTTTCTCCCTCTTAGAGACAGCTCCAAAGGGCAGGGTGCAGGGCTGGGACCCACATGCAGTGCCAGGTGTTTGCAGAGTGCCATCCCACACTGATCCTTCCTGGCAGCTTGAACCAACCCTGTGACTGCTCACACTGAACATTAACCTCTGCCACGCGTTTCCTGGCGGTGCACACATTGTGCCAGGGCTGTACTTTGGTAACCCAAAGCACAGGATGACCTCTGGTTCATGGGTGTGAGAGGAACTGCAGCACCTTGGGGTCACCAGGCTGACCCAGCAAGGGCACGCCCCAACTCCTCTCTCTGCTCCTCAGCCAGAATCCCACTGCTTCCCCATCCCAAACAGGACCCTGCACCACCCTGAGGGCACTCTCACCTGCTGTTCCCTGCACAGGGTAGGGACAGGCTGGAGCCACAAGTGCAAAACCTCAAGATGTGGTGTAGTCACCCCAAAATGCTCCTGTACTCCTGCCTGCAAACCTGGATTCAGCACCTTTCCAAACTGAAGGTCCCTAGTGATTTTTAATGTCTTATTTAGCAGTGCTTTTAAATGAGTTTGATGCATTCTGCCTGATAAGCTCCACAAGAATTTGATGTCTCTGTCCTCATTTGACTTCAGTTATTTTCCAGTCTACTCTTAAAGCTGCAGCACTCAGTGACTGCAGCTCCCACCGTTGAGCTGGGACACCCAGCACTAAAATGCTGTTGTACAATCAGGCATCATTCCAAAAAAACCAGCAACAGCAGGTGCCAGAGGTGACAATAGGAGGGTGCATGTCTGCTCCTGATCCATATTTCCAAGAACAACTGCATTTCCTCAGCACAGCCAGCACCAACACGGGCAGACACCTCCCCTTCACACTCAGAAATCTCCAACCAGTTCCTGAACAGCTTCATCTGTGGATTTAGGATAACACCAAGGTCCCACAAGAATTGCATTTTCCTTCTCCGTGGCCAGGTAAAAAAAATATTTGTGAACATCTCGTTGACAAGTCTAAAACAGTTGGCTTGGGGAAGTCCTATAGACAATTTTAAGAGAATTGTTACCCCAAGCTCAGAGGTGATGCTGTCCCCAAGACTTCACGGAGAGCTGAAAGTGGCTTTGCACAGCAGTCTCTCTCATGGACACTCTACATGATAACATAACAGCACCTAGGACACAGGTGAAAAGTTAGTGAAAAGTTAATTTTTCTATACTTTGAAGTGTTTGATTCATTATTGGAATTAAGGATGAGTAAGTAATTACAGTAACTGGATTCTGATTTCTCAAATAATTCTGGAATGATAGCTGAGGTTTCAGACCGAGATCAAATCCAGGCAAATTCAATAAGAAATTGTCTGTTACGAAGCAGTAACTTACAGAAACAGAATAGCTCCCTTATGTTTCTTTCTTAAATACAACTAAACACCTGCAAATTTATGCAAATAGCTCATTTACACACATTGACAATACTGACAGCTTGCTTAGAACAAAATAGATGGCGTGGACAATTTTTTTTTAACCACCTTCCTAGAGGGGAAAAACAATGCCTCGATCAAGCCTGCACAGGAGCCTGCTGATGGCAGGCAGGGAAAGAAGATGTTCATCTCAGACCTCAAATTAAGCCTCAGGTGCCTTCTCTCTCCTCTGTCCCACCCACATCTCCAGACCTCCAGCATTGCACAAGGCACATGAGTGTCTGGGCAAGGCAGACACCCTGCAGTTCATTCTCCTTTTGTTGAAACTCCTTTACAGTATTTTACCCACAAATTCCTAGAGGAAATCAGAGCATTAATATTATGACTTACAGGCTTAACCCTCCAGACCTCAGCACATAATGAGGCAAAAATTAAAGACTATTTTTCCTTCAACTGCCATGACCTTCTGGAGCAGCATTGCCCAGAAGAGTTTGCAGAGAGTTTTCTACATGTACAGTAAAAGCTCTTTGGCAGGAAGAAATGCAATAGTTTTGGGAGAGAAGTAAAAAAGACTAAACAGGTTCAGACAGCAGTTCCCATCTTGCCAGTTCTTTCTCCTGGTGAACAAAATGGCTCACTTGCCATAACTGCTGCCAAAACTCTGCAGGATCAGGTCTAACCACAGAGATTTTAAAGCCACCATGAGTCATCTACTATTCTTTCTTGGTAAGACTTAACACTGGGTGGGACACAGACACAGAAAAAAAAAATCAATTTGCAGGAAACCTCAGTCATGGAAAAATATACTTCAGAACACCTCACGGGGACTACATAAATAGCAAAAGAGAAATGAGAAAACAAAGTACTTCTTTCTGAAAAGACTATGATGCACTGCCTGCTCTCCAAATTGTTTCAGCAGCCCTTCAGCTGTGACTGAGAGAGGACAGCTGAGTGCCCTAGAAGACCCCAGCAGCCACGAGTGCTTCCCTGTGCACCCAAGAGAACCACAAATAAGGCAGATTTGTGCTCTTCATGTGAAGTCAACTGCATCATGTAACTGCATCTTTACTTCAGTTGAAAGAGAAAATTCAAGTACAAACCATCCAATTGTTTCACCTCTTGTGTGTCACATTCAAAGCTGGTTGGGAGTAAGAACACTTTTTTTTTTTAAATAAAGAAAAGCCCCAACAGCAGGGTTGGCTTTAGCCAGCTAGTGGGGTGCAGTTACGAGCTCCTGCCATGGCCACAACACCTCAGGCTACTGAAAGTGTTGGAAAGGTGCAATTAATTACTCTTGCTGGTTTATTTCCCCCCCTGCCCCAGAGCTTCTTGGAGGCTTCAAGCAGGAGTCAGCCCAGCTGGTGGTGAGCAGCCTGTGCTGTGAGGTTCATCTGACTCAGTACAATGCAGCGAGCACTGTGCTCACCACTGGGTGTTTTTTGGGTGGGACAGAGACAAGCAGGAAGAAGAAGAAGAAATGAGTATTTCTGACTTAAAAAATCCTGCGAGAAGTCCAGCTGGTAAAATGGGAGAAGTTCCTAGGAAATGGTTCAGCAATGAGTCAGTGCCAGTGGCAAGGGAGAGCCCCAGGACACGGCATCGGCACATCCTGGAGGGGAAAGAGAAGCAAGTTCTTGCAAGGCCAGACAACCAGAAACTGCAACTGGCTCTGAATCAGCCACTTGCACAGGCTGGGACAGAGGCTGTCAGAGCTCTGCTCTGTGGGACATTGTCTGCCTGGCACTGCCTTTTGTCTCTGTGCTCTGGAACACTTGTCCTAGAGAAGAGAGGACCCTCTGTGCCTGGACCACCTTCCCCAGCCTTGGGGAAGAAGATGGAAAGTGCCCTCAGCTCACTGGGATCTTGCTGCCAGTCCTGGGAGAGCCCAGGGAAGCACCAGGTGTTTTTCAGTAGGCTTATCTTATTTCTCCCCCAAAAAAAGAGCCCTCATGTGAAGGCTGCACACGAGGGCTTACTGCACTGCCAGAAAGAAAAATGGAAGACAGGAATCAGGCCCACTCACAGCCTGACCTGAAAAATGCAATCCAGGAAATGCAGTTTAATTTTTCCTTCCCCAGCAGGTGTCAGCCAGGAAAATAGATCTCAACACCATGAATATTGTGAATATTTGCTGCTGTCAGTATAGTATGCACAGGACTTGCCCACCCAGACAGAAAAGTCTCCTTCTGCCAAGTAAACCTGTGAATAGTGGTGAGGTTTCTCATCCTCAGCCCTGCAACTCCTCTCCCAGAGGCTTTCCACAGGTGGCCAGTGGAGGGGTGCTCTTTCTCTTCTGCAAAATGTGCACCCCACCACTATTCACCTTTTTTATTACACCTGCCCTTTTATTAAAGCCTTTCCCCATAAACAGTGAGTTCCTTAGGGCAGAAGATCATTTATTTTATCTATTCCTCCTCTGCCATAGAAAACGGGATAGAGGAGGAAGGGCCAATGTTATCACACTAAGGTAACTAATACAAACTGGCTACTTTGCTGTCAAATCCCACTAGAGGTGTAGCACCATTTTATTTGATGGAGCTAAATGTGGTCCACTCTGCATCCCAGGGAGCAAAGGGGAAAATTTAAGGGCAAACACACCACAGAAAACTGAAGAGCACAAAGGTGTGAACACCACACAGAGCCAACATCAGCCTCGGTGAGGACTTGGCACAGATGGGCACACCCTGTGTGCCAGGGTTCATTCCCATCCAGCCCCACTCTCAGCCAGATTTTACTGGCATCCAAGCAAGCATGGTAGCCCAGTAAAACTATGTCAGGTAATTTCCTAGATATTAAAGCCCCACATACTGTTTAGGCAATTAACCCTGGGCAGGCTGTCACCCTTGCTGAGCTGATACCATGCTCTCTGCAGGAATGGCATCAGATCCTCTGGTACTTGCTCCCTTCCCTGACCCTTTTTCAGCGAGATTTCCCTGTCCTGCATCTATTTAGACTCATGCAAGCCACAACTGTTTTTAAATAGAAGTTCTTATTGTCTGAGACAAAACTGGCCTCCCTTCTGGGGTGTGTGGCTTCCTCTCTGCCTGGTGCCATCCCAGCTCCTTCGGGGTCCCAGCTCTCCAGTGTGGGAACAGCAGCCACCAGACGGCTTCTCCCCCTCTGCCCACACCAGCAGATGGGTGTCTGGGGGCTGGAGCAGTCTGACAGACACGAGCCCCACTCCCACTCTGTTATGTAAACCCCCAGGTTTTGGTGTTTATCTGCTTGAAGGATCCAGAAATCACTAAATGCCACGGCGGCGCGTGGGCACGAGGAGCGCGGGATGTGCGAAGTGCTCGGGGCAGTGACGACGGCACACGATGCCCCCAGCAATACCTCCCACTGCTACTGCATGGAAACACAGAAAACTCTGGATTCCAAAGGCAAAAATATACATCAATACAAAATTCACGACCTTCAAATCTGCATTTCACCCCTGTTTGTCCTGCCCCTGCATAGGAGCCAGGGTAAGGTGAGTGTCCCATCGCAAGGACCATGTGCCACCCTGGACACCCTGTGCCAAGCAGGTGAAGGAGCAACATGGCAAATATTTTGTAAATAAAACCTGGCAAATGGAGCTTTTTTGATCACTCCCTCTACCACTTTCTGCCTTCCAGGGTGTCTGCACATGCAGAGCTGGTTATGTACATGTATCAGATGGTCTCAAGCCCATGGAAGTGAGGGACAGGGCAGGTGCCTCTGGATAAATATCTGTTAAAAACTTATTTATATATCTAAAACAAACAAAAAAATTTACACTATATATCCATCTCTATCCTGCAGCTCAGCAGAGCTGAGGTCTGGCCCTGCATAGGTGGGTGCAAAGAAGCCAGACTGCACACAAGCTGCACACACATCCCACCTCTCCGAGGGCAGGAAAAGAATGGCAAGCACCACCTAAATATGGACTGAGAAAGCCCTTATTTTGGCAAAAAGAACCAAAAAAAGGCTGGCCAAGGTTTTGTGAAGGGAAAGAAAAAAAGACACTGTCACAAGTCCTGTCAGGCAAACGATCATGACCAAATCTCAGTCGCTGCAGGAGTTTGCAGGGTACAGGGCATGTGAGAGCAAGTTAAAAACACATCATCAAATAATTGCCAGTCAGACAATGGGAGGAAAAGGCATGTAAAGGTTTGCTCTCACCCTCCTCCTTCCTCACCCTTAGCCAAGATCAGGTACTTACTGACATCAGACACTCCAGAAGAAAATCAAATTGCTTCTTCAGCTCTGTTAAACACAGATTTAGAGCCACTGGCCAATGCTGATTCTCACTAAAGCTTATTTTTTTTCTTAATAACTTGCTGCAAAACAGCTGTTCCAACATGAAATTAAGGAACCACCTGTTTGCAGCAAAGGCGTCAGAAAGGTGCTGCCCCTCATGGAGCACAATGGCTTCCCACAAAAATCCAGCAATTTCAGACACTGAGTTTCTCCTTTGATGTATTCACTGGGTACAGAAAGAGAGAAAATAAAACTAGATGATTCTGTGAACATTAATAACTGATATCTTCCTTATTATGTCATTTCAAGGGAATAACACTTGTGGTAATGTCAGCAGTTAAGCACATTCCCCTGAAATTTCTTTCCCTGAAGGTTTGATAACCTGCTTTAAATCCATTTTCAGAGGAGGAATAACTGTAAAACCCAAGTGCAGCTGGCTGAACTTTAACTTAATCATGTAAGAGATTTCTCAAATCACTGCTGGAGATAAGACCCACTCCCTTAAAACATCTTTCCTCTACCACAGGCATACCTGCAGTCTAAAGAGCACTTTTTAAATTACAGGAATAACAATGTCAAAATGACACAACCCTTTACACTTTGTTATTATTAAGAGTAATAAAAATTTCTAGGAGGGGCATGAGATTGCAGCCCGCTTTGTGAAAGAGTAATTTCACCATCAGTGATCACCCATCTAGTACTTATAATTTCATTTACACACACGTGAAACAGCATCTTCAGCAGTTTAATGAAGCTGCAATTCTGACACCAGCACACTCCTTCTCAGCTGCAAGAGCTCAGGAGACACCTGTCAACAAAACAGCATTTTTGTGGCAGGAGTTGAAGCCTCTCAAAATAAGAGCATCATGGCCTCCAGAAAAAGTGAATTTATTAAGTCTTTTCCAGTAAGACCAGAGCCTCAGCATTAATTTTCAATTATCTCGAAAAGGATGATGTTATATATCAAGATAAATCTAAAAATGTCAATAAGTATTTAAGTGAAACCCTTCAATCTTCTCTGCTTTGGAAAGTTAAATCTCGGCAAAACCAAACTCAATCCCTGTACCTCTCAACAAACTTTCATTCAATCGACTAAAGCACGGTCTACAGCAATCTCTGGAAATTTTAACAGGTCTTTTCAGAGGGATCTGACCTTGCCTCTGTCCCACAGGGAGCTCTGGCCAAGCCTGGGCTGGCCTCCTCTCAAGAGGGGACAGCAGATCCAGGGCTCAGCATCCCCAGGCAGCAAACCCTGCACCAAGATGGGCAATGGGGACACTCTGGGAGGTCACCCACGTGCTGCACCCCCAGGCCTGGGGGAGGGCAGACACACTTGCCCACTGCAAGAAATCTGATTTTACAGGCTTAGTGCCAGCTCATGGCAGAGGGACAGGAGGAAGGGCCTCTTTCAGCCACAGGCAAAGGCAGGGCAGGTGCACAGGGGCAGCTGCCATCCCACCCCAGTGCTCTGCAGCAATCCCCTGAGCCTGGATCGGGGATCCCAGCATTGCTGGGGAGTGCTCAGCATCACAGGTAACAGGGACCTTGAGAAAAAGGCTCTCAAGCAGCAAAGGAGGCATGACCCACAGACTCAAACTCAGAGCTTTCCAACTTTTGGCTAAGCCAGGCAGGATTTGGCCACGAGACCCAAACCACGGGGCTGACACTCCTGTGAGCATCATGAGGTGGTTGGGAATTAAGTTCCCTGGTTACCTGCGAGCCTCTGGCATGAGCTCATGCTTATCGAATGGTAGAGACGGCACAGGAGGGAAAACATGAATTCTTGAGTGATTAAAGACACTCGAAAGAGAGCTCCCACCCCCTGAGCTGCAAACACAGGCAGCTCCAAACACAACGCTGTATGCAAACAGGGAGCTTTTGTCCCAGCAGCAGCCATGGACACACCGGCCTCGCCATGACATCCACGCTTATCATCTTCCACCAGTGTCAAACCAGCAGAGCTTCATCCCCCCAGTCCAACTGCCGGCGCCTGTCCCCAGACAGCCTCACTGGAGAGCAGGCATCGTGCAGATTTACGGAAAAGAGGGATGTGGGGATCACGCAGACATGGGCACACAACGGGCATTGTCCTTCTGTGTGCAGAGAGCCTGGTCAGCCCGGGGGAACGCTTCCAAAGCCAATGGAGCTGCCCTGACTTGAACCACGGTCCAGCTCGGACGGCAGGCACCTTGGGGCTGAAGATTTCTAGACAGCATCATGCCAAATAAAGAAAACCAGCAACAGGCGGAGAAGGCTTTCGCTGCAAGAAACCCACCCGGCAGAACGGGTTGTGTTGGGTAACTCTCAGGATTTTCCCATAACCCAAAACCGGCGGGTGCGGAAGGGACGTGGCAGGGTCACGGCTCCACCAGCGCCGGGGACAGTGAAGTTCACCACATCGCCGAGCTTCCCAACCCAGGCGCCCGCGCTGACCACAGGGCAGGACCGCACCGACCCAAACCCTTCAGCATGGTTATTAGGATTTCACAGCACGAAAAACGCGCAAACCATCCCGAGTGTGTCCGACAGGCAACAAACACTTCCCCGCGGCAAAGCCTGCCCCAGCAAAGAACCCGGGCAGCGCATTCACTTGAAAACACACGCCCTCCGCTGAAGTCACCGCAGTGCCCCGGGCCGGGCGCCCACTCCGGGGCACCCCCGCGGCCGCACCCGCCCTCACCCACCTCCGGCCCCCGCGGCCGCGGGTGCCCCATGG
>JANPWX010000443.1:272571-321952 GCA_024734555.1 Trochalopteron elliotii | reverse complement strand
CCTGCCCAGGATGCCCAAACTCTGCCATCCTCTCTTTACACACCTCTGTTCACTCCCCAGCTCCCTGGGGCAGGAGGCGAGGGAGCTGCAGGGAACCTCTGCCACCTCCCATCCCTGCACACCTCTCCACGTGTCTTGATGCAGAGCAGAGACATACCAGACAGAGAAATAAACTTTCTCCACAGCCAAACCCCTGCTCTCCTGCCCGGAGCTCATTTCAGTGCTCATCCCCTACGTGACTGGCTGATTTCTGGCAAATCTTTCCAAATCCATAAACCTGAGCTCACTTAATGCATATTTAATCTCTCTGCTGTAGGTTTATGTTGGCAGTGAGCAGGGCTAGACCAGTAGCAGAAGAGAGCAGGCAGTGTAGGTGAGTATTTTGGCCTCTACTTTGCACAATTCCCCCCTCTGCAGCACCACAGCAGAGCAGGTTCTCCACACACAGTTATCTCTCCCAGCAGAAACACTGGTTTGTGCCCATTAGTGGTTCTCTACATTTCCCAGAACCTTCCCTGTCCTGGAAGCAGTTCATAAAGTGGATACTTGGCACATACCCTCGAAAATATCTTGAGCTCTGAAGAAGCACAGTATTATCTGTCAGGAGTTTCTCTGGTTCTCTCCCACCTGCTTTTTAATCTTCCACACATCCCTGAGAGGATGCCTGGTGTCGTCACAGAGGTGTGAAGTTTTCTTATTTAAGGTGAGACTCTGGGGCAAATAGTGCTCTGAGTGACAGTCAGGGATTGAGGCTGCTGCAGTCTGTAAAACCAAGGTGCTGATGGATCTTTTATTTTTTATTGTTATTTAGTCCTACTTCATATTTTTTCCTTCTCCCTAAAAATTTTCACTTCCATGCCCAGTGAGGAGGCCAAAAGTGGGGCCACGTGAGGCATGTAGAGACATCTGCAGAAGGGCTCTTGGAGAACTAAAACCCTATGCTGCTGCACACCAAACCCAATCCACCAGCTGAAAGATAATACAGGAGAAGAAAGAGGCATTCTTCTAAATAAGGACATTGTCTTCAATCTCGGTCACCACTTGACATCACAAGACAGGGAGAAGGGGAAGGACCAGAGAGCTGCAGGACACAAGAGAAATGCCAAACAAGACAAGGCTTTAAGGGGGGAAAAAAGGGGGAAAATAAATGCCAAACTAAGAGCAGGCAGGAGTGAACATGTGATGGCACAAAGAAGCGTCAGCCTCTCCAAGCCTCTCAAACCATTTTTGCACAACCTGAAAAACACTCTCCCCTTCCTCTGTGGCAAAAGGCAGTTTTGCCAAGGGGTTGGAGTGCTGGAAGGATTTCAGCAGAGCCACATCAGGAATCTGCCTGACACGCTGAACACAGGTGTCACCTAAATAGAGGGTTTTACCCTTAGAGATTTTTATTACCCATTTGCTTTTCCTTTGTTAAATGAGTCCAGGTACATCAGTACAAACCCCAGCCCTGCATTATTCACAGTGTCACCAATAATTGGCTGTTCCCCAGCCCAGTGCTTCTGACACTGTTCACAGCAACCCACACATCAAAGATGGAAAAATAAAAAACCAACCATCAAATGCCAGGGTGGAGCCTGAAGTGTCTTTCATATCTGCAGGCATTGAAAGAGCCTTTTTCCTCCTTATAATTCCCCTTTAGCCATGCAGGGACTTCCTGACACCGAGTGTGGGTCATGTTGGTGCCTCTGCAAAGCCATGGGGACTAGAAGGAAAATAAGGGAAAAATAAGGAGTTATTTTTCCCCTAGTTGGATCATATTTGGGAAGGAGCCTGCAGAGCCCCAGGGGAGGGAAGGATCAGCTTTATCACCCTTGATGAGATGAGGATTTACTTTGTGTGTAAATCCAGGCTCCAGACTGGGACACCACCGTGCCTCCTGCACGGTCCCGAACCTCTGCTGAAGATGTCCTGACTACAGAGCAAAGGCTTTTGTGCCCCACAGCACAGTGACTCTGCAGCTCCTTGGGACAGAAGGGCTGTTTTACCCTGTATCCCAGAGTGTCACCTCACTAGGAACTGGAAATGTGTTTTGCTGTAGCCATTTCAGAGCAGTGCAGTGAGAAAGTGCCTCAACATCCTCCCAAGAGGGGCACAAGGGATGGGGCAGAACAGTGCTCAGCTCCAACCCTGACTCCAGTGCCCCCACAGCAGCCACAGCAGGTGATGGAGCCCATGGAGGTGTGCACCAGACATTCCAGAAAAACCCTGTGGATCCACACTGAGGCAGCCACTGGTGACACTGGCAAGGATGGAGCAACCCAAGACAACCCAATGTGGGCCAGCTGGCTTTAAGCCACATACATGCACAAAAGAAAAAAATATATATTGTTTTGTCCCATAAGACCAGTATTCCAAAAGGAAAAGGCAGGGTTGCTTATAGAAATCACATTGTCAAATACTTTTTTCCTCCTCTTCCCTTCAAGGACCACTATTGTCTTCCTAACTCTGAGGGAACAGGCAGTGGAGGAAGTTTTGCTGAAAGTCACTTCAGCATCAAGTGCCTGACTGGGCCACAGGGCCTCCTGGGAATTGTAGTCTTGTCTTCTCCCATGAAAATTGCTATTTCTGGCAAAATTCCACAGCAGTATAATACCTCCCATGACACAGCAGCAACCCCCTGCACAGTCAGGGGACAGAGACCCTTGGACTTTAGTTGCTACAAGACAATCCCGGGGGCTGCTCAGGATCCAAACCTTATCAGATTTGGCCAGAATATTTCAGCTTTCTTTCCCACCCGTCTCTTCTCACAGAATTCCCATGGAAACACAAACAATGCTCTTGCTGTTTGGGTTTGGTTGGGGCTTTTTTCCTTCACTCGGCGGGGAGGTGGAGGGGGGGGGTGGATGAAAGTGGTAAATAAAAAAATTAAAAAACCCTAAAAAAAAAAAAAACACAAGGAGAAGGAAGAAGAAGAAAAAAATATTGAATAATACATGAGATACCACGTCTAGCTTGATTTTCCCGGCAGCAGTGCATCTCCCCTCTGTATCACCCCTTCAGAGCCTCAGGGGACAGAAATGTGCCTCGGAACTAAAATAAAACGTATTTCTTGCATCTCAAACTTGCTTTTGGGCAGGAAATGCCCGAATCCAAGCTGTCCCGCCCTTTTCCTCGCTGGTGCATCGTTCCAGAGATACCTGGATGCCACCGTGTGGCAGCTGCCCCAAGCAGCGGTGGAGGGACAGGGATAGGGACAGGGCTGGAGGGAAAGGCGAGGCTTTAAGGGGGAAAAAGAAGGGGGAAAATAAAATAGAATAAAAAGGAGGGTTGGGCTTGTTGGGTTTTTTTTTGCAGCAATTCACAAAACTTCAAGGAATGCCAAGCACGTCAGTAGATGAAGCACAGGATCTGGAGGAAGGAGAGAGTGCAAACCAGCTCCGTATGGTGTTGAGCTCAGACACACACTGCCTTTCTATTTAAAGCCCTGCAGGAACGTGAATGCCAGGTTTGAGTGAGCTCAACAAGTCCCTCTGAAAAGAATTTGCAAGGTCCTCTGTACCACGGGGTCTGGTTATCTGACAGCTTTTAATGACTTACCATTCCCACACAGCGGGATACAACCCACCTTTTCCTGCTGGAGGACAGAACTCTGGATCTGGAAAGGTATTTAATTAATGACAGAGACCACTGGGACTTTCCTGAGATCCAAGTCAGCTTTGGGATGAGGTCATGGGCTGCAGAGCATTTGGTGCTGCTGCGTGCCCACCCCTCCCTTTTTCCTCCACGTGGGAAACAATGCTGGGTGGAACTCTGATGAGGATTGTGCTACCAACGCGGTATCCTCAGGCACATCCTCCAGGCCAAACCATCCTGGCAAGGCCAGAACATCCTTCCTCCTCTACCAGCACCCTAAAACTGTCTCCTGCCAGGAGGCAGCAAGAAGAAACCAATGCACAGCCCAGGATCAGGGTTTGGGGTATGCCTCATTCTTTCACCCTCTGCCTCTGGGAAATGCCTTATTTTCTAATTAAGTACCTTTGTGATATGTCTCATTTTCCCCTCGTCTTCCTCAACAGCACTGCTTCTCATTTATTCCAAGGTGCAGTTCATTGAATGGGGAATTACATGTTCTATCATTTGTCCATAACAGGTCGTCAAGTCGCCGTGTTATTATTAGCAACAGGAAAGGAAATAAATAAATTATTCTTAAAGTATGTAATGAGCACTTGAGTAAGTGTTAAGTAATGAGCGTTTCTTTAGTGAGGAATCCAAGCGAGACACACTCCACCCATTTTGTTAACAAAGGCTTATATAAGCTGGATGTTACATAAAACCCTAAAATAGGGAGCCCGAGCACTCCCCCACCTTTGGGTGATAGCTTTGCTGCAGCCCACGGATACCTGAGCTGACACTGAACCAGCTCCCAGCTAAAAGGCAGCTGATGGCCAGGCCTGGAGCTGGCAGGAGCCAGTGACAGGGACAGAGGTGTCCTGTGTGTGCTGCCACCAGCCCTGAGCACAGCTCGGGTGGTGAGTCTGGATTTGCCCTCACACTGCTCCTGAAACAGCCCCTACAGTTACCCACTCCAAGCAGATTTATCGTCCCTGTGATGATCCAAAAACGTGTCTCTGTTCTTGTGTGGCAGGGCAGGCTAATCACCACCCAACCCCAGGGTGTCATCCCAAGGGAATTATGACTGGTGCTTAGGAAGGAGCATGCAAGTAGGGCATGGTTATGGGGAAGCTTCTCTGCAGCTCTTTCTGTCTCCAGGGATCTGCAGGAAAGGGACTTTCCAAGACAGAAGTTCTGTCTTTGTAGTTTCCCAGCTCCTGGCAGCTGATCCTTTCAATAAATTTACAGGTCAGTTCTTAAGTTCTGGTGAACTTTCAACTTCCGCCACATCATGTGACAAAACCCATCACAATTTACCATAATTTATGTGCAGAGAAAAAGGGATCTACATCTTGCAACATCAATTACTAGAGCTAAAAAAAGCAGGCTGGTAGGGGGTGCAGCCTCTTCATCACATCTTGTGTGCCTGAAAGCCTGTCTGTCTTGAGAGAAATCATCTGTCTCCATAAAGAAATACTTTTCCTCCCTAGACATCTTTCATCACACCTTAAAATGCACAATTCCAATGCTCAGATGGCAGATTCAGCTGACAGCAGTGGTTGCTTCCTAAACACAAGGTCAAAAAAAGTCTCAGAGAAGAGAATTTGCAATCCTTTTCATAGCCCAGACAACAAACCCTCCAAATGCAGGTATCAGATGCAGTTGCATGAGAAGTCAGGGACACTTCTCTGTTTGGGGGGAAGAAGAGAGGAAAGAAAGATCTTTAGGCACAGGGTTTTTGGGCAGGCAGAGCAAAACGTGTCAGGAGTTCCTCCCCGGACTACAAGGGAGCCATTCATGGCTGCAATCAGTTTGCTCTGCGGTACTTGCAGGAACATGCCAAGGCTGCTCTGTGATTCTGCCCGACTGACTTAGTGTTTGTGATTTGCCTGACCTTTGCTCTAAATAAATGGGAGCCACACAGAGGGAATTTTGATGCAAGTCCCCTGCATCTATAGCATCCTCCCTGGCTGCAACCCACTGGCTTCCTGGGGCTTTGTTTTAAAGAGAGACAGACAGAAGGCAGGCAGGAGGGGAAAATGAAGAAATGAAATGCAAGCTGTCTGACCCACACAATTAAAAGGAGAAAGAAAGAAAGAAAGAAAGAAAGAAAGAAAGAAAGAAAGAAAGAAAGAAAGAAAGAAANGAAAGAAAGAAAAGAAAGAAAGAAATCAAAATAGTCTGGCTTTGTTTTCTGTCATGTTGTTTATCTTACTTCAGAATTAAATCCAGATGACATAGATAAGACAGGGGTGACCCCTAGTGCCCTCTCCAGCTGCAGCTTCCACTGTTATTCCCTATATTGATATTAGAGCATAAACAGAGGGAAGAAGCAGCACCTTTCAGATTTGTTCTTCATTCACAAAGCCTCTCTCTCTCCCCTTTCAGAAACAAGATCTCATTTCCTCTCACTACTGAAACTCTATCACTGCGAGGCATTCAGTGCAACATCCCTTTGTCACTGTTGTCTGGGAACAAAATTAAGCACATTTACTTGTGTAAAAACTTATTATATTCCATTGACTATTTATCATAGGACATTTATATTTATCACCTTACATAAAAGAAAGAAGAGCCTATTTTGCTAACTCCAGGCTTGTCAATAGCTAAGAACAGCCATTCAAACTCCTAAGAAGAGACCTTTGTCTTGTAAAAAGTGTATTTTGCAGCACCAAGGCGCTGAAAGGAGCGAGTCTTTCCTGTGACAGCCATCAGTATGCACCACTTTTTTCTTTTTTTTTTTTTTTGTCTTTCAGCAATGTCAAAACTCTCTGTTCTTGTGAATCAGCCTGCACCAGACATACCCCACTCACTGTGCTGGGTGATGCTCATCAGGGGCTTTTCCTTGTGTTATTGCGAGGGAACAGCTCCTCTTTCACAAAAACCTTGAAACACCCCCTCAGAGATTACTTTGGGATACAGGATTTTTCTTGAGAAAATAAATTATCTTAGGCACAAGGCTGAAAGATTTTTAGCTTCCTGTAATGTGAGCACTTGGGGCACTTCCTGCCCTGCTGAGATCGGGACTGTGCCCACCAGCAGCCAGTGTGGGTGGTACCACATCAGTTGACATCTCAAAATTTCACATATTTAATGGCATCTCATCAGGCAAAGAAGCCAGCTGCTAACAGTCCCCACGGTGACATTTCTATCCTCAAAAGAGCAGCAAACTCCCCTGTGCAGCATCACAACCTGCCACAGACTCATCTGATGCCTCTTCAGCTCTGTTTTTTTTTTGCCTTTCAGCACTGGCAGCCACCACCACAGCACCCTCCTGCTGCACCAGGGCTTCTCTGCAGAGCCCTGATCCTCAGAGCTGGCAGCCTCACTGCTCAAGCCTCAGGAATGCTTCAACACTTTCCAACAGCAATTTCCCAGCTCAGCCTTGGGGAATCCTTGGGAGCCACAGGACATGACATGTTGCTGTCACCTCCATCACCATTCAGCTGGCATCTCCTTCCCCTTTTGCCACCTGCCAGCCCATTTCTTCACCAGAAACTACTTCCAGGTCTCAGCCAGTCCTTCCTCCCCAACAACTTTCTGCTTTCAAACAGCCTCTCTGGTCATTCATCCCCAGAGCTCCTTCTTAGGCCTCCAAGTTTCCTGGTGCCCTCATCACCTCCTTAGGCAGACAAACACCATCTCCCCCCTTCCCAAACCAGCCCTTTCCTGGCACCCTTTACATCCATGGTTCAGCCCAAGTGAGGCTGGATCAGCCACAGTTTGATGCCTCTGTAACAAATGTTTCACTCTTTGCAGGGCTGGGCTGGCTGAAACTAAAGCAGCTGCATTTTTTCCAGTTTGAGTAAAAGTTCATAATCTGCTCTGGACATAGAATCATAGAATGGTTCAGGTTGGAAGGGACCATAAAGATCATCCAGTTCCAACTCCTGCCACGGGCAGGGACACCTTCCACAATCCCAGGTTGCTCCTGCCCCATCCTACTTGGCCTTAGACAATTCCATGGATGGGGCAGCCACAGCTTCCCTGGGCAACCTGTGCCAGGGCCTCACCACCCTCACAAGGAGAATTTTTTTCCTAATAACCAATCTGTACATGCCCTCTGTCAATTTGAACCTAATCTCCCTTGTCCTGTCACTCCATGCCCTTGTCCACTGTCCCTCTCCAGCTCTCTTGGAGCCCCTTTGGCCACTGGTCAGGGCTCCAAGGTCTCACTGGAGCCTTCTCTTCTCCAGGCAGAACCCCTCAACTGTTTAATCCTGGCTCCAGAGCAGAGGTGCTGTAGCCCCCTGAATATCAAGGATATAATACTGCTCTACTTATGTGCCTGTTCTCTGAATAATTTCCCCCTGATTTTATATCTCTATGTTCCCATGTTCCTTGTTTACATTAAAAGCAGCTGAAGTTTCTGAATTTAAGTTCCTCTTAATGTTTTATTTTTAAATCAGGTTTCGGGGGGGGGGTAGGAATTGTGCTGGTCATTGCATAATTTTGATTTTATCTGGTGTAAATCTCACTTGCTTCTGAGATATCCCATACTTACCAGCATGACACCAACTCAGCATTGCTCTCATGTGTCTGGATCCAGCACTGTTCCAACCTTCCCCTTTTATTTCTTTCCCCCTCTGTTTTTGTTAAAGATATGCAAATATATCATCCTCAGAGCTACTGTCTGCTTCTTTTGCAATATTCCATGTTCTTTCTCCTGTAAGTTTATTGTCCTTGTTAGCTTTAATAAACACCTTTTTTTTTTCATTGCTGCTCTGACTGTATATGATCCCATACAGAGAAGGCACAACAAAATCTCATTCTATAATACACATATCTTTCTATAGCTGCATTTTCCCCTATATCCTTATTTTTGCTTGGTGCTAGCTCTGTGTATTCCAGTTACGCTCTGCATCTAAAACAATCTGTCAGTTTACATGTGCCTATAAGCAGTGGGAGTATTAGTTTTGAATATTTTCATTTAAACTCTAGCTTTGTTCTGTTAAAATGTTAAAATGCTCAGAATTAGCTCATCACTTTAATATTTTATTATCACAGGAATGAGCTTCTTTGCATTCTTTTGCAATATTCCACTTTCCAGGTTCCTCACATCCTTGTTCATACTGTTGAAAAGTTACTCTTGTGAAGTGAAAAAGCTTTCTTGGATGTCACCTGAATGTCAGAATCTGACCCAGACAATGCTGAATTTGACACAAATCCAAACACTGAACCAGTCCTTCATCAGGTTAAGTAAAATCATCATAATTACAAATGCTTTCATTAAAGACAGGAGGTTTTTTCCTTCCAAAGGCTACACTGGTTCAAGGAAACCATAAATCCTGTGGTTTGCCTGACATTGCAGGTCAGACTAGATGATCAGAATAGTTTATTCTGGTATTCATGCTGAAAAACTTACAAATATGCGGACAAACTGCAACTGCATCTGGTAGAGAGATGGTCAAACAAGATAAGGGAGTTGCTGCCTCTGCTCTTAAATGCTCAAAATTCGGCTACAGTCCAACCACAACTCACCCAGAGATCAATAATGCAGCTTCTTCCCACTTGTTTTCTTTTTCCTCTGAGCTGTGTTACAAAACTTTCCTGTTCAAAATTTTATTAGAAAACTGCACTTGATCCTGCTGGTGATGGAAAGCCAGTGTTTTATTGGTGCTTTAGTGTCCCCCCAGCTTGTGACTCCTGTAAATCAGAAGTTGACTCACTCAGAGGAGTTTAGAGAGCCAGAAGCAGCTCCCAGACCTTGATCCTTCACAGGCTCAGCTTTGAGTGCTGCTGCTGAAGTCCCCGTGCTGGGGCCATGGGTTTTAGCAGCCAGGATGGCTCTGTCCCCTCCAGCCACCACCCTGACCCCCACAAGGCTGCACACACAGTCTCACCGGGAGCCCAGGGGCAGGGAGGCCACAGGAAAGAGGATTTTTATATGGTGGCCCATTGGGTGGATTGCAATAGGAAAAAAAAATGGGTTTGAATGAGTCATGAAACTTTTAACACACCATGGGCTGGAAAAACCCAGTGGACACACCGTGACACCACACAACACAGGGAAGGGGAACATGGGATGGAGCAGATCCCACCCCCCAACACAAGGCCCAGGAATAAAAGTTTTATTTTTCCTGCTGAAAATCCATTAGGAAGCATAAAGCTAGTCTCAAAAAAGTAATTTTCCTATTTGCCAAGCACACATGCAAAAAAGGCAATCAGAAATGCTGAGTGCTGCCTTTCCAGAGTTTAGACCAAACTCAAAGCCATCAGCCCCAGTTCCCTGCATTCTGCTCCCAGTTTGCTCAGGCTCTCCACTAAAACCAGTAGCATAATTCTCTATTCCTCTATTTTTTCCCCAACTTCCAGTCGTTTTGCATAGTTCAAGTAAAATATGTAAAACCAGGTTTTGCCATAGGGTGAAAACTGAAAAAGGAAGAACAAGTGAAAAATGAAATCCACAAAACAATTGAAGAAAGACAAAACCTGACACACGAAGCCCCAGCAGGGTCCAGGCAATCATTTCTGTTTGTACTCACCAGCACAGGAGCTGCACAGCCCTCAGAAGAGCACAGCTGGGGGTATGTTCTCACCTTCCTCTAATTCCATCCATAAATCTGGGAAGAGTAGAACATTACAAATCTCAGTGTGTTTGGCAGATGGAAACACCCGAGTGTACAGCACAGGATGAGTCACCTTCATGTGGAAACCTTTCTGAAGGGAATAACTGGACACAGGTGGGGCTGGGATCAGTGTGTGGAGCAGAAAGGTAATTACCAATGTGAGTGAAACACCCATTTGCCAGGCTAACCCATCAGGTCCTCTAAGCAGAGGGAAAAGTTAAAAAAAAAACATTGTCAGTTCTTGCATTTCACCCAGTTTTTGCACCCCCCTTAGCTGCCAATCGGTGTTCCACTGTAGATTTCTGATAATTATTAACAAATACAAGAATAACAGTAACAAACTGAGCAGCCAGTGGCACACAGCTTCAGAGGTGTTAGTCTTTATTAAACCTTCAAATGAAAGTGGCCCTGAAGAGCCAGATTCCCATTTTACCCTCTGTCACACTTACTGAGGGAACATGAACCTGACCCAGAACCGGTTCTTCAGCAATTTAATTGTGAGGATCACGTACAGCAGCTGGTAACAGCAGCACACCCAGAAATGGGACGCTTAGCTTTTACTTTTTTTCTTTTAACAGTCATTGGTTTTTAACTTTCTGTCAGTCCCTAATGCATACCTGGATACCCAGTTATTTCAGAGAGGCCAGAGGAAGGTCACTGCTGGAATTTTCTGGCTCTCCTGCACGTAGGCAGTTGACATGAATTCGAGGGGTTTGGTTGGCATCTGCTCCACAGCCCTCAGTTTCCAGCTGAGGACACCAGAGCTCTCTGTGCTTATAGAGGGGCTGACATTTATTTGGGGGTCACCCCACGATTCCTGACATCTCTCCAGGAAGATCCTTATGCAAATGGCCAGCATTTACTTGGAATTTGCATTAATGTGTAACTGAAAAGCTGCTTTCCGAGGATGCCTGTTTCCAAATCTTTGGGTTCTCCCCATAACCAAACATCTCCAGGCTGGTTTAGGGGAGTGGAGGCTGCTGCTGGGTGTGATTCAGAGCTGCATGTCAGTGTTTGGTATTGACTTAATGAACCAAGGGCTGCCGTGAGCAAACTGCCCATCCCAGATCCAAACACCCTTATCTTCCTGGCAGCCTGTCCCTCCCCCATTTAAAGCGAAATTACGCATTGGATTCAGGAATGAAACCAAGCCAACGAGGCAGAGGACAACTTCACATCACCTTCTCCTGCTCTCTGTGGAATTCCCAAAATTAACCATGCCATCAACGAGTACCCCACTGAGCAAGCCCTGGCAAAGTCCTGCTCCAACCAGCCAGCACTTACCTGGATCTGATCTGAATTCCCTCCAAAGCCTCCAGGAATGATGCGAGTGCCGTGCTTGGGCATTTCCCCGTGGGAAACCGTGAGATCCCAGCCCTGTGCTGTGGATACAGCTGTCTCTGGAGCCCTTCAGAGAGGATTTCTGGAGCAGCACCTCTGCTCTGGGATGCAGATGCCCCACGAGTGGGTGCAGTGGAGAGATAAGTGGGTGAGGACACGCCAGCAGCGGCGCGGGATCGCCCAGCACGGCTCCAGCTCTGAGGCGCTTCCTCTTTCCAACGTCACTCTGGTGTTACACGGAAGGACCAAACAGCAAGTGCTTCATGGCCTTTTTCTTCTTCTTTTATAGTTAGCACTTCAATTCCTACTGTTTTAAAGCTAGGAAGAAGTGACTTTTTATCTCGGAGTAAAGAATTGTATAATATTCCTGCATCTAAGCTTACGAAATTGAAAGGAAATATCTCCTGCAATTTCCAGAAAACCAGGTAAAGCTAAGACACTGGCCAGCCAGTCTTCATCATTTTTGGTAGCTCTGTGCCGTGAGGACACTCACACCACTTTAAAAATGGGTGAATAGAGGCAGGCAAGCAAGGGACTGCACAGTGAAGGTGAGGAAAAGGTGCTTCAGGATTGCAAGTGCTGGCTCAGAACACCCAGCCCAGGTACAGCGTGCTCCTCTGGTATGAAACCACGGGGGCGTTTCAAATTTGCTAAATACCTTGACAGGATGTCTCTGCTTTTCTTCTGCTGCCTCTGGTGCCTCTGTGGTCCCAGGGGGGCCAGGTACTCACAGCATCTGCTCCCACAGGACACAGCCAGTGCCAGGAGGCTTCCTAGGAACAGACTGAGGAGGGAGCACACTCCACGATCACTGAGCAAGACAGTTGTGGTATATTTAGGTGTCCAAATACTGATTTTTGTGCAAAAAGGTGGCAAGTGGGGATATTTCTTATAAACTCTTCGGTTTATAAACTCAAGAATCTAGGTGTTGGGAAGGTTGTCTCATCCTTATTCTGAGTGGCTTTTCTTTTCCATTTCCTTTTTCTTTTGATGGGCTGAACCCACAGAGCAAAGCTCTCCTTAAGCTCCAGTAAGGATGAAAAGGGATGCTGAGATCCCCGGGGAGAGATCCAAGTGAAAAACCACCTGGAAACAGAGTAGTGGAGAAAAAAAAAAGGCGAGGGTTTAGGTTTATTGTATTCAGCATGGTATTTATATCAGTGATAATATATAGTGACTGTTTGAAGGTCAGTATTTGTTTCAGCAAACTTGGTATCAGTGAGCAGCTGAGTCATCCTGCCTTGTGCACACGGGGAGAAGCGTCCTTGTGAAACACCATGACTTTTTCATGTTTTCACCCCAAATCCCGCAGCATTTTTAAAGCACTGAACACACGATGCTGCTCATTACCCAGCTCTTCTGGCTTGTTGAAAACCCAGCCTGCCCTTTCTGCATTGCAAACACCAGCCTGGGACCTTTTAACCTGCCAGTGACACACTGGGCTGATTTTTGGGAGGCTCCTTGTGACACCAAAGTCGTGAGCTTTCAATCTTGAAAAGCATACTTTAGAAGGATGTTGTAAAAGGAACACCTTTGCCTTCTGATTGCAAAAAACCAGGGATTCCTTCAGGAGATTACAGCCCCTCATTCAAATAGGGTGGTTTAGGGTGGTTCCACTATTAATGACTTTGCTGATGGAGACAGTATTCACACACAATGATAGTCTGAGCAAAGGCTGGTCTTAATTAGGAACACTAAGAGTCGTTAAGTGACCAAGTACGGTACTGAGTCATGTTACATGGAACAGAACAGAGATTGCTTAGGGCCATGGAGTTCAGTCCTTCCTTTAAAAACTCTTCCTAAGACTGTTCCCCTGGGAGGAGGAAGCCAGTGGTGTTTGGCATCACCGTTCCAGCAGGAGCCACAAACGTGTCTGATCAGAGGCTAGAGGGGAGGATTTTGTGGTCTCTTAGGAACAGACATGCTGAAACATTCTTTCAGTGGAGACACACAGCTGAGGAGGGCATTTCTAACATTCTCACGCAATCCCAAAAACACTTCATTTAACACCAGCCAGCCCTTTAATCACCACTTTTGCTTGGGATGTTGCAGTTCCATGAAAGTGGAAGCAGTGCTCTCAGGCATTGACCTCAGATGCTCTCCCCTAACTCTGCACAGAGCTGTGACCAGGTGGGAGCTGTGCTCAGAAGGATGCTTTGCCCCCTACAACATTCCCCTCCTGCTCCCAGTTTGCTGCAGGAAGGCTCACCCCTTCCTCACTCATGAGAGGAGGAAGCCTTTCAAAAGTTGCAACAGAACCAGCAAACCTTGGTTCCTGGTTTGGGGGAAGATAAATTGTCTTCTGGGAATTGTAGTCCCAGGAAACACGAATTTGCAGCCTCCCTGGGAAGGTGAGCCAGGAAAGCTGGCAGCCTGCAGCTGTTTCCATAGCCTCAGTGCAAGGGAAAATGTGTTGAAATCGAAGGAAATTTTTATAGACAACTCTGCTTGGAAATTAGCAAGCTCCAGTAGGAAAACTTGAACATGTTTAGGAGAATTAGATACCAAGAAAGAAACTCTTTCTGCCGTGATGAGAATTGGAAAAGGGTGGTATTTCTTGGAGTCTCTTGTCATAGGAAAACTAGCCTTGGGGTTCCATGGGAGGTTTGAAGGCTGCTTGAGGAGAGAGCATTGGCTGGCCAGAGAGCCAGGCACAGCTGAGCCCTTATGGCTTAACAGGCATGGAAATATTCTGCCAGGGCTGAAGAAAACAGGTTTGCAAAATGGAGATGGAAAGTTTGGACCCCAATCTGCACCAGGCTGGCAGAGGAGAAGAGCTGCTCTTCCTGCTGCTTTTGCCTGGGGATGAGGTGCAAGAGCAGAGCAGAAATACGGACAGAGCTGGAAGATGAACCCGTTGGTGTGAACGAAGAATTTCTGACAGAAAGTGCACAGCGGTTGTTTGTGGTTTGCAGAAGGCACCGCAGTGTTTGCAGGCTGAAAGAGGCAGAGGAAGTGTTTCTATGGACAACTGAAGAGCTGAACCCAGCACAGGCGTCAGGCTGGTAAATCAGAGTGTGAACACTGCGTTTGCCCACAGCTCCAAATGCTGTTACAGGGAAAGTCATTTATATTCTTATTCTGGAAAAGACTATTATGTCCTTGTTTGTGAGAAGAAACGCTGTCCTCTGGCTATGCAAAATTCTGCACAGCGTGTTCTGTGGAAAGCCTAAATGCATTATCCAAAAGTCCTGGAGCCCACTGGGAGATCCACCACCTTCCATCACCCGGCTCAAGCCCTCTTGCACGGCCAGCAGCCCTGCACACTGTCCCCTTTGGGGCTGTGCCTGGCCTTGGCTCGGTGCTCTACGTGTCCCAGGGGCCCAGGCTGTTGCTAGAAAGTCTTATTTATGTACAAACAAGGCAGCTGGGGAGGGCTTGGTTTCAGTAATGATGAGTGGCTGCTGCAGCGCATCCTCTGCAGCCTCTCTGAGCTGGGTTAGAGGGCTTGGTTGAAAAACTGCCATTACTTATCCTGCTCTGGTGGTTTGGGGTGCAGCATCAATGGGAGTGCTGCACTCACCAGCTGAACACTAAATAACTGGATATAATAACCAGTGAAGACATTTATGAGCTGAGTGAGGCCCTAGGACAATAAAAGAAGCTTGATGGTAGCTCATTCATTACCATCTGCACATATTGGCTGTAAAGCTGACACCAGCAGTCAGAACCACAGGCCTACAAAGACCTCTTAACATTATTTTCCACTTTTACAAATTTAATTAGCTCTTTCCCCCTCAAGCAGCAAAATAGAAAGATATTTTTTTCCAGGTAAAAAAGCCATTTTCTAGGTAAAGAAGTGGAGAGAACACTAAAGCAGAAAAACCTATGTTAGAACTGTTATTCTCATTTTCTACATGGACATTGTGGCAGTCGTTTCTTCTCTGAAAGGAACAGTCTTTTTCTTCAGTGTCATAACTCATGGGCTTCTAAACCAGAATGCTGATGGATGGAGTCTCAAAAGGTGGAATGTAATCTGATTTCCCACATCTTTCTGTGGCTCTACTAGGCTGCTGTAAGTTTAGACAAGAATAGTCATAACTTCTGTTTCAAGAGTAAGATGTGGTGATCTCTGGTTCTCCCTCCCCACAACTGGCAGTTTCACAGGGCTCTTGCAGTTTTGAGAAGGAACATTTTGCGTTGTAGGGCAGCACTGAGCAAAACTGTAAGAAAAAATCTTATCAGAATAAGATAACCCCTCACAGCCCAGCAGCACCTCCCTGGCAGAACTGGGGTGGTTCATTCTCTAGTAATCAGTGCTGGCCTGAACAGCCTGGTCCAGCTGCTGTTGACATGACAGCTTTGGGACAGCTGTAGCCAGCCCCAGGGTGTTCCCAGATAACAAACAGATAGCAGTGTGCTGCTGGAGCCCTCATTCAAGGTCTGGGTTTAGCCAGCAGCTCACGTTGGTATGTGTTGATTCCTGCAGGAAGATAATCTTTGTGCCGCTAAGGCAGATTTTGGTTCCCAGAACAACCTGGTAATGGAGCTATTCTTATTGTTAATTATGCTGTCCAAACAGAACCTTGTGGACCTGATTTTCTGCTATGAGAAAGAGAAAGGTGATCATACCAGCATACAAATGACAAGATTGAGTAAAGACTCAGCTATTGTAGCAGCAGTTCAGCCTGTCTTTTCCAGAAAGAAAATGATTCACATATCCCATGATACCATCCCACCATGCAGTTTTCCTGGGATCCTGGATTTCCTAATAGTGTGACGTCTGATCCCAGTTTGTGGTGAATAAAGTGATGTTAACTGACCAGTTATTCAGTCTATCATCTCAGGGGTAGCATTATACCTTCCCCATGCAATGGTGTAATATCTTATGGCCAAAATGAACCTTAGGCTCAGTAAGCCTTACCAGCCTCACTTCTGAGCCTTACAGAATCCTTACTAGGATTTGGGAATACCAGCAAGAAGAGAGGGTACCAACCTTTCACCCATAATAAGCTTTCAAAATGAATATTCCTGTTACAGCATACCCTGGGGGAATGTGTTATGGCTTCCCCAGCAATATAGAATGGCACTTCTGCCATCAGATCTCTTTTTGATACGTAGGGGCCTGGGAACCCTGCCCATCCCTGCTGTCCCCTCACCAGCCTGCATTTGGGAAGGAGTCATTCCTGTATTGAAACTGAAAGCATGGCGATGTCCTGCCAGATCCCTGGGTGCAAGATGGGACAAGGGGGAACAGTTTTAAATCAAAAGAGAAGAAATTTAGACTATATATTAGAAAAAGGTTGTTTGTGAGGGTGGTGAGGTCCAGGCACACGTTGCCCAGAGGAGCTGTGGCTGCCCCATCTCTGGAAGTGTCCAGGGACAGGCTGGAGGGAAATTGGAGCAGCCTGATTTAGTGGAGGTTGTTCCTGCCTGTGGTTGGAAGGAGATGATCCCTTTAGGAAATGATTTAGGATCCCTTTCAACCCAAACCATTCCATGATATCCAGAGTGAGCAGGACCAAGCAATAGGACACCCACCAGCACCTCATCCCACACTGCATCACCTCCATCCTGGGGACACCCCAGCTTTGCCTTCCAGCACCTCAGGGATGGAGGGCACACGTTTTCTTTACACAATGAAAGAACAACCAAAAGGCTCCAGCTCTGCCTTTCTACGACAGAAAGGCAGCCAGAGAACTGCCCTCTCCCACGAGCCTGGTGCTCAGCCTATGAGATAATACAAGCTGGCCCTTTCTTTGCAGCTGTATTGTTTTAGTGCTTGGAAAATAGCAGCAGGCTGAGCAATGAGTCATCTGTCACTAGATGGGGTTAAAGTAATTTCCGTTTTCTGTTGCCATGGGGAAATCAACGTCCCAAGATTTGTCCTTTCTCCCACTCAAACACGTGGGAGTAGAAAGCCTGAAACTCAGCAGGACTAAACATTTTTTTTTTAAATTTTTTTTAATATTTTTTTTGTCCCCTTATAAACAAACTTCCCTCTGTGGCCTTGCAGCTGTCAGTCTGTTCCCGGAATCGTCCAGTTAACAATGTCATTCCCCTTGGATTGCAAAAAATCCAGAAGCAGAGTTAAGTAAATATTTGACATTCATATAGGAGTTGCTTCATGTTATCATTTGAAGAGTCTCTTTTTCTTGTAAAGTTTTACATGTGCATCTGAGGGGGAATTATAAACTTGATATTGTCCAAATAAAGTTGAAACTTCAAAGGAAAAGTAAATTAAAGGAACCACTTCCCCACCATATAGTGTCAGGATATAGTGACTAACAGAAACAGGAAAGAGGAAATTGCAGTCAATACCGTTTAAAAACCTTGCTAATGTATAGTTTATATGAGTAGCAGCACAGCAACATCTAGTGTTGATCAGGAATATAGCTGGAAGTTATCACATGCTTTGTTAATGGTATTTTGAAGAAATTAAGTGTTTCTTGGACCATGACACCACTGCCCAGCCTTGACTCCTTCTCCCCTGTGTTCCCTGCAGTGTCAGCTCCATGTCACTGCCTGGGTTAGCTCTGCAGAAGTGCAGTTACCTGGGAATACTCCCAGTCTGCCTGGATCATCAGGAGAATCACTGGGCTTCTACTTAAGCACCAACTCAATAAAGCTACAGATTTAAATACGATTCAGCACAACAGGGGCCAAAACTTTCAACTTCTGAACTGAAGAAAGCGGTCCCTGCCTCGGATCTGATCCCTTTACCAGGAAACACTGCTGTCAAACTGGCAGAGCACTCAAAGTTATTCCCTGCCCTAGAAATGAGTGTGCAAGTGTAAAGTTGCCCCTGTAAGTGGTGTCTTAGAGTAGGCCCTGCTTTCACCCCCCTGTATTTCCCCACAAATGCAGGGATTACAGTTTAGGACAATCTAACAAAAAAAATCGATTGAGGTGCATAGCTCATGCAGACACCTCTTTTTATTTAAAAGACACCTGAGGCTCAAAGTTAAGTTCTTGCTACCTAGTCCTTCTGTAGGTATAGGTTATGGATGAGCATTCATTTAGTTTTGATTACTTAAATTTAACTAAAATAATCAAGTCCAGCTTAACATCTGTTAGTTTTTTAGTTTAATTTTTAATGACACTGTTAAACTCTCACAGATTTGTTTTTTCGTATAAGCAAACCTTTACATCAGGATTCACTGTGGACTATTTAAATGAAATAGTTTGCCTACTTAGACTACAGCTCCTACTACATGAAGTTTGCTTCATCTTCAGTAAGATAATGTCCTTTAGGTTTTCTCAAACAAAACAAAATTAATGACTGGCTGCTTTCCAAGTCCAGCTGTCTTGCAACCCCCTGTGAACAGATTTTTTGCCACATTTAAGTTTATCACATGATCTAATTAGTGTGACTGTGTAGGTGCGTGGAATGCGCTGGAGGAGAGGAAAAAATACAAGTGTACAAAATTCTGTTATATAATTTGCTATGGGAACGTGATTATTATAGAGACCTGGATCACTCTCTGGATTCTTTTCAGCAGGATTTTGGGAGCGAGCAGTTAGGCAAGGAAAAAGAAAGGACATTCAAGTCTATCACAGAGAATGGGGCCAAGAGCAGGAAAGTCTGACTACCACCTGACTTTTGTGGCTTAAAAATACAATCACAACTTAAAAAGGTATTAATTCTATACTCACATTTGCTGCTTTTGCCTCAAGAAAAAACAATTCAGCAGAATTCAATGACTGACTGGAAGTGAGGGCTTCAGCTATGCTGCGAGGCTCGTTCAAAATCAGAATGAAATGCAGCTGTATAATTAATAGCAAGAAAATACAGATTGTTACTCACTCTGGCCCTGAAAAAGGCATCAGGGTGTCTTTTGGAAACACACAGCCAGACCAGAGATCAGATCTCTGCTTCATGTTATTAAGACATTCACACCACCCTAACAGAATTAAACGGGCAGCTCAGTAACATGAAGCGAGATCAGACTCTCTTTCTTCCTCCTGCATGCATGAAATGACATTTTAAAGTGATGTGTGATCTTTCAGAGACTGTAAAGGGGTCAGGCATCAAGCACATCTGGCATGCTGATCCTCTCATTCAGGGGCATGAAGTCATCCTCCAAGCTGCATCGCTGAGTCAAGAATGTGCAATTTTCCATGTGTCACTTTACTTGACTCGCACACTGGACAGACATTAATATTAATTTCATTGAAGATCAGGTGCATTTAAGAAAATTGCAAGCCCTGCTAATTGTGTTTTAATTGAGCTAGAAATAAAACAGTTCTTGGTAAAGGGGGCTGGTATTATTTGAACAAACAGGCTCCACACAGCTCACTGCACTCTACCATAAATCAGCTCAGTGCTGGGTTCCTCCTGATGGGGTCAATTTGGTATAAAGGGATCTTCAGAAGTGTGAGTTTAATTACAAAATTCCTACTAAATTTGTCACCCTGCCCTCCCCAGCATGCAGAGGGGACATTGTCATCTCAGCAGCCCGAGGTGCCACTGCTGTGTACACAGGCTTGGCCTGAAGCACAATCATCCCATTCCAATCTGCTTTAGAGAAACAGGATGTGCTCTGGGGCACGTGGCTGTGCCCAGTGTCACCCTGGCTGATGGCAGCATCCAGCTGCAGCTGACAGGTTTGAAATGAGTTTGAGGATAGGATTGCAGATGATAGACTGCACAATTGCTTTGGCTCTTGTCATCAGTATTTGCTATGCAGGTAGGGAGAAACAGTGCTCCAGCAATGGGAGGTGGCCTGCTCTGATCCTTCTAAAACCAAAGACCTTTCCTTGTGCCCAGTAAAAGATCCTCAAAGTGACCTCCCACCTTCAGAGCATCTCTCAAGGGTCTCAGAGCCCTTCTCTTTCATATTTGGGTCAACTAAAGGCACCAACAGCATTAGGTGTGTGATTCATTTGATTTCAAACTACCAGCTAGAGCCTATTCCTTCTAAGTCAACTTCTTACACACACATTACACGAATAATAACTGTCCCAGGGGAAGGGAGTCCTGTTCAGGAGGACACATTGCTGTCCTGCAGAGGCTGGATTCATGCTGGCTGTGACAGGCAGATCAGTGCTGGGAACAATCACCTCAGCTGCTGTCAGCAAGTCTTGTCTCTCTGCACTGGGAAGCAGTCTCTCCTCTTGGGGAGGCAGGTTAAAGAGCAATTCAGAAATCACAGGATGGGCTTTCTGCAGCTGAAAGGGAAGAGCAGTGCGTTTGGAAAAAAAAAAAATCAAAACATTCCTGGGGGTGAAGGAGCCTTATTTACCAGAGTGTAAAACCTTCTGTTTCTGTAGGAACATCTGAAGACAAACAGAATAGTGCTTGTGGTGCCAGGTAAACATCTCTTGCATGCCATGGCTACAGTCTCTAAGGAGCTGCTGTTTATTATGAGCCATCCCTGCCTCGGCGTTAGTGACAAACCCTCCCTGCAAATCCAGCAGGGAGAGGCTCACAAGGAAGGGAAGAGCTTGTATGGAGTTGCCAGAGGGATACTTGTTACCTTTGGGATTATAAGCCTTTTATTTTCCCCTGAATTTTTGCCTTTTCCCCTGTGTTTTTTTCATATAAGCTCTGGGTCTTTGGATGGAGTCTCACCAGACCCATTTAGAATGGACCTTTGGTAGGCAGAACAAAAGTGTTATCAAAGGAAAGATGTTAGTGATCCTACAGAGGCATTAAAAAATCAACTATGTCTGAATTATTTATTTCCTAGTTTCTGTGAACTATATTTAAACAGAGAAATGCTTGGAATTACATGAAACTAAAGCAAGAGGCTCCCTGAAGGCTCTTCATAAGATTTAAATTTGCAGTAAATATTGGCATATTAATTATTATCATGATGTGCTGATTGTTAATTTCCCTTCTCAGAGAACCCCTCAAACTTTCTTTTTCTTACCCTGATTTGGATTGTTAAAAGGGTATAAATGTAAATTAGGATCCCCCAGGTTGTGTCAGTTGTTCATGTGATAATTGTTTAGTGCTTTTCTTTAGTCCTTGCCTAAGATTTTGCATTTCCAAAAGGACTGTAAGTGATGCAATGAGACAAGCACAACAAACTTTAAAGAGTAAAAGCTCAGGTAGGCACGTGGCTGGGAAATCCTCATCCTCCTCGCTGAGGGTACAATACACACCTGGTGCCTCCTCCTGGAAAGTGCCCAGCACAAAAAGCTGGTGAGGTTTTGGGGGTGAAGCCCCAGAGCTGCAGGAGTTCAGAGGGGCTGGTGGCCCTGTGGCAGCAGGGGAAGCCCTGAGGACAGAGAGTCAAAGTGGGGGCTGAAGGAAGGTGCATCTTCTCCCCCTCACCCCAACAGCTGGAGAAAGATCTCCAGGGGAATGGTACTCTTGGTTTTGCAGGAGACTTGGTGTTATTACTGTGATTTCAATGCAGTGATTTAACCAGTGGGGTTTATACTCATGTATTCCCACCACCTAACTGGCAAGTCTTGACGCAGTTCATTCATTTCTTTTTAATCCACAAGGACGAAGAAAAGGATTTTTTGTGGCACTGTCACTTCTGCTGTCCTCGTACCAAGGAGCTGACTGCAGTACTTTATGGCTTCCCTACCCTTCCATCAACCTTGGGATGTTTATTTTTCTTCAAACATAGCTGTTTGCAGCATGCAGCATGCTAACAAGAACTGAAGATCTTTTAACACTGCTATTTGTTTACTGAAGACATCAAAGCCTTTTCTTCAACGAGCCTCCTTTGAGGCGGTACGATCTGCAAACAGCCGTGCAACACCGAGGTGTGTTTTGTGCCGCCAAAATAAAACCACGGTGCACTGTGAAGAGACAGGTATTTCCTTATCTCAGGTTCTAAATTTAGCCCTGCTTCATCCCTCAGCTCCTCAGACTGTTTGTCCCTAACCCAGAGCCCTGCAGTTCCAGCAGACCTTCCTGCTGCCTTCCAGTTGGGTGGAGGGACACAGCTGCCAACACGGACTGTGGCAGGGATAGCAGCTAATCTAAAACAAATATTTTGCAACATCTACGAGCAGAAGCATTTCTCTGTTTCACTTTGATGGCCAAGATGCTAACGGGAAGCAGCCCTCCATTATTTAGTGTTAGGTCCTGTCAGCTTCCAGCTCAGACACAGCCTGTGGGTGCTGGGAAATACACAGTGCAGGAAATGACAGATGTTGGCAGCAAAATAAATAACAAGAGGCTGCCGAAAATAAAGTCCTAAGAAATGCTGGTGTATCCTTTTTATGGATTTCCTAGATACATTGAGGCTATTTTAAGGCAGATTGAACTCCCACTCCTTGCAGTGTAAACAGGATTATTCCCTCTCTGGGACATATGGCAGCCTAAACGTCATCATTTGTGCATCACTGGCATTCCCAAGTCATGTTTCAAGTTTTGCCCCACTCTAAATGCATATCCCACCATTCAGAGCCTCCCAGCAGCCTTCAGGGAGTGTTAAGCAGTGCCAGAAATCCCAAAAAACATCTCCATGGAGGACAACCTCAAAGCCTGGCCATGGAGAAGGACCTACTGGAGTGGAACCAAGAGATCAGCTCCCTCGGGTCAGCTGGGGTAAGGACAACAGGAAGGAAAGGGCAGCAAAGGAGGAGGATGGGACAAGGACTGACCAATGGGGTTTTCTTTCCACAATGAAGTAACTAACCCTGAGATGCATTGGTTGGAGACAGAGCAGGCAAAGATCCAAAGTTTTCCAGGAATGGGGAAGGGCGATGGGCAAGGTCAATGAGGGCAAGGCAGATCTGCATGGGCAAAGTCCTGGTCATGAGAAGCTCTGACTGTGTTGGGAAGGGTTTGTGTTCCAAGGGCATTTTCAGGAACATGCAACTCACCTTTCCTTCATCTGCCATGGGTGTCATCCACCCCGTCACAGGGAGACATCCTGCCTGGTGCTGGTGGCAGCTTTGGAGACCTGTTGCAAGGAGGAGACCCAAAAAGGAGGGGCTGAGTGGCAGAGGATGTGCTGTTCAGCAGGTTTTAATCCTGAAAACTTGAAAAGGAGGAGATGTAAGGGGAAAGCAGTACAAACTTTTCTCCATCCACTAGCTTTAAACCAGGCAAGCAGTGCTGGTACAACAGGGTGCAGCCCAAGAGGCTGCAAGTGTGTGGGACACAATTTTGGCCACTTCCCTTGACTTTAGGTGCTGTGAAACTCAAGTACAGCATGTGGCTCAGCAAGGCAGGGCTCAGCCTCCCAGAGGTGTGGGAGAAGAGGAGAAACTGTTCCCCCATAGGGTCCCCATGGAGTTGGGAACAGGGACAAGGCCCCCTTGGTGACACAACTGGGCTGCCCTGCCAGCCCCAGCACTCAGGTGCATCCTGCAGAGCACTTCCAGAGTCTTGCCTTCAGAAACAAAAACAAAGGTAGACCCTTAAAATAAAAACACAAGAGTTTTAAGCACATCCAACTTTGGGATGGAGCGTAAAATTTCTTGCCAGAAAAATTTAAAACAAACTGGAAACTGATCATCTACTCTTTAAAACGATGTGCCTGGAGCTAAACCAGCAAGACTGAATAATCTCTGCACTGCTTTCATCTTCCTTCAACTTTTCCTTTGTTCCATCAGCCACATGTGTGTTAAGTGTAAATTGAAGGGCTCTTTGCTGGAAAAGCAGATTGTGTAAAGGGCTTGGCCCTCATCTTATAATTCAGCTTCAGTATTACAATTACTCTTAATAGCACTCTTGTTTTGTTGTATTATTTATCCTGGCTAGAACCCTCTAGGATCCCCTGAAGGGTTTGCTTTTTTTTTTTTTTTTCTGGTGGACTTAGCCAACATCCACTCATGAATCCAGATGTTTCTGCTTTTATCCACGGGAATTTAATGGTATGGACATGCCAAGATCATAACTTCAGGCTCAGCCTCAAGACAAGTATTTTTCAAATTCCCTAAATCAAAAATGGAAAGTGCCACAAATCCCCCCCTGGGTCTTACTGCATTTTAGCATGCCAGAATGGAAAACAACCACAGGACAATGCTGTTCAATGTTCTGTGTTGATACAGTTTCCTACTTTGAACCAGAAATCACAGCCCAGATTGTGCTGTTGTCAGATAGACTTTGCCTTTAGCACAAATTCAGCTCTTCTTCCCCTTCACCAGCCTGAAGTCAGGAGCACAGACACATGTGGGTCCAAGGTGCTTCCACTGGAAAAAAGATTCCACCCCACCAGGCAGAGCCAGTGCTGCTGTATTTAAATGAACATGTGCCTCTGTGTGTCACAGATACACTCCCCAGACAAAGCTGGCTCTGAAGTAAGGACAGGGATGAAACATGCCCTGTCCTGATGGGGACCTGGTGAACAACGCAGTGTCTTCTTAGCCTTTGGCAGCACTCAGGAAAAATAACCAACCCCAAACTCACTCCTTGCCCAGAGTGAAAAAAGCAGCATAAAGCAGAAATTGAAACAACCCTAATAACATTCCTTCCGCACTGCCTGGGGTTTCCTTCAGGCACTCCTGTTTGTGGCATCCTGAATTTCTTCCCTCCTCCCCATTTTGTCAGCATGAGAATTCGAGTTGGTGTGTGGTGATGGTCAGTGCCAGTGTGATGGTGTGGAAGGTACCCTGGGGTTCCTCAGGGTCAGGACCCTCAGGAGGATGGAACAGCAAAGGCAGGAGATGCACAGAACAGTTTTCAGTGGCCTTTTTGGCAGCCAACATTAAACACTCTCTCTGTGACCATGCAGTGCTCAGCAAGGACATGGTGTCATGTCTGAGTCCACAAAAGGTGAATTTTAGTCTTTCCTCCCACCTGGCATTGAGAGCTCACCAGCAGAACCATGCTCCTGCCTTTGTTGTGCACAATCCAATCCCTTTTAAAGCCCTCCCTGAGCACAGGACAGGGGAGGAGCACAGAACAGTCATTCCAGCCTGGTAGAGAAGAGTCCTCTCTGCTCCCTGAGAGGCTCCAGCACAGCAGGCAGTTATTGCCTGCTCCAGCAGCATTAGTTCTCTACCTGCAGAGCTGCTGGATCAAAGGAAATTCAAATTATTCCTAAAAGCTCTTCTAAGGCTTCCCCCAGCATAGAAAAGCCTCTCAGCTGGCACAGAGGGTGGAACTGGCTCCAGCAAACCCCTCCAGGGCAGGGATGTGCTGGGACAAGGAGCCAAGGAAGAGCCAAGGAAGCTGAGCACCCAGCAAAGCTTTTCACCCACCTACCCCAGAGCTGAGCCACGCCAAAATCCTGCTGAGGGCAGGGGTAGGTGGTGCCATCAGGCAGGGGGACAAGCCCAGGAGTCGATGGGGTGTCACATGCAAGAGGCAGGAAGGGAGCAGCAGAGTCAACCTGGATGGTGCATTTGGAAAGAAAATTACTTTTCTTGTTAATATTGTGGGTCACATGTGCTGTGCAGGGCTCATTGAGGGTGCACATTAAATGTCCCACCAGCACAGTCAGTCTCCCACTTCCTACCACATCTTCTGGTTTATAACAAGGAATTTTTTGTATTCAACCATGCAATTTAAATTTTAAAGGCCACCCATTGTCCTTAAACACTATATGACAAACCATGTACCTGTTCCAACTTATTCTTCTGGTATTCTTAGTAGAATTTGGTTTCAATGATTTGGTCTTCCCTGTTAAAAAAACAACAACAACTCCATTTTTCTTTAATAAGTTCATGACATTCAAGCTACTAATTTTCCTTACCATCACATCCTTTTCTTGGACACAGAATAAAGGAGATTAAATATATTTTTTGAAAGAGGGTTTATCCAAGCTGGAAATGAAGAAATACAAAAGTACTCTTTAAAGAGGGTTATTTTAGCTTTTTTTTTTAATAAATAATCACTCAGCAGGTCATAAAAGTGATAAAATGCTTTTGTCTCCATTTCAGTGGGAAGCCAGTTTTGCCTTTAACATCCTGAGCATCATGGGAGCCTCAGTGCAATTTGCTCCTGCTGTTACTTCCCTGCTCCTTGGCTCATCCTGCTACTGCTCCCTGGTTGGGATCAGCCACCTGGGTTACAGTCCTGTTCCCTTTTCCCTGCACTGGCTTCCCAAACCTCTGCAAACACCCATCATGTTATGAGTGGTATCCCCTCACCCTGCAAACACTGGACCCATGTTTGAGTTTGGCTGTGTTCTGTGCAGCTTTGGGTTTTGTGAGGAGTTCTGTGAAGCTGCTCCAATTTGCACATTTAAAGATAAGACCCAGTCACAGCTGGGAAGGTGGATTGCCAGGAGAGTGGCATGGCTGGGCAAGGACAGGTCCTGAATGCACTCACTTTGGGATCAGAAGTACCCCTGAAATCATGTGGTTCATTCCATTAGATCATTTTATGAACCTTTAATTTGGCCCTTCAGACCCATTACACCTTTTGCCTGCATAGCCTGGGCCTCTGAATTTAAAGGCTTGGCAAAACTTCATGGAAATTATACAGTTTGCTGTTGACATTACAGAAAGCAGAACGTGAAGGTTTGTCCTTCTGCTCTTCCTTGTGACTGTCAACATTGCTCTGCCAGCAACACCCAGAGCAACCAAAAGCTGCACAGACCTAGATCTGAGATAAACACAGGAACACAGACATCAACAGCAGGAGAGGTGTAAAAAATAACCACCATTCAGCATGTGGTGTCTCTGCTCCAGGCAGAGCCTTAGGCAGGAGCACCCTGACAGTGCAGGAGGAAAAATGGATGAGGCATGGCATTGATTGCCAGCCCTGCCATTCCTCCAGCACCTTGGAGGACTTGCCCTTGGTTCAGATTATCATAAGTTTTGCTGTGCTGAGGGAAATCTCATCTTCTGTGCCTGCCACCCCTTGGAGGTTTTTTTTCCCTTTAACATTTGTTTGGAGCCAGTCTGGAAAACCCCCAAAATAACAGTGTTTCCAGGACAACAGCCCAGCAGTGGACTCCTCTGGGACACCTGAAGAGTGAAACCACTGCCAGTGCTTTCTCCTGCTCCAGGATCACAGCCCATGGTAGCACAGCCACATTCTCTTCCTCCTCTGGTGCTGTAGTAGGCTGCAAAGTGCTTTGGGCAGAGCTCTGCCTGCTGTGGCACTCCTGTCACAGTGATGATGAGACAAGTCACCCTGCACAAGGGCTGCAGAGGCAGGTATTGCACCACAGAACCAGCCTGTGGGGGAGAAAGGCCAGAAGGGTCTGCAGCCTAAGGACTGGACAGCTGTTGTATTTTATAATCCCCTAAGCTTATTAATCAGATTCATAATTTTCATGCCCTCCTTGGTATTTTACAGGGGTTATGAAGGGATCCTTTGTTACTCAGTCCCTGCTTTGCTCCCAGCACACAACATTTCTCCTGCCTACATTGAGCAGAGCTCTGGAACTGCTGGACCTGATGGTCCTGTCCCAGCAGAGCACCCTGGGACCTCCCCAAGACCCAGAGCATCCCCATCTGCCCCTTCTCCCTGAGCAGGGCAGGGAACCAGCCCTCTGCAGAATCAGATCCTGCTTACCCAAGTGTTTTCTCCCAGAGACTGATCCAGCTGAGTGCCCCATTGATCCACCACTCCTGAGGCAGTTCCAAACCCTCATCCCTTCCCTGCAGCACTCTGTCTGCCCTCAGACCAAGATTTACGAGGCCAGTCTGTGGATGTGGCTGTAGGAGGAGTCCAGAAGCTTTTGCTGCAGTGCCACAAGCAGCACAAAACCACCAAAGTGCTCTTTGCCTACCTGATCCTCACTGGAGGGATTGGAGCAGGACCCTTGCCCAGACAGCAGGCTCTGGAGTGGGACCCAAGGAGGCAGAGTGGATGTGTGCCAGCCTGACAATGGGGTTTCATTTAACAAGCACAGATTTAAGTGTGGAAATCAAATGTGAAACAGTCGTGGCCAGCATTGTCTGCATTCTTGGAGGGGCACTGGAGGAGCAGAAAGAAAGGAACCGAGACACTGGCCCAGACATGCTCCAGCTGTCTGTGACTACCTCTGCCCTCCTCCACTGAATGCAACTATTCAGCTTGTTTTCATTTCATTATTGGATGTTATTTTTTCAACCTGGGAAAAGAATAGAAAAATAGAGGTGGGGGGAAACATCCTTCAAATGCTTTTGGGTTTATTTTTAAGAGCTAGACCATTTCTTTCCTATCAGAGATAAGTACAGACTTTTAAAAGTGCACAGGGCCTGGGGTATTATTAGTTAAGCATTTGTTTCTCAAATAAGATCCTTTATCTCAGAGGCAGCAGCACTTGTGTTGCTGTGGTTATTCATGTAAGTCTCACTCATTTAGTACTGAGCATCATGCAATTAAATAGCCATATAAACACCCCCAGGCTGAGCAACAGCTGCCTACAGGTAACCTTCAGCTTCATGCACTCACTTGCCAAATGTTTCAGCTCTGGCCCTGAAAATCCTCATCTGCATGTGGGAGCAGGGCAGGCCCTTTCCTCCATCACTGTGGGCACAGCTCAAATCAAGATTTTAATGAGCTGGTTTAAAGCCTGATGCTGCAGATCCTTGTAACACAAGTGCTGCTCATCTCACCACCTTCCCTTCCCTGCCTTCCTCCCAAAAAGACAGGTAATCCATCTTTAGGGTTCAGAATAATTCCCACACAAGATCTGATGATAATTTGTTTTCCCTTTTTTTTTCCCCCTTCAGTTTTGCTCATGGGGGACATGCCAGCACACACTGCCCAGTGTCCCCCACTGTCAGCTGGGAACACTCCACCCTCTGAAACCATCAAACAGCCACCAAGAGAAGGGCCAGGGTTATAAAGTTTCCCATCAAGGGTGATGGGAATGCTTAGTTGTGCTGGACTCCTCTGGGAGGTTCTTTGCTCTGTTTTGGTGCTGACACACTTCAGCACAGCAGTGGTGTTCCAAGGGAAAAGTGAGAGTCAGAGTGCTTCTTGCCATTTATCCTACTCCTCAGGACATCCACTAACCCAGGAGCTCTCTCCAGCTCAGCCTTTGAACACTCCTGAAGTATTCCCAGCAGGATAAAGACAGGTTTGCTTCAGGGTGAAATACTGTCTCTCCATACATTGTTTTGCAACATCCAAAGGAGGTCTGCAATTTTAAACCCAGATATTTTAAGCTCCAACAAGGTATTTTGAAGTGCATATGCAATAACTTCTCACTACACACACGTATCACTCCTTCCTAATGAATGGCATTGCTCTAAGGATCTGCATGGAGAAGGTTTAACCTAATTTTTGCCTTATTCCATCTAGTTTTGCTTCACAGGCAGAGTTTTATATTTTGTTAATGAAAATTAATTCTCATACTAGAAACAAATTTCCACTCATTAAGGGTAAAAGATGATTTCAAGCAAGGAGTTTCACTTAATCCAGAAACTGTAAACATCTGCTCAACACCAAGCCCAGAGGCAACTTCATTTACCTTAATGTGTGCTTATCTCTAAGCAGGTGCTTAAGTGGTTTGTTGGCAAGAGCTGGAGTGCTTGTGCCCTTCCAGGTGACCCTATTTAATAATTATCAGTATTAAAATGCTCAATAACTATATAAACGCAAGGAAAAAACACCCAGCATGGAATCAGCTCTATGCAGAGCTTTCCCAAACATGATTTCTGCATTAGTCAGGAGAGTCAAATTGTTCCATGCTCAAAGGCTGACCCCGAAAGCCACAGGAATCAGTGGAAGGGTGTTGACCAGTTACACCAGTTTGGGGATGGGATCCCCTGTGAGCAGAAACACCTTTCTGTTTTGGCACTGTGACTAACAGGGACAACAAAGGGTCTGTGCTGACATTAAGAAAATCTGTTCTATGAATTGACATCCTGTTAACCTCCAGCTCCCTCAGAGGAAGCTGTTAATTTAATGGTTGCGTCAGGAAGATGTGGCAGTGAAGGAAACCTCACAGCCTAATGTCAGTATTGACACCTGCACAGGGCAGCACTGACTGCAGGGAGTTCTGGGCAGAGCAGAAATTGAAATATCCAGCTCTTGACAGGGAGAACATTTTCAAATCTAAGTGATTGTACCTGATACAGACCCTGGATAAAAAGCATATCCTCCACAGCAAAGCATCTCCAGACCTTACGGGTTCTTTCAGTTGAATTCAATGCAAAAATTGATGCATTAATCCACTCCCATCCCTTGGAGGTAAGATGCTGCACAGAGTCTTATCTCACCCTGATGCTGAGGATTCTCAGCAGAAAAGTTTATTTTGCTATTTGATTTCAATGCAGTTAAACTTGACTATAGGTGGAGTCCATTTTACTGACTATCAAACTTACATCGTGCAGATATGCAAAGGTAAAAGTGGAAGGTAAGGGTAAGGCACTTAAATACATCTATGTGGTAAAACACCTAAAATGAGATGCTTGGCCTAAAAATAAAGGTACAAAGGCTCTGACTCCACAAAACACTTCAGCACAGACCTACAGCAGGGAGGGGTGATGCTGCTGAGCTCAGCCTGACACAAGTGCTGTAACTAATATGGCAATAATCAGGATTCATTGCAAGTTGGATGGGATCTAAAATGCAACTGTGCTGTAAAACTGTGGGTTTCATCAGTGAATGCCAGTACATCACCTGAAGCAATGAAGCTATAGTCTTTCCATTGCCTGCTCAGACACAGGCTTGTATTTATACACCAGAAAACAGCTTAATTTTCAACAGCAAAGTAGAAAGATCTGGAGCGTTGCTTTACTTTCAGGAAGAAAACCTTTATCTCTGGGTGTAAGGCTGGCACTTGCACTCAAGTCCCAACTCACTGCCTCACATTTTGATGCTTCTACAGATTTGAGCACCACCTTCCAGGCATGAGGTCACAGACTTGTGTCCCTGACTCCTGCAACTCCAAACATCATTCCTGACCATGGGTTCCTCCCAGCTCTGACTAACTTTCTGTGAAACAGCCCATCACCTTCATCCATCCTGTCTCCCACACTGACATCACTGTCCTTTCCCCAAATCTGCACTCTCTGACTCTTCAAGCTGTGGCTCAGGGTCAGCATCATCCTGAAATCCTTTATCCCACTGCTTACATTTTCCATCCACCAGCTCCTAATGAGAAATGCAAAGGAAAGTTCCTTGCAGCTTCAGCCAACCTCACCTCCCAAGGTCTTTTTGCCCAGAGGGACAATAACTACAGCTCAAGCCAAGATACTATCTCGTCCAGACAAGGGAAGTCTGGAAGCCCTGATAGCTAATGACCTACGTAAGCCTGTGTTACAATTTCACTCTCCATAATTCAGTTTCTAAACCCCGTGGAAATGCTGTGTGGTGTTTATGGAAACATTAACGTTGCTTAGATTTTGGAAACAGCAGTGCTGCTCTCAGTGGTCTTGGTTAACCACAGTCTTGAGCTGTCATAGTCACTGGATAAATCTTAGATGTGTTGAGAGATAGTTCTGCCAAAAACAGAAAGGTAGCATTTGTGAGGCATTTCAGGAAACAAAAAATCATCCCTGAGTGTGAGTCCTCCTCTAGCAGCAGCCAGTGCAGGTGTCCATCTGCACACAGAGCAGATGGCAGAGCTGAAGCCTAAACCTGTAATCATTAGGCAAAATTACAGCAGGTGATGGTGTGCACAGCTGAGTCCAGGGCTTTATGGCAGGTAATCAGCACACCCCTACCCCATAACCTCTGCAGTCCCTGGGGTTTTGAGTCAGCAGTTCTGCTCCTGGGGGCAGCAAACTCAGAGAGGCCATTCTCTCTGCAATTGTTATCATTTCCATCTCAGTTCAGCATGCTTCCTTATTGAGCTGTCATTGCCCACATGGTTTTTCTGGGTAATTAATACCACCAGGGCTCTAACGAAGATGCCACACAAAACTCTGCTTCAGCAGCTCCAGGTGACATGACCAGTCTGCCATCCTTTTCCTGCTCTTCAACAGCATGATGCCTCCTTAGCAGGACAAATTAGAATCTAAATAGTGCTACAGTACTGAGACACAGGCAATTTTGCTTTTTTAAAAAATACCTTCAGCACTAAATGTGTAATTCTAGACAATAATATCCTCTATATCATGTCAGGAGGAAATCATTGCAGCAGCACCCCAGCTTTCCACAGAATGCTCAGGTGCCTCTGGGGGGTGTTTTCATGAACGCCTCACCAACCATGGTCACTTGTGCTGGCAGCAGGACAGTAAAAATGAAGTGCTGACAACTCCTGCTCTGGTCAGAGCTAGAGAAATGGAAGAGGCTTCTGAAATATCCCAGCCACTGAGTGAATGTAAAAGGCAGAGCAGGAAGGGTGACAAGTGTGAAGGTTTGTGAATGGAAGGGCTGGAACAAGTTGCAGTCAACACATGTCCAGTGCAGAGGACTGACCCAAAACTACTTGCTCCTCACACAGAGAGGTTTAATTCTGATAATACAGCACATAAATAAACAAAGCCAAATAATCCTTACACAGGAAAAGCACTAAGAAAACTGTCATCAGCAAACAAGATATTTTACTGAAGGCTTGGACATATTGGACATATTTTCAAGTGTGTGAAGTGCAGTTGTGTTTCCTTGTGTGCAGGGAGGTTATAGGAGTTCACCTTCCCCACCCCTGGCTATGGCTGTGCCAGAGGGATGTGTGAGTGTTCCACCACCAACCCCCACCTGGCTGCTAATGCTTCCATCCAGCTTCAGGCTTTTACACCTGACTCACCTCAGAAAACATCACAGCAGACATTAATCCTACTGTGCAGGTACTAATAAGGAGACAAAACACCACTGGAGCCCCTGTCAACCTTTTCCTCCTCGGGACACCTGATTTATTACTGACAAAGTGCTTCCTGCTTTGTGCTCACATCCGACTTGACTGTGAATGCCCATCAGAGCTCGGGAGCAGTTCATCTCCTCATCTCCTACCTTCAGGGCAATGTAGGTTAAAGTCAAACCACGTGAAAGGAAACAGTGTGTGGCTGATTTTACAGCTCTTAAAAAAAAACAAAAAAAAAAAAAAGGCTTTTTATACTATTGGATGGAAATTTTTTAAAACTGCCTCTGATAATTAATTGGAAACCAATCGAAGAACAAATAAGTGTGTGTGCCACAAACTGTACATGGGAGAAGGACTACAGGAGAAATTCAAGAAAAAAGTTTGCTGGCAAAGATCAAAGAAAAGCAAAGGTATTAGTTAATGCCCATATTTTCTTAAAAAAAGAAGCCTTGTCTTTGAAGGAAATAGCTGATGAGTAAGAATCCATAAGATGAGCCAATTCTTATAAAGTTCCTTTGAAACAAGGTACATGTACATGCTCAGAAAATAAATTCAAAACACTAGCATTATTATATATATCTTCTAAAAACTATTACAGTAACTTCTCTGTTATGTCAGTAGCCTTTGAGGAGAAGGACACACACCTACTCCACAAAAAATCTGATGGCAAAGCTGGCTTAATTTCTATTTCCTGAAGGCTGGCAGTTAGGAGATTTAGTTCAACCCTACTGAAGTCTTCTACTTGCCTTCACTGAGCTGATGATTGGCCCATTTATGGAAGCTCAGACCCATCAGCAGAACAAGATGCCAACATAAGTGATGCCTGGCTGATAGGTGTCTGCTTCCCAGGGCAAATTCCCACTCACACCAGTGACACCAAGTTGCTGGACTGTCCATATGCAGCAGAAGTCATTTACCTTATAGAAAGCCCAAAGCCCCCAGTGCTGAGCCAGGCCACAGGGGCAGAAGGATGTTGTCCTGGTTTCAGCCACGGCAGAGTTATTTTCTTCTCATCAGCTGAGACCCACACAGACTCTTGGTCTGAATCAGAAACTGCATTTTTGGTGCCTGAGCCTTTCCCTCTGTTCCCAGCCCAGCACTTGTCTCTGAGGGTGTCATGGTGTGCCTGAGTCACTTGAACATCTCAGAGTCACCCACATAGGTTATGTTGGTCCAAGTCAACTATTCCTACCACTTTCACCTTGCCTGTCTGACCCCTGAGCAAGGTGATTCAGCTCACTAAACCATCCAAACTATTCAGCCCTGTGCTTTTGGAGGGCTCCTGGCCTGCCCATGCTCTGAGCCACAGGGCAGAGCTGTGTGACACATGCACAGCCAGTGGGCCAGCTCCAAAACAAGCACAGCTTGGCTAAGACTTCGAATATAAAAACCTAGACAAATAATACAGACTTCAAGCACATTTTCCTACCTTTGGGGGATTAAAATTCCTCCCTGTGTGTTGAGTCCTCTGTGGGCATAGGAGATCCTCATAAAAAAATGAATGCTTGATTATGAGGGAACTCCTGTCTCTTCCTCCCTCACCTTTTTGCTTCTCTTGGGAAGATCATACACCTTTTCTTGCCTTTCCTAAAAATACTTCAGAGAAAAGCTCTTCCTAATTTAAAAATCAGCCTCTCAACCCTTTCATGCAAAGGTCAAAAAAGAGCATAAGGCAAGCCTGGCACCCTTAGCTAAACCTCAGGCAGCCTCCAACAGTTTGGTTACCCCACCCAGAGAAATCCCCAAAGTTTAGTGATGTTTTGGTTACCCTCTGCTAGGTGCAGACACTTTTCTTCTCTTTACACTTCTAGGGAGGGCACAGAAAACAGAAAAACAAGCCCCAGAACCCAAAAGGAATTTGAACTTGACATGTCTGCACACACCCCTGTTACTGAGCACTGCCAAGTGAGGCTTCCCAGATTATCACAGGAGGCTCATATTAGGAAACCTGTCCCAAATTTGCTTTTATTAGGAATCATCATCCTTCTTCCAAAGTGGAAGTTTGCACTTGGTGGGAATGTGCTAAGTCTCACACATATTGTTGTTATTGTGTGGCTTTCCCTTCCTCTCACAGCTGCTAAGCCTTACATTCAGGTAATAAATATTGTGGAATGACTGCAGTCAGCTACAGCAGGGTATTAGAAAAGCCTCAGATAAACCTCCAGTGTCAGACATTTGTACTCACTGAAGGCCATTGAGAAAGACAGGCTTGGAAAAAGTGAGCAGAAAAGATGAATATGCTGGATTTTATTAGTCTACACATACCAGGAAAGCACCAAAACACTGATTTCATGAGACTGTCTAAAAACAGACATGCAGGAATAGCTCTGTGCTGAAGGATTCCCACAGATAGCTAGACAAATACCTTATAAAAATACCAGCAATAAAATACAAGTGAAACGTCTGTGTTGATACACAGAGCACACATCATTAAGTAACAGTGGTATGAGGTTAGTGGTAAAGTGATTCTCTTGTTTAAATCTAACCTGGAAGATGTCTTTCCAATTCTAAAAAGCCTCAAGGACTCCTGGGGAGACTCAGATACCAGCAGCTCACTAGAAATGTCACCACTAATTCTTTGCTGTGCTCGAGGCTCTGACAATGTTGTTAAAGGATCAAAGATGACATTTATCCAGGTCACTTCTGTGGTTAACTCATGGGTTTAGCAGTCAATATTCAGATTTCAAGCAATTTCTGATGAATTTGAAAGCTTTTAATTATGAGGTAATATTCATGTTAGGGCTGGGAACAACTATAACATGAATTACAACTTCAAAGTCCATTCCCATTCTCCCTTTCCAAGCCAGTGCTGTCGAGGTTACAGCTACACTATGGACTTAAGAGAAGACTCAAAAGGAGAGTGTTTTCTTCATCTCACCTGTAGAAACTTCAGAGAGCAGAGGTGACTTTGTGCTGCACAGTGTTTAACCACCAAACCTTCCCTGGGTGATTCAGCACGGTGACAGATGGGTGACAGGGCAGCTGGCTCAGCTCTGGGGACACCAGGAGCATCATTTCTGCAGCTGAGCAGCAGCACAGTCCCCACATCAGAGGGGAAGAGCTCACCTGGGGTGCCCACAAAACCACACCAGGCTGTGCCTCACACCTCACACCAAGGTGACTGTGCTGCAGACTCCCACTTCAGCTCCTAGACATTCAATTCCACTTTTCCTAAATGTGCTGAAGTTTAAGAATTTAATAGAACCAGTAGTGCTGAAAGAAATTCAGCTTCCCAGCTGAACAGTGACAGATACAGAAACTCCTGTGATAATAAAAAAGTGAATCTCAGAACACAGCAAGCACCAGGGGCTTCCATTAATGTGCTGAGCTTCTCTCTTCTTCGTTCCCAGTTTGCACAGATTGGAGCCAAAGGACTGAGGGACAGCATCCTCCAGAGTCCTGGAAATTAGACTGGTGTTCACAAGACCAGAGAGTCATCCCATCTCATAGTAATCAATATTATAATAGTGGAATATTCACAAGGCTGCAGATTCACAGTTACTCTGCATTTCACATCCTCTGCAGGGCTGTTGTATCCCACCTGTTGGGTTTGCTAAAGCCCTGGCAGCCCTGCCACATGCTGCTTTCTGCAGAGCTCCTGAGGTGAAAATTCCTATTTGGCTGTTGGATCAACACTAGCTACCAATATTTGGAAACCCATCATGCTGCCACAAGCCCTACACTGTCCACAGCATGGATTGAGGAGGATATCTGCTCCCAGCTGGAGCAAAGAGCTCTGGCTCTCATGCTGAGGGGTCTGGCTGGTGGGCTCTTACATGGCACAGCAAAGTCCCACAGCAGCACTTGCCTGCACAGTAGTCTCTGAGCACAGCTAAAATGTGAGCTGTGTTTTGCTGGGGATTACTGTGTTGTTACTGCTTCCCCTGATAGCATCAACTCCAAAGCATGGATATGGCCATGGGGAATGCTTAAAGAATCCAGATGCAGCCCTCAGCCTTAATGCGTTTTCCTTTCCTCAAAACACTCATGCACTTTTTCTACAGTGACAGCCACGACTCAGATACCTCAGCAGCAAAGAGGAAGAAGTATTTATTTGGTGCATGTTTGCAACTGAACCCCAAAACCATGAGTAGAACACTGGACTCTCACCACACCTTTGAATGGGAATTATTTTAATATACTGCATGGTACACAGCAGCTTCTTGCCATCAAGAGGGCAACTTTTCTCAATATTTAAGGGATATTAAGCAAAACAATATATATATTGACCTGCTGAAGAGCTTTACAGAACACCATGATAAAGTTTTCTACAAGATGTGACTTTGGACTAGTTCAGACAATCTTACATCTCTCCTTTAAAACCCAAAATGAGCTTCCACACAGACACAGGGGTGTCATAGGAAAAACAAACAGACGAGGAGGCATTTATATGAAAAGCACTTAAATAATCTAATCTCTGTAGCTAATTTAAGAACTCCTAGGGAAAGAGAAGGTAGAGATAAGGAATCTTAATGAGGCCAGGCCAAAAATCAACACATGGGCAGCAATCAAATGCTTGCTGACTGCTGTCTGTTCATTATACGTGATGAGTTTGACAGTTTCTCAAGAGGAGGGACCATTACAAAAATAGTAAAGACATTCCACTAAAAAACCCACTGAGCCACTATTAAAGACTTAGTCAACAGTAAAAGCCTCATAAAGCATTGTTAGTCACTGCTGAAGTATTGCTAAGCAACCCTTTATCCTCCTTCGGACTGGATTAGTTTCATCACGGCAGCAACCAACAGCCTCCATCCTCACTCTCAGCTCCCAGTTTGAAGTGCCATGCAATTTTCTTTGAAACTCAAGTGAGAGTTGCCACTCCAGCTCCTGTTGAAGAGTGAGGGGGTTGCACATCAGCAGGGGAGCCCGTCTGCAGCTCCAGGGGCTCCAGGAGCCAGGCTGCACTACACCAGTTAATTCATTTTAAGAAACGAGCAATATTTATTCACTCTCACACTTTAATTCTTTGCTGATTGCAGTAGCAGCTGATATCCTTCTCAGCACTGATTTCAAAAAGGCCAGCCTTTACCAAAGCCAGACCAGCTACCATCAGGATTTCCACTGAAACTCTATTTAACTGCAGTAAGAAACTGAAACCAGGAAGCTCCCTGGCAAAGACCTTGCTAGATTATTGCTCCCAGGTAACAGCCCTCTGCTAGGCATTGCCTCTATCTTCATCTCTATTTTGTACACCATTTGCATTTATATTATCTCAGCAGGACCTCCAAGAAGTTCTTTCCATGGATATTAGTAATAATTCACTTAGCAGAGCAAATTCATCTGGGTATTAACTCACCTAGTTCAGCCTCTCAGCAGTTTCCAAAGGAAGGTGAGAGTGATAAACAAGGGACGTGACCTGCCTCAACATGAACTGAAACTCAACACAATGAGGGGTCAGCTAGACACAGAACCAATAAAAAGCAACTTCAGAAAAGCCAAGAAGCCCAAGACAAACAAATCAGATGTCTAGTGCTGCTACCCCTGTAGGCCCAGGTGTTGGAAAACAGCATCCAGCAACCATCCACTTTCCCAGACTATAGCCAGGAAGAGGTAGGAGTTCCCAGACACCTCTCCATCCTCTCTGTCTCCCATTCCACTCTCAGACTGGCATAAATACATCCTCAATAGCTCTTCTCAGCCTGCATGGTGCTTTAGCAGAGGCACAGCCACCTCTTTAGCCTGACAGATGTGGTTTGTCACCAGCCAGACCCACAGCTAAGAGTCACTCAGAGATTTGTGCTTCAGTTGGGAAGATGAGGACTTTCCCATGAACTAGAATTATTTGTTCATTTCAGAATTCAAAGCCCATGTCTACAAAAGCATTGTTTGCCAACAGTAAATTCTATAACAGATAAAACCCCTAGTTAGATGGTTAGAAATGTCACTTGTCAGAAAGCAGAGTGACAGTCACAGAAACATGTTCAGAGACCCTGCCTGTGCCAGAACAACCCTCTCAGAGCAGGGATGAAGAGCCACATAACCCAGAATTCATTATCTACTATTTTTTGCTCACAATTAGCTCAAAGAAGTTATGCCCTTTCACAGAACTACTTATAGCAACAGCATCCAACCTGCAGCACAGCTCAGGAAAGGGTCCTGGGCTGAGCTTAAATAGGGCTCAAGGCCAAGTGGGGCTGAGGTCCCAGGTCAGGCTGCTCAGAACATGAGTTCTCATGAGGTCCTGACAAATAAACCTGATGATGATGTTGATTTTAAACACCATGCATGAATCCAAATGGATTTATTCCTGTGTGAGACTAAAGGCAGACAACAGCCACATATCAGGACCTCTACCAAAAGGATCCCATGATAAAGTCCCATGGCTCTGCTGTACTGCTGGGCTCTGGTGGCAACTCTCTCCCAGATTGCCTGGGATTATCAGCCACTCTGTTGGTGGAAATGCTCAGCTGGCAACAGACTATAGGAGTGTGTGGTCAAACGGAGTGATTTTTTAACAAGTTCCCAAATTTTCCAAGTTAATATCACCTTAGAAAAAGCACATCACTCCTTTTAAAACCCGAGACTGTTTCAGTTGGTTTGATTTCCTCACATACCAGTTCCCCTGCGGCAGAGCTCAGAGGAAAAGAAATGCCTGGCTTTAGGCAGTCAGGTTTTAATAAGTGCACAATAAATTTATTTTTCCTAAAATCCAGCATGTATAGACAGTGTAGCCCACCCTTCCTTCCACATCTTCCCTGTCTGGGGCTGAGCCTTCCTCCTTATCTTCAGCCAGCAGCTCTGACATTCTCCAGATACACTCATGAGGTCAGACAGAGACATTTTGCCTCAGTACCCTCCTTGTCCACGATGTTTGCACGTAAAGGAGGCTGGGGACATCTTCCCACATTTGAACCAAAGGAGAGTTTTATCTCTGCGGGAGCCCCAAAGACACAATACAAGTGTTTGCCTTGTGCTGCTCTGCTCCTTTACAAGGCCCTCACGGCTTTCAAGGGAATAGATTGCAGGGCTGTGCCAAAACTGGCAGCTTCCTGCAGAATTTGCAGGAGATAGCTTAAAACAGGTTGAAGGTGAAGAAGGCACCCAGGAAACCACGAGCTGCAGTGAAGTGGAATGCTAAAACACAGCACTGGGAAAAAACTGTGTGCTAGAGATGGTTTTCAAACAACACTGATTGCTAATTAAACTGCTCCTACTCTTTGTCTTTTCTTTTTTACAAACTTGCTTCTTTTTGGTATAGAGACAATAAAGAACAAAGAAAAAGCCGATGTGCCAAATTGTGATCTCAGTGAAACTGGTGGAAAAGCACATAAAACATTCCCTTAGGGGACTGGGAATTGTGGGGTTCGGAAAAGAGCCCCGGTCACACAAATGGAGTTTCATTATTTGGTATGTGAGTTCATTATAAGTGGGTTCAATTATATTTCATCAGTGAAGAGAAAATGGCCTTTTCATTCAATGTATCGAGTTGAGTTGAATGCTGAGCACATCTGACGCAGCTTTTGGGAAAAAAACCAAAACAAGAACAGTAGCCATGTGAAAAAACAAACAAAATGACTAAGGCATCTCGGCGCCTCGGCGAGCCCTGTTTCTCACGGAGCCATCGGATAAAGAAGTGAATGAAGTACAGTAGCTTAACATGCACCACATGAGTGTGTGCGGTGCCACATTTGCTGATTTACTAACTCGTTTTGTTTGAGGGGCACTTGAAAGGCTTTGACATTTACAGCTCTGTAGGCAAATGTGAAAGGAAAGAATAGATGCTGTATCTCCGAGCTCCCAGCTGCTGGTAAATGTCTGCTCAAAGCACCAGCAATCCACATGAAATCAGGAGCACTCCGCGCCCCCGAGCTTCCCAGGTTCGTCTGCGAACGCTATTAGAGCAAATACGTCAACAGTCAGCGGGGTTAAAAACGTAAATGGGCCTCTCAGCGAGATGTGAAGTCTCTCAATGGAAAGTTGTGATGCTTTTCCCAAGTTTTCTATTGGAGCACTGAGCAGGCTGGATGCACAGAGCAGCGCAGTGCCTGCGGTCAGCAGCGATGGATCAGTTACTGAGCACGAACCGGCTACCCTGAGATATTTAAGTCAAAGGGATTTAGGATGCTTTCCTGGGCTTTAATTGCAAGAACGGCTTTGTTTCTATGTGAGTCACTCGCTATACAAATGTTTATTCTGCCCTGTGTCTCCTGCTTCACACGGGGCCTCGCTGTTTTCAGGGAGGTAACACACACAGAGCACCAGGGCAAGCGGAGCCTTGGGAAGTTCCAAACGCTGCGCTCAGCCTTGTCACTTCTCACGGATGTCGCCTTGCAATTTTATTTGTCAAGCCTGAAAGCTTTTTGCCTTTCTGAATCATTCAGTGGGACCCCTTTGATAGTGTGGGTGTTCTGAAGCTCTTCAGTTCAGCCTTGGCAGCCTTGGCTGGGATTCATGGGTTCAGCATCATTTTCCTACTCTGCCGTGCGATGCAGCCCCTGTTTCCCTGCCCCTCGCTGACAGGCAGCACTGTGACAGCCTCAAGTTGTCTGTACATCCAGTTATCTTCTGCCAGTTCCTCCTGCCTGTTTGGCAGCATCCTGCCTATTCCATTAGGATTTTTCACCCATGTGAGGAGTAAAGACTGAGGAAAGTCAGGGAAGCAAGGGAAGGAGCAGGGTGGAGCAGGAGGGGAAATGAGATGGGGAAGAGGAAAAAGCAGAGATAACAATGGAGTAGGGAAGCAGTGGAAAGATCCAAGGGGAGAAGGCAATGATTAGGACCAGCAGGGAGGGACAGAGAGATGATGACCTCAGTTTTCACGAGATGGATGAGGTGGTGTTCATTCTGGTAACGTGGAGACTGTGTGTGAAATACTCTTTAAAGATTTCTCGTGGGGTTTTGTTCAGCTGGAGACCTGCATGGGGAGTACTTTCCTGCCTTTCCTTTCCATGGAGATTTGAACACAGAGGAAGAGAGTAGAAAGCTGCTTGGATGTAACCCATAATTGGAAAGCATTACTGGCCCTGTAGTTTGGGCATAATCTGTCTTAAATCCACTCACAGGGACAAGGAATGGAAGGCAGCCCTATCTTCTGCCAAGCTAATTGGGAGACTTAATCTGAAAGATGGTTTAAAGACGCTTTCAGAGGTCACTAATAGTATCTATTCTTCCAGTTACACTTTGTCCTCTCCATCATCTCAGAGGCTCCTGTGGAAGACAAACCCCTAATGAAAGTGTAGGTCAATTTGCACTTCTGTTCCTCCAGGAAAAGCTCAGCTAAAACCACTCAACTACAGAACTCATTCAGCCTCCCATGGACAAGGCATTATTAAGATTCATTACTTTCTACAGAGCCACAGTCACTACAAAATCAGTGTCAGAGGGATGCCACAGGGCATATAGGCATGTGTCTGTTGTCGTCGGATTTTTTCCCCTGATTTTTCTTTCTCAGCCTCACAATTTGGTCCCTGGTCCCTGCCCTTCCTGTGTGCAGTGGTTCTGCAGAAAAAAATTCACCCTAAACTCTTAACTTTTGGGGAAGAGGCATCAAGGGGAAATTAATTCCCTCCCTCAACACTGCTAAAACAATCCCCCATTTCTCACCCTATTGCAGATGAAGACAGTATAAGTCCATGGCTCTTGCAGTGCCAGGTGCAGTATGGTCAGTTGTGACAAGGAAAAATGTTACAGATTTCATTTCTATTTCCATCTAGATAGTTATTTTTAAAAAATAAGGACAAATTCCCCAGAACTGTTTGCTGAACCACAACTGACACTTAGCTTGGATGATTATTAAAATATTCACTTTACTTCTCTCCTTAGAGGTTCATATTTATCCCATCTCACTCCCAAAATATTTTTAATTAAGGAACAATGCTGTCACCACGTCCTTTTGCAGACTGACATGACACAGTGGAAGGAAGGCTGCTTTTCTCTTGCAGATAAATGTCTAATGCTGAGGATGCCTTTTGAAGCACACAGCTGACCACTGTCACCCACCATGCACAGATCAGTTTTGATTCCCCCCATGCACAGATCAATCCTTAGGTTTTATGTTTCCTGGAAATGTGTGACATCTTTAGATTGCAGAGAAGGTCACCACTGCATTTTTTGCCTCAGATGATGAGTTTCCAGGCTTGATCCATCTTGACTTCTATTAAAAGGGAATATAAAATGGAATTGTAACTGGCCCGATAGGAAAAAAAAATAAATTAAGTAAAACAAATCATTCTTTTCTTCTGCTCCGATGCTGGCAATAAACATGACTGTAGCTGTGAAATGCAAATGAGTCAGGGCTTTCACTCCCTGACAGCAGACATCACATCACCAGAGAGATGGCCTTGAGATCCCTGCCAGTCGCAGGCACAAGGCATCCCTATGGCAACTAAAGCACAGTAACACTGGGAAAAGACTTGTTTAATATGCTCCAGCAGCTGAAAATCAGAGAAAAGTCAGCACCACAGGAGCAGCCTGCCTTCTGCAGATCACATCAAGGGCTTTGTCCCCCACTAGCAAGAAGGGCTGCTGCTACCAGGTGACAATTCAGCTGAGCTGTGGGGATACACCTCTGGATGTCCTGTGGTCTTGGACCTTGATTATTCTGCCCCAAAATCTGATTACACCACTCAGTGACCTTAATCTGGCCCAGACATACAAATTTCCTTCCCACAGAAAGGAAAATACAGAGAAAAGCCTGGAATTTGGGCACTGAGCTGACAACACACCCAGGCTGAGGAGCTGCCTGAATGCTTTGAAACACTTATTCCTCCTTCCAGGCATAAAACTGCTCCCAACTCGTCCTTTTACAGTCTGCTTTCCACCCCACTGATACCGGCCTTTGCAGAACAATGATCAAAAGCTGAAATGCTTCAGAATCTCAGAATTTATTCCTGTGCTGGAAAAGAGCATATATGGGGTCAAGCAGAGCAGCCAAAATCTGTCCTGGATTTCCTGTTGACAGAGGTTGCTGTCAAGAGAACTGCAAGAGTGGTCCCACCATGTGATGCCACCACTCTTCAGAGAATAAAGGTTTGACTTTTTTCCTCATGCTCCCAAGATCTTACAGGCAGCAATTGCCCTATGGATTGCTTTTCCCATACCTCCATTTGAATACTGAACAACAGGTACCTATAAGGAGCCGTTGTTTTTTCAACATCCTCCCCTAAATTTCCTATTGTTCATTACCAATGATTGTAGGAAACGTGAACTTCTTGAAAGGTAGGAGTAAGATAGCAAAGCTGATGTGTAAGAAGGAAAAAAGATGGACAAAAATTAATTAAACTCCCATAGGAAAACTGATATTTGCTCTTGATATTCTAAATGGGGGCTTCAATAAGGCAGGGGCTTAAATTTGCCATTGTGTTTCAGTGTTTATAGTTATATAAATTATACAGTTAAACAGTTATATTATGAATAAATAATTATAATACACATAACAACATAATGAATATAGATTTAATTAATATGCTTTATTATAATATAAAACAATATAGTAAACATTAGCAGGGAATTACTGTATAGAAGACAAGTTTAATTAGGAGAAAAAGCTCCTAAAGAAGAAAAAGAGGGAAGAAAACAGAGGGGGGGGGAAAGATGATAAAAGAAGAAAAAAAGAAGAAAAAAGAAGACAAAAAGAAGAAAAAAGAAGACAAAAAGAAGAAAAAAGAGGGAAAAAAAGAAGAAAAGAAGAAGAAAAGAAGAAGAAAAAAATCCAGCCAACTGAAGTATTTGTAGCAGTTTAAAATAAAGCAGTGAGATGTGATCACCAGGGCAGTCCTGGAGCCTCCCCCCCGCCCCCAGCTCAGCTCCACTCTCTGCAAGCAGCAAGAAATCCCAGAGAAATTGTGGCTGGCCAATGACAAGAGTGGTGGAGAAGAAAGAAGTGAGTTAGGTAAGGAGTCCAGACATATTCCAAAAGGAAGTGGAGAACCAGTGTAAGGAATCTGCAGTGAATCACCAGCCAGAGCCACCTTGGGAAATGAGTTTATTATCAGATTGCTGCAAGACTTGGGGAGGAACTGGATCACCAGAGGACATCTGCACAGTGTTTTCATCAGCCTCATTGTGCCAACATTAACATCAGCCAACAGGAACTGAGCTCAGTGCACTGAATAAACTTGCCAGTATTAACCTGTTAAAATTCTGGGTGCTCGTGGAGCCAAGTCCTCCCTCAGCCCACCTGGAGCAGCACATGGCACCAGCCACCAGATTAATCCTCCTAATCCATACCCTGTGGCAACTGCTGGGGAGACACGGAGTTTTCCATTCTCTCTCATTCACCCCTTGTCAGTAATGGTTTTCTGTCCTTGCTGCCTCATGGAAAGTTTTCCTGGAGTTATTCTAGGCACTCTTGTGACTTCATTTCCTCACAGACTGGAGGTTACCAGTGGCAATGTCGGTGCAGCATCCAAGGCTGAGTGTCCCCAGAGGTGACAGTGGCTCTCCAGCCTGTGGGCTCCAGGTCAGCTCACCAACACAGGGCACCAGCAGATGAAACTCCAGAGATTTTTCCCAGCACTGAGTCCATGGGAGCTCTCATTTCTCCTGGGAGAGACGTGCACCTCTCTGGCTTTTTCATGTGCATCTAAAGGTGCATCCTTTGCCACAGTCTACCAACCTTCCTCTTGTTCCAGGGAGCAGAGTGCTCACAGAGAACAGAGAATGGAATTAGCCTTTCCTGGGAGTGTGGTTTTTCCTTTTTATCTCTAATTGTTTGTCTATAATAAAGATAAAAGAGATCTTTCTCCCAGTGGCAGATGACAGAGCTCTGCTGTAGAAGGAAGAAGAAAATGGAGCTTCTCTGGAGTAATTATTCTCCCATGCCATGTATACCTGTTAAAATTAAGTTCTGTGGGCCACACACCACTCACAGGGGAGCTTTGGTCTGAGGACCAGGCCAACCAAATTTGCTGTCTGAGACTGACTTCGTTGTCAGGGACATTAAGCAGAGAAGGAAAATGACAAGGAGGAGAAGTAAATATTTAATCTGACTTCACTGTCCTTCCCAGAGAAACAGCCTTCTCCTCTGTGGCCAGGACTGGCACAGGCAACTTCCTCCCTCAGTCTTGGTTTTCTTGGCAAAAGCTGTTTCTTTGATTGCGTCATTTTTCTCCCAACAGGCCCAATCCCTGACTTGTTTCAAAAGTATTTGGCAATCTCTTCCTCATCACCCTTTTGGTTGCCTCTGTGCTCTGTGGCTGCTCGTGGGGTGAAGCATTGCTGCTGGGTGACATTTGCAGACACGTTACTGTCAGGAACAGGGAGCCACATGATTTCCTGAGGTGAAACTCCCTGCTAATCTCTGTGTCTGTGGATGTGTTGTCTCTTATTTTTCGTTGCCTTTCATGTGATGTCCAAGCTGTCCCAAATTACATCACCGTCACCCTGATATAAATTCCAGTTATTCTCACTCCAGACAGCCCTGCTGCTCATATCTCAGGGCTGGGGCTGTGGAGTTTCTAATAGTTTTGTCCCAGTTTTGAGTACTTGATTCAAGCCCGTGGTCTCCTGAAATCAAGGGTTATCTCTAAAGATAATTTTGTCAAACAGTAAGAGTACAGAAGCAGCAGCATCTGCAGGTGATAAATTTCACAGTTTATTTAATCTCTTTAAGTAAGGCTTCAAGATTCTATTTTCATTTTCCTTGAAAAAACGTTCCTGTAGAGGATATCTTTTATTCCTAGCTTGACTAGGGCTGTGGTGAAACAAGGGTGGAGATGTGGGAGACTGAGATCATGTAACAATGGGCAAAAGCAAAGATTTTTTACATTGTGTGGTGTTCAGCAAAATGCAGAGGAAGTCGAGTGATGGATGCACCATGTGAACACTGCTGCTGAGTAATCCTGAAGACTGCTTTCCAGATCAGCTAACCTAGAAAAAGACTTTAAATTGGATAAAAGACTCCATTCCCAGCTAAAAATAAGAGGTCCCTTCCAGGGCTTGATTCACTGGATGTATCTATATTTAAATGATAAATCAAAATGACAGTATTGTATATTTATGTATACCATATATTACATGTGTAATTTATACAAATTCTAATATGGGGAAAATTGGTAAAAACAATGACACTTTATTTTCTGATGTTTGCAACTGACCAAGCTGATAAAACCCAATATCCAGTGCTCTGCCACTTTGCTCCAGATCTCTGCCCATTTGACCCCCTCAGTCCCCACAAAACCTTACATTAATCCTGAGAAACTCCTTTTCTCAGCCACAAACCTGAGGAGCCCCTGAGGCTCATTCCAAGATCCAGATTAAATCACACACATATCAGAAGTCACCTCCTTGATGAATTATCTAGCTGAGAGATTCATGCAATTAAGACAACTTCTATTAGTAAAGCCAGAAAAGGGTCAGTTTTGAAAAGCCAGAATGGAGATGCCCTGGGTTTATGTTGTTTGACCACAGCATGGCTGCAGTAATTTGAATGTTTATGAAACTGTTAAATCTTAAAGAAAACACTGAGCTGGTGACTGAAAGTGGTGGAGGAAAAATGGAATAGAAGTGGTACCAGTTTTTGGGTTTTTTTTACCACAAGGGTGTAAAACTATTGCCAGAAAACATATTGACAGTATTGACTGAACTGAAGAATACTGAACTATTGGTGGACAGAAAGAGTAATGTAAGGTACAGCATGATGTGTATGGGAATTATTTTCATAGTTTAGTTTTTTATGTGCAGACAGTTTGGCCCAGAATTAGGAAAGTAAGTTGAGATGTTCTAGAATTGAAAAAGTAAGTTGAGATGTTCTAGATGATATTTAAGGTCCCTTCCAACCCAAGTTGTTTTATGACACTGTGTTGGAGTCTGCCAGGGTGAGCTGGTAGTAATGTGATAAGGGATGAAAACTGCCTTGGTTAAAAATATAAGCTGCATTTCACTGTATTCTTCCTGGAGCCAAGGCAGGCTGGGGGAAAAGCTGCAATGATCAAGTGCAAGCTAACAAGAAGCTGTTGAATGGGAGCTGATCCATGGCCATGCTCATTTATAACTCTAGTTTCATAGCTTTTATTTTCTGTAGAGGTACAATGATTTTTCTATGGGAAGAACACATCAGCCTGGAACCAAGAGCCCAGAGAACAGCAAACACTGAGGTGACAGCACTGACCGTTCCAAACACAAACTACATTTTCTCTTTGATTGCAGATCAAATTGCAAGTAGTAGTTCAGGTCATTTCTCTTTATGTCTGGATGAGTCTTCCATCTCTGGCCAGCTCTTGGCCTTGCTATTTCCATGAAGAGTGGCTAAGACAGCACTGTCTCCTGCAGCATATTTTGGGCTTGCTGTCACTGCTGTCCCTGCAGTGTGTCGCTTGCAGTCCATCGCTCCCATTTTTCCCTTCCCCATTCTGAGAGACTTTTCCTGACAGAGATGAAGTGCTGGATTTGATAAGCCAAATCCATTTTCTTACAGACACCAATGTCATGACTGTCATCCACTCCTGCTGAGTTTTATAGAAACCCAGGCATTTCTTTAAATGCTTGGTCCTCAGACCTTTCTATGCGCTTTGTTTATCCCAGTTAATAACACAACAAAAGTCTCAACACCCTCATCTGCCATTATGGCAATGACACTTTTATTTATGAGGAGAGTTCACTGCTGCATCAGTAGGAAAAAACAAAGAAAAATACTTGTTTTCTTAATTGTATACAATTAAGATTTTTGGGATTTGGGCATGAATTTAAGCCAATGGACTCTTTTATTTTTTGCAAGCAGAACTTGCAGCACTTACCCTCTATGAGTCTTCTAAATGGAAATATCATACAGGTAATATTCAAAACAATGATGCTACCAAAAAAGCATGAAGCAAGTATAGATTTTTGTTAATGCTCTTAATTAGAGCCATAAAATTTCAGAGTAGAAAATTTCCATTTGAATGACTCATGTTATTAAGTACAGGACTGTATGTTCCCATGGCTCAGCAACCTTAGTAAATATATCATTAGTGGTCCACAGAGAGAGAATGGATAGTTTGGTGCTGGTGCTCTTATTTTCAGCAGCTTAATTCTGCAGTGATACAACTGCCATTATTTTCCCACAAATGTTGTTGTTGTCCCCGCCAGACAAATGTTGTGTGATCAAAGATGAAAGGGGAAGGGACTCACATGATTGTCCATGATTTCCATAAAGACTGGCTTTCCACAGTCTGTTAAAATCCAGGCCACATCGTGGAAGGCTGAAAACAATTCATACAACACATGTAAACCTTTAGCATCCAGTGTCCTGTAGCAAGGAGTTCCATACATCATGTGAAAAATATATTATTTGATTTAAACCTCATATCTGGTCCCTCTGTGTGACACCCATTGCTTCTTAAAGTGATATAATGTGAACAATTGGGTTGTATTTTCCTCCTGTGTGTCACTTTACACTGTAAACCTCGACTGTACTCCTTAGTCATCTCTCATGGGACCTAAGAGTCACAGTTTACTTTATTATTATTATTATTATTATTATTATTATTATTATTATTATTATTA
>JANPWX010000443.1:251887-272562 GCA_024734555.1 Trochalopteron elliotii | reverse complement strand
TTATTATTATTATTATTATTATTATTATTATTATTATTATTATTATTATTATTATTATTATCGTTGTTGTTATTGTTATTGTTATTGTTATTGTTATTGTTATTGTTATTGTTATTACTATTGTTGGTGTTATTACTATTGTTGGTGTTATTATTATTATTATTATTATTATTATTATTACATCAGAAATGGATGCAGGCACAAGCATATGTGCACACACTCTTCTGCATATTAGTATTGTAATTAATTGGGAGTTGAGGGATGCCTGAAAACTTGTTCCTCTGTGGCTGTGGTGATTTGGCATCCAAAAGCATGTGTTCATTGCTGTGGGTTTAAACTCCTGCAAGCTCTCTTATGAGAGAGACTGAGAAAAGTGCAGCAGCAGCATCACTTACTTACATCTGCCTTGGCAGCCCTGAGAGCAGCATTTGGGGAAGCACCAGCTTCTCCCCACTCAGTAGGGGCTGCTCCCCTGTGGGATGTGTGTTCCCTCCTGCTGTTACTACGTAAGTGAAAATTTGGAAGAGGAATAATGCAAAGTTTTTAAACGTTAATAAGTAATGTGTAAAATGTAGAGTCTTTTTTTTTTTTCAGTAGTTGGTTTCTGGGATCTATAAAGTCTTCTCTACGTGAGGAACACACTGGGTATGAAATCAAATCTAAAAAGACTGTATGTGGCAGGCAAATCAAGCTCAAGTACTGCTGTTCCATTATGTTTCCATATATATACATAATTTTTATATATATAATTTATATATATATATTTGGTTTTGGCGAATACAACACAGACCAGACTTTGAAGCTGGATCTTGAATTGGTTGGAAAAAATACTGTATTTGGAACTGCTGTATGCTCAGTTCTAAAGGATTAATGAAGACAGTGCAATCTGTGCTGCCCCAGCTGTTCCATGTGAACACACACACACCTTGGGAAGGAGGTGTGGGCAGTGGGTCAGCATCAGCACTGTGCTCCTGCTGGGGACAAGCATCACTGCTCTTTTCCTGCTGACACAGGACTAGGAAAAGCAGTGCTGAGCTCTGTCAGCCTGTGCAGCCCGTGTGCCATAGTAAATATCCACTAATATTCCCATTCCAATGGAAAAACAAAGCCTCCCTGACTTGGGAAAGAACTTGTTGGCAGCTGTAAATTTGGTTTCACGACTGAGCTGTGTCACAGCAGCTCAACAGATCTCACAGCCTGAGGCTGATCAAAGACCCTTTTTCCCCAGTTACCTTATAACTGTGTAAGTTAAAATAACTGCTTCCTATTCCTGTCAGGGATGACCCAAGGCTCCTAAAACGAGTGGGACCTCTTGCTCTGCTCCACTCCAGACTGTGTCTGCTGCTGCCAAGCTCAGAGTATTAGTCTGTCTTCTCTAATGAGACTCTTCAGAGGAAGGAGAAGAGCACAAAGCAGCTGCTGGCATGAAATAACTTTGCAATAGCTGCTTCCTGACCCTGGTGAGCATAGCTGGGTTTGAAGTATCCAGCAGAAAATCTTGTAGACCTGGAAGAACTACTGCTTCTGCCTCATCTGACCTACATCCATCTTTTAGCAAAGGTAAAATTCTCTGTGTTATGCCCCACTACAGCTACTGGCAGTACCTGGAGGTCAGAGCTGTGGTACAAGGCTGGAGGTGAGCTCTTGTTTGATGGTATTTAATAGTAGCTAATAAAGAGGAAAAAACAATACTGTAAACAAACCAGCATCCATGGCAACACAGACATTCACTCTTGAACTTTTCAAAACAGGAATAATTAATTTAACCTTTTTCTTTGCGGTTTTGTTTTTTGCTTTTTGGGTTTGGGTTTTTTTGTTTTGTTTCTTTTTTGGCTTTTTTTATATTATAAAAGCTTACACAGGCAGATGTGGGTGTGTTCTGGCAATTAGTAATCAGCTGAGTCAGAGTTCCTCAAGGAAGCTTGTAAAGGATCTACCTCTTTTGCATTTAAGTTCTTGTATCCAGAGTTCAATCTCAATTGCTCAGCACAGCAGCTTTGGCTTTAGGTGGCAAACAGTTTCATGCAATTGTTTCTAAGGAAATGTTTTTCCTATTGCCTTTGACGGTTAAGGATGAGGCAGTGGAGTGTTCATTTGCTGGAGTGTCTGAGTGTGGAAGTCGTTCAAGTCTGATCTGGTGACACTTTTCCCCAGGGAGGCTGTTTCCTGTCTGCTGATATTGTCACTACAACTCGACCTGCTCAATGCATTTGTCCTGATTAACAAATGAGCACAAAGATCAACCAGCTGAGGCTGGGAGTAGAAAGTGAATACCTACTGATGGGTCAGAGCCTAATTCCCAAAACTGCATCTCTCTATCCAAGTTCTTGGGTGGGCTCCTTGGCTGCAAACCAGACAGAAGCATGAAAGGGAAGGTCTCGTTGCAAATGCTCCATTTCTGTGGCATTTTATCAGGAAAATAAGGGTACAAGGCTCCTCAAATGAGGGTTTTATTCCAGGAGACCTGTATTTGGGGCTCATGATGTGGATTCACACTTTCAAATGCACTAATAACCCCAATAACTGATAGTGCTAGCAAAGCAGTATTGCAGGTGTGTGAGACTAATTTTAGGAATACACTTTATTGTTTTGGGGGTAAAAGATCTGCATTCCTGAGTAACTGAGGGTTATGGAAATACACGGATTAAATCTGGGCTCAAGATTTGAATCTCATTTCACTGACCTGAATAAGGTAAAAGACAGTGTGATCAAGTTCATCACTTGGCTCAAAGAGCTTGCACAGTTCCTTACAGCCTTTATCATTCAGGCCTCCTTATCTTGCTCCATCTCTTCCATTCCAGTGATATTTTTAGCACATATTCACTGTACAGTTTTTCCAGCCTGGCTGCCTGACCCTTAGGTTTCCTAACAATGCAACTGCAATGGAAGTGGTGCATGAGCAAAGGCTGCCACTGAAGTGGGATTTTTTCCAGCTCCCAGAATAACTCCCAAATTCGACCAATCCTCTCACCTTGGAGCTGTTTTTAACGAGTCAGACTGGGAGGTTTTTTTCTGTAAGGTTCTGTTAACCTAGAAATGGCTTCAGCTCCGCTTTGAAGTTAACACTTCATTAAGATTAATTGGGGAAGTTCACACCTCTGCTGGGAGTTTGTCTCGCAGACTGTGAGACAGGAGCAGGCTGATTTACACGCCGATGCCTGGCTTTGTAGCTGTAAAAGAGAGGGCAGTCACTGGCTCCAAGAACAGTGCAAGAACTGAAAAATGACCCTGCTTCCACAGCTGGGCTCCTCCTGCTCCTGAACTTACCACAGGGCATGGACGCTGATCACAGCTGCCTTGAACTTGCAGTTCAGTTTCAGGTGCCAACCTCAGGACACAAATGGCAGGGGATATATGATTAAACCTTACATTACTGGTGGTGGATAAACAAAGAGGTAAATTTTTCCATTTGTCTACTGCTGCCTGGTATGAGCTGGGGATTATTCACCACAAGGAGGAGAAGGGAAATGGGGCTGGCTACTGCTGACACATGGGCTGAGTCCAGTGCTCTGTGTCCATGCAGAGGTCTCCAGGAGGATGTGGGGGTAGGAGAGCTCTATGAATCTGTCTCTTCCCTTTGTGTCAGGCCACACGATGGGAAGAAAGAACCCTGCAACATGTCAGATCCATCAGAACCAGGAAAGCTGATGTCCCTTTAGCTTCTTTGATTTGCCTGGGTTAGGTTTAGATGTGGACTAAATGATCTTAGAATCATTTAGGCTGGAAAAGTCCTTTATGAGTCTGAGTCTGGTGAGCTGCCAGCCTCAGCAGCAAGGTGGCACATGTTCTTTTGTTTCCTTAGCTCTGTCTTCTTTCTCCTTGTGAGGATTCTCTTGGATAATCATCACAATGTAAATCATCAATGGTTGTTCCAGGTCACATGGTGACTTCTTGATGATTTCTAGGAGACAATTAAAGTTGGGCTGATCACAAGTAAAATAGCCTCAAACAAATGGATGCTTCATCTATATGTTATCTCACGTGCAGGGAGTTCACACAATCAGAGAATATGCTCAGTTGGACGGGACCCACAAGAATCATCAAGTCCATCTCCTGGCCCTGTACATCACAATCCCCGAGAGTCACACCATGTGCCCAAGATCATTGTCCAAACATTTCTTGGACAGCTGTGACCAGTAATGTCTTAAAACCACCAATGTTTTTCCACCAGATCCCTCTGGTAGAACAGCACAGTGTTAATGACGTTGGGGAAAGCTGTGTGATGGAACTTTTTCCCTGGCCAAAGTATGGACGAACAGTCCATCAAAAGCTGTGGCAGCGTTACTTATGGCATAATAAATCAGTCAGATCTTGCAGTCTGTCAAGGCTCATATTCAGGATAGTTTGTGCCCTTAATCAGTTTTCATTCTGAAGATCAGATGAGCTGCAGTGTCCTGAAGTGGTTGGACAGTGGGAGTCCTGAGCTCTCCCATTCAGCAGCCTTTACCTTCTGCAGTTCTGACTCCCCAGAAGATGCGCTCAGCGTTTTGAAGGGGTTGTGATGAGCTGTGATGTGACAAAATAAACAATGGTGTGTGGTGTTTGCACAACAGCTCTCATACATACTGCTTTGTGCAAGATAATCCTGTGGCCTGAAGCCTGGAGAAACCTCCCTTGTAGCTCAGTCAGCTTCTTTGATACAGCTTTTATCTTACCCTTTACTGTGTTTATTGCTGGCAGAAAACAAGAGTAAATGTATAGATAAACTTCAGGGTCTTATCATCTTGGCTAGAAGGGTAATCCTGGCTCCATTCATGTAAACAGCTAAATTCCTTCTGATTTCATTTGTACCAGGGTTTCATCTCCTTGAGTACTTTTTTCTCCCTCTGTTTGCAGTCCTTGAAGCAATCACAGACTGCTGTCTACCACCTGCATTCCACCAGGCACAGGGATTGCAGCTGAAGGCTCAGCACAAGGGGAAAAACCCTCCTTGGAAACTTTCAGATCTTTAGACATTTCTGGGACAGGGAGCAAGGTGGGAATTCATGGACCAGGGGCTGAAAACCCATCAGATACTGGAGGGAACAGCGGGGGGAAAGGGACAAGACTGGCTGCAAACTCCCCCTCCGATGCAGCTGCTGAAATAGGAACCACTCCCTGCATTGCCAGCAGAGCACAAAGGCTAAAATCTAATATTAGAGAGACTGTGATGAGCAGTACATCTTGAGGTTTTAGTGTTTTAATTTTGTTTCTGTGGTACCAGTACCTGCAACCTTCAGAAAAATAAAATAGAATTTAATGATAACAACCAGAGAGTCACTGCCCTACTTCTATATATAGAAGCCCTCTGTTGTAGTATCATGATCTCAAACCTGATAAGGGTGTTTCCAGTTCCATGAAATGATTTTTTCTGTCTGTGGCTCATAGAGGTGGAAAAACAACATGTACCTTCATAATTTATTTTCTGAAATAAACATTCTACTTTACTGGACAAATACAGGTGAAGGTTCACCTGTATTGGCTGTCCTAGAACTCCAGATCTCCTGTTTGTTATAGGTCAGATAAAGATATGACAAACCACCCTAGCACTGTCCTAAGCAACCAACCATGATCCAATCCAATAAAGTCTGGGCTAGTACAAGTCACTATAAATTGGCCACAGGAGTCCAGAAGCACTGGAGACCATTTAGTTTTATCTAAGTCTCCATCACTTAGAAATTGAAATGCAGCTTATTTTAGAAACAAGTTGCTACTGCACGACATCAGTTAAGATAAACAAAAAGTAATGTTATATGTGAAATATCATTGGAAATGGATGTTCAGCTGCCCAAGTTTGAGTTCATGAGAGACATCTGGCTCTTGAATAACTTCAGTCATAACTGCTTGAAGGTGAACCTGTGGGATTCACAAGTCCAGACTGGGCTAATCTAATGGAAAGGTCTTTTCTGACCTGGAGAAGAAGACTTTGTGTTTAAGGAAGAAGTGTCCTGTGCTACACATTCTATCTGAAAGACAGCACTTGCCCAAACATAATACCCCTGGTAGCAATAATAGGAGAATATCTTGGGTTTAGACTGTGGTGAAGAGTCTCTAGGGTTACTTACAGGTGTTCCTCTCAGGGCAACAAAAGATGCATTTCTCCTTAACTTACTTGAAAAGTCTCTTTCTGTGCCTTCTGACCAGTGGGCAGCAACATGTTCCACTCCAAAAAATTCTTTCCATTTATGAGGCTGCAGCAGAACTCAGAAATACTGCAGACAGTTGTTTAACTGCTCTTGAAGATCAGACAGGAGGGAAAAGTATTCCCTAACTGACATGATAGGTTGTCCCAACAGAGTCTTTATTCTAAAATAGTTTCATATTTCCAAATGTAAAAATCTAAAACAGTGGTGAAGGAGGCTAGGGTTTCTTTTTTGGCTCAGCCAACTAACCTGGAAAGGTATATCTGTGCAGTCAGTCAGGAAAGTAGTGAAATTCCTGGTTGTAGCTCTTGGAAATCATTGCAGAGGCAAAGCCAGGTTATTTTATATAGAGGTTGTGTTATCATCAGAAACAGTCTGGAAAGAGCACGTTAAGATGTGGCTTTGATTTATTCTAGGACCTAGAGTTCAAGTTCAAATCCAAACCAGGATTAAAAAAGACTAGAGTATTCAGCAGGAGATTTTGGCTTCAAATGATAGAAACAGTGAGGGATCTTGCTGGCTTTGGTGATAGGTCAGGATTTTAAATTACCTTGATTTTTGCACACCTCCTCTTACAGATAATTGAAACCATATTGTGTGACATATATGCAACATGAATTTCCATTGGTAACATGTCTTTATCTTGAGAAATTACTTCTTTTTTCTCCTGTAACTGAGACAAAGAAGCTCCTTTTCTCTATCCCTGTCATCTTCCAGCTCCTGTTGAACAATCTGGGCCTAATTTGAATTCCAGTGATGAGGAATAACCTGATATTTTGCTTACGTTCGTGAATGAAAGGTTAATTCTGTACATCCAAGATTTATACTGCATGCTAGTTTAAGGGCATTTTACCACACAGCTGGTGAGGGATTTTCACAAATACAAGAGAGGACTGTATGTTATTTAACTTTTCCTTTCAACTCTCTTTTTTTTTTTCATTAAGTTCCCAGCTGACTGCATACTCTTGAATGCAGCAATCTGTTTAATCTAGTTTTAGCCTTCCTTTTCCTGTTTTGCTGTTTACTTTTCTTCCCATGCCAGTAGCGATTGAGGCAACACTGTGGGTCCATTATTTGTTTCAGGAATCTTGGAATATATGTGTTGGCTTTGCTCTGTGTGTGCATGCATGAGAGAAAGGGAATAAACATACATGTGGCCAATTAGTCAGTACACTTAAATTAATGAAGAGCAATCTATGAACCTCATTTTTCTGAGGATTTGGAAATGCTGGGAATGTTTGCCATGTAGCTTTCAAAAACTTCAAAAGCAGCTATAAGGTCACAGTCTAATACTCCCTTCTGTATACTCATGTCTTTTCCAAAAATATTTCCCAACTTAATCTTCAGTGTGTGGAACAGGAGGGCAGAGGGGGAATGACAGTGTTTACGACCAAAGTGCAAAGATGAGGAAGAAAATTAAATCCACAAAAAAGAGAATCTTTTGATCTCTGCTTCATTTTCCTCATTACCAACTTAACAGTACCAGCAGTTATGTTTTAACTAAACACTGAGTTTATGGACCCATGTCTCTGTCTACAGATAAGGGAAGGTCAAGAGGAGCTAAGCTAATGCTCTTTTTGCTTTTGCACATTTTCCTTGAATTGGGACACCCAAACAAGTCAGTGGGAGTCCAAACACCACCAATGATTTGGGTGTGTTGCTTCTTGTAGTGGGTAAAATACAATCAAAGATGTCTGCACTGGATAGACACAATCCTGAGAAGAAAGAGTCTCAGTAATATCACAGGTGAAGAGGCCTCAAGGGTCCATGAAACTTGAAAGAAAATACCACAGTAAACCGAACAGCAGCAAAATTAACCCAGCTAGAAGAGTTTGGAAGGAAGTGTTAAAAATCCAGGCTTTATGTTCCCCTCTTTTTTTCTCTCTTTGGTTCTTGAATTGTGAGAAACCCTCAGGGGTCATAAGAGCTGCAAATGAGAGGAGGAGGGAGGTATATGGAAGATGTCTGTGTTCTGTAGGAAATCTCCTCTGTCAAACCACCCTCTGGAGCAATGAGGAAAACTCCTGTTTCCAGCAATGTTTCTGCCTCTCATTGCACAAAATAAAACCAAAAGAGAGACTCAGTGTCACCCCATCTCTTTACCTTCAAAACTAACCTTTCTGACTCCTGGCCACCAAAGGAGCTCCTTGTCAGGTTGATAAATACATCCATTGTTTGAGAACTCTACAAAGTGATCACATCCTCTTCATCATTGTCGCTGTCCTGGCTTCACTCCTGGTTTGTCTGTTCCAAACACCAGTAGAGATGGTGAACTCAGCTTGCACAGTGTGTCTGACAGCCACAAGGGATGCCTTGAATGGTCCCTCCAAAACACTGACCTGCCACAATTCATTCTCCAGGAGGGATAACTGATGTCCTTAGAAAACCCATGTGCACCAGAAAGGAGTTTAGGTGTGCAATGAAGAAGTCAAAGAAAATCCACGGGTCCCAAAGAAGAAAGAAAATATGAACTAGTCTTCAACTAGCACCAATACCATCTGAGGAAAATAAAAACCTTTTTCTTTCTGTGCTTTCTTCCAATGTACAGAAAAATTATGTAGCCAGATTCTACCCTCTTGAAACTACTGAAACGCATAAACAAGTAACCTGGTATTGGACATTAAGGAAAGCTTACATCAGGGCAATTCCCAGAGGGAAACAGCTCCAACAGGTGTGTGCATTGGAGAAATAAGGTATGTCCCTTATTACTGGTATCATTTATAACTTTAGGTCTGAGTACACAGCTAATTCTGAAGGAGTTCCAAAAACAAAAAGCAAGAAAAGAATAATGATTCTTGAGCAGCCAGTGTGCTGGCCCTGAGTGCTGCTGGCTGCAAACATGAATCTGGAGTTTAAGGACAGACAGGTCATTTCAAACTGTCCTGCAGCTAAGTAACATTTCACCCCAGGGAAGTCTCCCTTCCAAACACTTCCACTGCTCCACACAGGCTTCCTTTCAATGTTGTTGTCTGTTCTCAGTGGGTTTTCTTCATCTTCACTCTTTCTGAAGACTTTGGGATATTCAGAGAAGCGGCTGTATTATTTTTTTCAGATGTTTTGATTTCTAAAAGTCTTAACCTGCATGCAGAAGATTTATCCTGATAAGGCATTAACTCCAGCTTTATTTAAAGAAAGAGAACTGTACACAAAGTGAAGGGTGCTCAGCTGCTTCTTAAACACTTACATCAGCAATTCTGAATGGAGATCTGTTCAGGTGTTCTGGACATTTGCATGTCAGCGTGCAGAAAAAGCAAGCAAATGCAAATGAATGTTCCTGAAGCAGCAGTGGAAAGAAAATATTTTTTTACATACCCTAAAAAGACCTTGTTATAAGTATCATGATAGCAAGAGCCCAACAGCAAGAGTCAGCAATGCTAAACTTCCAGAGCAGGAGATGAGAACTGGCTGGCTGACAGCAATGGAACTGGGGCCCTTCCCTTCTACATCACCATAGACTTCACTGAGATCCTTAGCTCAGTGTTTTATTAAGCATCCAGAAGCACTTAAGCCCCAGAAAACTCCTTTAGGTGAAATTTGGGCTGCATAACCAGCCCTGAATGCAGGGAGCCTTCCTGAACCCTACAGCATGTGGTTTGTGCACACATGCATGTGAGTGCATACAGGGCTCATCAGGGAAGCAAAGAGGAACTGAGGCAGCAGACACATGACTCAGGGTGGGTGGGGAGTGGTAATATAACCCTGGTATTGCAGCAAGTTTGGATCTTCATTCTGCAGCACCTGGGCTTCCTCCCAACAGAAAATGCTGCAGGCTACATTTATGCTTAGCAGTTAATTATCCATGGGAGCAGGTAAGGGATTAGTGACCAGGTAGAGTTTCACACCTGTCAATGAGGTGAACACTGTAGCTGCTCAGAAATATTTGGCAAGAGAGGAAATAATACAGCTTTTCCTATGCTAAACCATAAGTCCCTTCCAGATGAACTGAAGGGAAATTTTCTCCTGTTGGTGGAATTTGGTATGTGACGTGCCTGGACAGAGATGTGGTTCAAAGTCATGTTGCTGCCTGTGCCTGGCAGTAATGCTGGCTTAACAAATATCTGTCCTCCTCTTACATCCATGCCTACCTCTGTACTGCAGCCCACACCCCTGCCTTTGGTGCTGCTGGAAACCAGCCATGGAGATACCTGGTTTGAACAGCAAAAAGAAACCCAAACCTTTTTAGGAATGCTGGCTCACAGCCAGATCAATATCTTGACCTGCTTGGCAGCACTGATGCAAACCCCAGGAAGGCCAGCAGGACCCAGAGGGCAGAGCACAGAGGCACCAGCCAGCAGCAAGGGGCAGCAATAGCTCAACCCTAAATTCCTACCAAAGACTTTGCACCATGACCCTGGAGCCAGAGCCACAGCTTGGGGAGCAAAGCTCAGCCTAATCCAGTCTCTGTTCTGAACAATGCAGGGATACCACAGGTTTAACCCAGCTTTTGCCTTTGCCTTTGAGTTAAGCAGCATGAATTTAGATTTGCATCTTACACCCAAAGAAATCTTATTGAGCAGCTTGTTTCTGCCAATGTAATCAGGAGATGGCAAAAGATCACTTTTGTTTCATCCCAGATTTCAAACCCCATTTGTCTACTCTTCCCTGGCCTGTCAAGGTTTTCCCACAAGCTGTGTGTTCTGGGCATCATATGGTCTCTTACTTTTAGCTGTAGGTGATTGCAACACAGACCCTTCAAAGAAATCCCACTGATACTGTCTGTTAGTATTCAAAAGCTATCAGGTGTTAATAAGCTTATACAAAAGTTTACCTATATAATTTTTTTTCTGCTCTCACTTCCTCAGCTTTCATTCTCATAACCTGTGTCACAAATGAAAAGACACCTACTCACTGGATTGACCTGTCATAAAACCAAAAAAATGTTCTTGTTTTCCCCTTCTTTAGCAATATCTTTTGAGTATTGAAAATGTAGCACTTGTATCAGCTCACTTTAACTGTGTTTTCTCCATTCCCTGATTAACACATCTAAGTTTAAGTGTTGGTTGCATAATTTACAGATTGCAAGAGTTTACTCTTTTTAGATTCAGTAAATGATATTTAAAGTACTCAGGTGTCATTTTTTTATTACTAAGATGGAGTCACAGTCAATTGCTGAATGGAACTGAGCAGTTTCCAGGATCAAGTTCAAGCTTGTAAAAGGAGATGAGTTACTAAAAGTTAAAAATTCTCTGAAGCTCAAATCTTTCCCCAACAAGAATAGAATCACAGCACTCTTTCTCTCTTTCCATATGTAGCGTTATACAAGAAATGCAAAGTAAGATATGGGCATCTCTTGAGCATTTGTTGAAATTAGCATGCTGGTCATCTCTGGATGTTCATTGTGCCAGACAGAACTACGCTTTTTCCAAATAACTCCATCTTGGCCCCTGATACTGCATGTGCTTGCTTGATTATTCTGAATACTTCAGAGTACTTTTATAGCTCTCTCATAATGAACTGCCAAGTCTGTTTTGAATATGTTAATCTCAGGATTAAGTTAAATATAAATACATGCCCCCGGCACTCTGGGGGATTGATGCATTTTCAGTTTAATCTCTGAGGATTTTAGTACCATTCAGAAGAAATGTTCAATATCAATTCAGCATTGCTTCCAAGTAGGTGCACACTTTCATGAGGAATTTATATGAATCCCATTAGAGATATGCTGGGATCCCTATTTGATAGTTACAGAAGAACCAAAACACCAAAGGATGAAGGGAGTGGTGTGACAACAGAATACATTTATTTTTTGGACAGGACAGGATTAAAAAGTGCTGCCATATGAGATCAAGTATTTACGTGGTCTAAACTCTCTGACAGTTCCAGAATATTTTAAAAATTCTGCTGGATTAACTCTGAACAGCCAAGCTTTATGCCAGATCAGGCCCTGTGCCTCACTTCCACCCCAGCTATATGTTGAACCCCAGGGCAGATGTGGGGTGAACACAAAGGTGTTGAGGTGACACAAACTGTACCATGCACTCTGACAAGTTCAACAGACACTCCTGCTCTGGGACAAATTTGGAACTACATAGATCCAGGTTTTTTGCTCATGTAACCATGGCCTTACAACTTGTACTGAGAAGAGTTGTGGCCTGGCCAGGGAGAACACGGCTCCTTGGGCATCTGTGCCCTTTCCCATCCTCATCCCAGCAAGCAGGGCTGAGAGAGACCAGGGAAGTTACAAAACTCATGGACAGACTGTGAAACCCTGAGGATATTTGTGAATTTGGGACAGTAAAATAGCACTGGTAGTAAAAATGGACCCAGCAAACAGCAAATGGATTGCTGAAGGCATTCCAAGAGTCTGAAACCCAGGTGTTGTGGTGCTGCCTGGCTGCATCAAGGACCAGAGCTTGGCTGGGGGTCAGGGATGGGAGGGGGATTGCTGTGCCCTGCTCCAAATGTAGACTGGCTGTGGTTGCTGGGAATCAGCCCTGCAAATCTTACAGAGAGCTTAACTCAGGGAAACAGAACTGCATGCTCTGTGGTGAGGAGCTGGCGAAGAGTGTGACCTTGCTCCTTATTTTGTGACTCCATTTTTAAAGCTGAAGTAGTGTGGGGGGAGAGGAATAAGAAACATCTGAAATATGTGTATGAGAACTTTGCCAGTTCTTCTAAAATGTCTATTATATTTATCTTTATTGTATATGGCATAAGATTTATATTACAACTGGCATTTTTATGGCACCTTTCCTCAATAACAACTTTCTTTCAGAAATCACAAAGCATATTTACAAATGCCCATCAATTAAGCCTCACATAATCATTGTGTGAGTAATGGAAATAATTCTATTTGCTTTCCCATCCCTTCCAGATTTGTTTAAATCACATGAATCTTCAAGAATTAAGAAAAACAGCAGCACAAACCTATGAAGAATCCACCGTTTGGGTTTTTTTTTCTCTTCCATTTTTTTTCTTTACTTTAACAGGCTACAATCATTCCTCCATTTCTGTATCAGCTCTGTGGTCAGCTTTCAAGTGAGATTTAAGGCCAAGTTTGACGTCTCAGCCTTGGGATGACTCGGGACTGATGCAGACACCACTTCACATCACTGTGTATCACAGCTGTGACCTGCTGGGGTGCACACAGGAAGGCAGGAGCTGACACAGCACACTGCTTATATTGCCTTCATTGTTGCAGTTGCTCCTCCCTTAATAAAAAAATATTTCCAGGTTTTGTTGATTTTTAGGGCATGTTGCTAGATCTTATTATTGTTATTAAAAAAAAAAGATTAAGAGTGTGTAGAATTTAGGTGTGATAGTGTATGTGACAAGGCATGATGGAGAGGGTAAGCCTGGCTATTTATTGTAGATAAAAAAGTAATAGAATTGTAAAATATGCATTATTTTTTAAATCATTCTAGCCTGAGGCAAGGTTAGCTGAAGAGGTTTTTCCAAGGCCGTAACAAAACATTTATATTCCAGACTCAATAATGTATCTATTTCATGATGATAAACAATCTCAGGCATCACCTTTGAAGTCTGGAAAAGTTAGTAGCTGGGTAAGTAATTTTCAAACCGTGACTGCTTTTCAAAGTAACACTTGATGTATTTCCATGCAGCTTTGGGGAAGCTGTATTTGGGGAAGCTGATGTATTTCCTTGCAGCTCTTGGAAAAGTCATTGGTGGAAAGGAATCTGATGTGAAACTCTTAAATCATTCAGTGCCTTTTTTTTTCTTTTAAGATAATATACTTGAGGTTGGTGATAGGAGTCTTACACCTGGTATAAAGATCCTCAGTTTATTGAAGATATATAGAGCTTTTGAGGAATCTGTCTCACTTCCATGATGTTTTGGGAGAGGACCTGTACGTGGGCATGACTGAGCATCTCCATTCAAAAGCACTGAGCCTTCTGCTTCCACACTGTCAGCCAGGGACTTGGAGATGCTCCCTGATGGCTAGACAAGAAAAAAAGCATTTTTAGGTTTATTTTTGCTCATTTTATGATGAAAAACACACTTAACAAAATTCTGAAAGGAGGAGGAAACCACAAGTGCACGCAATGGGGCCAAGCTCCCCTGAATAAGAAGAGTTGTGAGCAAGGCTGGGCTGGCTCTTCCCTCTCCTCTCACTGGGATTTATGGTCATCCTGTGATCTAGGGGCTGGAACTGCCAGCACCAGAGGGGCTTATGGCTCTTGTTGTTTTAAAGTTATTTGTGCATTCACTGTAGGCATTATGAAATTGCTGTGGGTTTTTTTATCTCTGAAGAGCCAGACTTCTGAGCCACCGGCGTAGCTTCCTAATCACAGGCATGGAAACTCCTGAACTTTAACTAGAAGTGTTATCTGAGTAGTATTACTTCAAGTTACTTTGGGGAAAAATCAGTAATCGTGATTGTTTAAAAAGCTTATATTGAATGCTTTGCTATTGCAGAGCAAACCTGCTGAGTCACTGGTAACAGTTTAATTCCAAAGTTGGCAACATTTCTCATGGATTGCCTTGCACATAAAAATTTCCATATTGCATAGGTGTGTAGCTAACAGTATATAAGGCTGTTGGATTTAAAGGATACATTATTGTGTCTGAAATATAAACGCTTTGTTATGGCCTTGCAAAACCCTCTTCAGCTATGAAAAGAAGAAAAATCCTTCAGGTTGTACCTTGACTGATTTTAAATGAAGATGAATTTTTGACAAAACACCATTTGTAGCATGCAGTATGAAAATTCCCAGTGTGTGGCAAAATGCTTTCATGATATCACTGCAGAAATCAAAATAAAGAGCAGAAACTACTTAAGAATTCACTAGAAACCTTGGTGGGAGCTAGGAATAAAGACCCCATGTCTAGTGCTTCCACTCAACAAGAAAAATAAATGTTTACTTATTAAAGCCTTTATTTCTAAATTGTCAGGTGTGGCTGCCCTTTACAGGAAAGCGGGTGCATGACTGGCAAGGGAAAAAAAAATTAACTGGAAAAATAAATACTGTGAAGAGGAAGGAGATACAGCACAGAGGAAAACTACCGTGATAGAAAAGGGCAGTGGATCAGCAGAAGTTTGCTGGTATGTGCAGAAATGACAACATCTGATTTATTCTTTTTTTACAGGGAGAAGAAGCTATTAAGCATATTTCAAGTCATTCCTGCTTGTATTTTCCCCCCCTCTTCTTTCTTTGTAGTTGTGGGTTTTGTTGTTGGTTTGGTTTTTTCTTTTTTTTTTCAATGACAAGAAGATAAACTGCTGGTTGTAAAGAGTGCTGCAGGGGAAACACTGGGGGTATAACCACCTAATTATGAATTTCCTGAATGTGCAACATGACCAGGAGCAACTGGACAGGATTAGTGCTGTACGTTTCATCTCCAGCTGTTTCATGAATGCCAATCTCCAAACTCGTCCAAGAAGAACATTTTTTTTTCCATGGCCCTACTTTTGGCTTTAACAATGCCAGCAATACTGCTTTGTTTTCTTTAGAGCCTGAACTGAAACAAGAGCTTTCAACAAAACAAACCCCAAGCAAATCTAATGAGCCAAAGAGCTGCACAGTGTTAAGGAGATTTAGCTGAAATATTTCTAAAATATCAAAAGGAACATCCTTCTCGTTGGCAAAAGTGGAATTAACACTGCAGAGATGCAAGATTACAAGGCAATAAATGAGAGTATTTTCTTCTGGTGCAGTGGTCAGAAGTTATTGTTTTGAATAAGCATCACTGGTGTGTAATCTTCAGGGCGAGCTTCTCGAATTGGTGAAGTGCCAAGGCTCTTTGGAAGCTCTTAGCAGACAGGAACTTATTTAAACTTATAAAACCAACGTAGACAAAAAAATGTAAAAAATGCCCTGTGTAAGGCCTCATCTTGCAAAGAGACAAATTGTGAAGACAATGGTGCTTCTCATGGAAGAGAGGGCAGCAGGAACCTTTTCTTTCCATGATGCCTTTGAAAAGATTAAGAAATAGCTAACAGAATAAAATCCCAGACTAACAATAACTTCTGGGGTGTCAGAAATCACGTCTTTACAGTAATGGCATGGGTGTTTAGAGAGCCTCTTCTAGCTCTTGGTGAAGTTCTCTGGTTCTTTTTGACTTCTACTAGAGTTTAACTGGACATATTTGTTGCTTACTAGTATCTGTATTTATTGCTTGGTAAAATCTCTGTGAGATTCCAAGGCCAAATCAAAGACTTGTCCATTAAATGTAATAAAATGATGTCCAATAAGTAATTGGTTTTATCACACCAATATGCAATGCAAAATTACCATGCACTGCACTAACAGAAGAGGCAGGGAAATTTTATTCCAGAATCATACAGAGGTTACTCCTTTGATCTTATCCCAACAATAAGATTTTTGGGGCTTAATTTCTTCTCATGTTATTGAGCATGAGAAATCCTGACCTGTGTTATCCTAAAAAGGGAAAAATCTGCTAATTAATATGATGAGTACAAACTTGGTCAGTTCATGAATGCAAACCTGTGAATATATGCTGAGTGAATAACTGGCATTCATTTCCTCTAAATAGAGAGGTACAGACAGAAATCCTGGTTCGTGCTAATGTTTACATGCCCTACTTATTTAGAAAGACTGTCCTGCAGAATTTTGGATTCCCTGCAGTAAAAGTGACCATTATAAACTACATACACTTACCCAGATTTTCTTTTCTTGCATGTATCAGTCTCCACAGGCACTATCTTGAAAAAAAAGCATTGTAAGGATTCAAGGAAATTACCGTGTTTCAATCTGTACAATCTAATTTGCCTTTAGCTTTCTTTTTTTTTTTTTTTTTTTTTTTTGGTCACATAAAAGAGTGAGCAAAGACTGCCATGACCAGATTGTACTGTGTGATTTTGAGTACTCAATTGTTTAAGTTGAACTAACTTTATTGGTTTGTGAGGCATTTTAAAACAAGAAAAGAACAGATTATATGGTCTTCTCTTTATTCTGTGGAAGGTGTAAATTATGTCATCACAAGAAGGGGAAGGGAGGAGAGGTGAGACATCTTTTTTTTCTAGATATTTTTGTGAGGAGATCTTCCACATTTGCTTTGAGCATCCTGCCCATCCCACCTCTCAAGGGGCAGGGTAAGGTCCAAGTAAGGGATGTTTCAGGGCCATGCTCTCAGCCTGAGGGGTCATCAAAGGCAATTTTTCTGAGTACATCTGTCTTTCTTCATCTGAGTTGCTGCTGGCAAAAAAACCAAAAAAATGTGAACCTGGAGCTCTTGCTATGGATGAATGTAAACTGTTAGGACACTGAGTCCTGAGTCCTCACCCCACAGCTGCTCAGAGGTGTGATAATGCACATGGAGATAAAACTCCTGCAGCCACAGTCCATCCAGTGTTTGAGTGGAACCATCCACCCTCTATGCTGGTGCTATGCAGGGTTAAAACTGACTGAGGGTGGTATATCCCAGGTGAAAACCAACACAGTATTCAGCAAATAAATCAATCAAAGCATGGTCTGTATGCTGTCAAACAGCACCAATGCCAAGATCTCTGCCTGCCTGCCTGCCCTTCAGAATACAGAAGATGCAGCTTGTGGGAATAGCAACAGTTCAACTCAAATCCCATCAGAAATGTGAGGGGAAATACCCTGAGAGAATAAAGACTGTCTTCACAGCCTTGGCAGTGATGTCTGACCTCCAAGGCCACATCCTGATTGTGCAGAGACCCGGGCCTCTCTCTGGGTTTTGCCACCGAATAGGAGGGGATGGCTGATGGAGATGATGGCAGAATACAGGATTTAGAACTGGTTTGGATCCAGCCTCAGTCAGCAGTGCCAAAATCGTTACTGTGTGATGGCTAAACAATTCCAGCTTGAAAGGAGTTGGGGGTTCTGTCTGGTCCTGTTGCATCTGCAGCTTCAGAGGGACTGTCATGGGGACAGGGATCCAACAGAAAGACCAAAGAAGGATGGAGCACAGCCCCTTCATCCTGCTCCACTGCACCAGCACGTGTGGGAAGGGAGATGGAAGAGACGCTATCGCGTTTCTGACGCCACTCGCTTCCTGAATAAACAGAAAGATCTCACTGTGATAAAAGATAAATATGCATGTTATTAAAAAAAAAAAACAACAACCCAGACTCATCAAAACAGAAAAATTAGTTCATAGCTTAGGTCTGTATTTATTTGGATGATAGTTTAGGGCAGTCATTTTCTCCAGTGTGACTTGTCCGTCCCTGCTGTGTCATCACTTAACCTAATCCTTTTCCTTTTTCAGTGGCAAGAGACGTTTCCTCTTGGTCTGATTAATGCTCTTCCTAGATGAGCTGGCTCAGGGACTAAGCTGTTGGAGAAATAGTTTTATCTGTTATTTATGTAGGAACTCCCTGATGGAAAGCAATCCTTGCTTCACTCTCCCCTGCCCTGTCCCTTGGTTCCTGAGCCATGCCCAGGCTCCATTCAATCAGTTTATTGTTGCTGTTAACCATCTGCTCTTCCAGTTCATCAGGGCCGTGGGGATGAATAGAAGGAGCTCCAAGGAGAAGGCAACGTTTGCTCCAGGTCCAGGCTGGCCTTGCTTTAGTTTTTGTGAGGCTGCCCTTCTGCAGTGTCAGGTGAGACTGGAAATGTCCCTGTGCCTGGGGCCCCTGTTCTGACTTTCCGGATGAGGACCGGACTTTTGGCCCATCAGATAGAAAAGCTACAAATCAGACATGGTTTGAAAGAAGAAATGGTTCCATTTCTTTCCTCTTCTTTATTTCTCTTCATTTTGCTTTCTCCAGGTTTGAGTTTATTTACTCTTCAATTTTATCTTTTTTCATCATTTTCCAACTCGTGTCAGTGATTTTCCCCTATTAAACCAATGCCTTCACTGTCCCTTCTCTCTCTCTTTTTTTTTTCTCTCACAAAACAGTCTATGAGACCAAGTAAAGTCTTTACAACCCTAGTGAATAATTAATCTCATCTGGTCTGTAACTCTGTCCAGGACCATCAAAAAGTTTGCATGTTTTGGGTCAATAATAAAACAAAAACATTTTTCTACTTTTAGATTTTATGCATTACAAAAGTTTTCACAATTAGCGACGAACAATACTTAGTGCTGGCTGACCATTCCACGCTGAAAAATCTTTCCCATGGGAAAATAGCCTATTTGTTATTTTTGTAGGAATTATCTATTTCAGATAACTTTATTTTCATTTTTCTGCCTTTTAGTCATGTACAAAAAAGCCTCAAACCCAGCCTATTTGGGCACAATGCTTTTACTCAGCTTTGATGCCAAACTGATTTTTCTTTAGTGTGTGTTTCAGCAAGAAGCAGAACATCAAGGAGTTCTATGGGAAAAATGCTTGTGTTGATATTTTAATGGAAGCTGAAGAAAATACACCTGGGCTGCCTCAGACTCCAGAGGGTTTTCCAGTTTTTGAAAGGAAACTTTGCTCTGGTGGATAGAGTGGATCACTCATTGACAAAAGCTGTTGTGAAAAGTAACACTGAAGAATATAGTGATGGAGAAAAGGCAGATTACAGGATGTGTGGGCGATGAGCTCCTGCGGAGGAAGGTTGGCTTCCCCAAGGACCAAGGCTAAATCAAAAGACCCTTCATAGCACGGCTGTGATCTGTGGTAGGGGTAAGGCCAAGTCCTATTTTAAGCTTTTCCTGTAACCACATTAAAGCTCCAGTCATGATTCCCCCATGGCTTGGATGCAGTGCTGTAAGGTGAATGACCACCATGGCCCCTCCCTGGGGCTCTCTTCCAGAGCCAGGGGATAAACTTCTCTTCTTTAGGGCTGCACTATTTAATAAGTCAGAGCATTTCTTTAGCCCTGAAAAATATTGTCTGGAGCTTTTCCTCCTTGCTCCCAACCCACGGGAATGTAGGAATGACCACAGTGATGGGAGCACGGGCCTTGCCTTTGCAGCAACCCAACAGCAGGTGCCAAGGGGAGGACATGGATGGGGACATGCACTGACCACAGCCTGGAAGTGCTTGGGCAAAGGGTTACCCTGTCAGAAATGGCACTTCGGTGGCAACTTTTCAACATCCACCACAACAACACACCCCCGGCTAGGGCTGGGTGGACAGGGGGAGGCTCCGTGCGTGATGTGTGCTCCAGGGGTGATATTTGGCAATAAGTGAAGGGTCTACAAAACATATCTTATGAGGAACAGCTGTAGGGAGGGTTTGTTTAATCTAGAGAAGGAGGATGATCAGGTAAGTCCTCATCTCTCTCTACAAGTCCCTGAAAAGAGGTTTTAGCCAGCTGGGGGATGCTCTTTTCTCCCACACCTGCAGCGAGAGAACGAGAGGAAAATAGCCTTAAACTGAGATAGAGGAGATTCAGATTAGACATTAGAAACAAATGTTTTACTTATAGGGTGGTCTGGCATTGAAACGGATGGCCGTGGAGTCATTATCCCTGGAGATGTTAAAGAGGCGTCCGGACCTGGCGCTGGACGATGTGGTTTAGGGGTTATAGCGGTGCTGCTGGGTGGGCGGCCGGACTGGATCATCTTGAACCTTGATAATTCTCTAATTCTACTGTTCTACCGCTGTAAGTAACGATGAGCGGATCGCGGCGGGCGGACGAGCCGGCCCATCAGCGGGGCGAGGCGAAGGGGCCGGGCGCCATACCCGCCCCTCACGAACCCCCGCCCCGGCGCAGGGGCGGGACGGCA